>JACEII010000012.1:3263575-3355278 GCA_014332785.1 Antheraea mylitta | reverse complement strand
TCTCAACGTGTTAAAGCACGTTAAAGCACAGTGTCAATAACCGTCGGATAATTTAACTTTCACTTGAATACTTTCGAAAGTCTTAGAACAAACTTTAACTTAGTTTCTCTTTGTTATTTATTAATATTTGATTTGATATTATTACTACTTCATATGTTAAAAGTGACCATGAAGTGTTATATCCTAAAATACTGCGAGTGTTTAACCTTTCACCTGGCATGTAAAAAATAAATATGTAAATAAATTATTCTACATGAAATCATTTACCATATCGCTTTGTCATAACGTAACGGGAATTTACCTGCATCGGAGCTATTTATTTGTTATTTTCCTCCAACTTATTAATAACAATAAACATTATTTTATGTTTGTCCACTAACATTTATCGCAGGTTAAAGTTTAGCGAGCTAGTCGTAGAATAGATAAGACTATTCTGAGCAACGTTTTTAACAGAACAGTTTATACTTGAACGTCATCAATTTAATTATAAATCTACCAAATTTCGATATGCAAAATACATTAACGTATCTTTTAGAGATATCTATCTGTAAAGGCCCTCTTTACGTGGAATAAATACATTTGCTGATTTCCAAATAAGTTATTAATTGGAGAATATTTTTTGCATTTCTGATATTATGTTCTGCATTCTAAAAATAATCTCTATGTAAAGAAAAGATAAATTGTTTTAAAAAGTAAACAAAGTACGGATTCATACATAGTTTTTTTGGCAACAAATCTTAGGGAATATTACTGCCATTACATATTAGGTTATAATATTACAAGTGGCTTCTGATAATTTTAATGTTTAAGAAGATATTGGCCTGCTTGTTAGAACTTTCCAGGGAGTTTTTAAACTATCTCAGAATTCACACTCCGTAGTATTATTTCCGATCCATTTCAACCGAATTATATTACGTAAAATGCAATCAATATTACAAAATATAGAGTCGGATAATACAAGATTATGAATAAAATATAAAAGCCACTACATAACATTATAAAATCCTGTTAAAAACCTCTCATGCATAGTTAATGTTTATGTTGAAAATCAGAACCGCGAGACATCTAAAGCGTAACCGTCAACACCAACCAGCCAAGGAGAACAAACTAGAATATTCGTTATAAGATACATTGTGAGTTTTTGGCGGGATTTTAGTCTGTCATGTAGTGGATTTTATATTTTATTAATAATCTTTTGTTATTTGACTCTATATTTTGTAAATTTGGTGGTGTTTTATTGTATTGTGCATAAATGAAGTGAATGGAAAATAATACCACGGAGCATGAAATTCTGAGATGCAACAAAAACTCCCAGGATGGTTCTAACAAGTGATCCACCATCTTGTTAGAATATTGACTCACACGACGCTTACTATTGAAATGATCGCACAACGCTTGTAATATTATTGACTACTCGACAATGGCAGTAATAATCTGAAAGACAGATTGCCAGAAATAAAGTGAAAAAAAACTAGGATGTTTGTTACAAGATACGTTGTGAGTTTTTGGCGGGATTTTAGTCTGTTATGTAGTGGATTTTATATTTTATTCATAATCTTTTGTTGTTTGACTCTATATTTTGTAAATTTGGTGGTGTTTTACGTAATATAGTTAGTTTATCCTGCATAAGTGAAAGGAAAATAATACCACGGAGCATGAAATTCTGATATGCCACAAAAACTCCCAGGAAGGTTCTAACAAGGGATCCACCATCTCATTACAGTACACGACGCTTAATATTGAAGTGATCGCACGACACTTGTATGTAATATTATTGACTACGCGACAATGGTCGTTACAATCTGGAAGAGTGATTGCCAAAAATAAAGTTAAAAAAAGATGCGTTGTAAATAAAGACTAATTGACATTATTAATAGAACATTGCACGTATTTTAATTTCTCGTAAGTCGTAATATGTAGCCCGAAATGACGCAAACATACTTTTTCTCCATCTGAGTCGAATCATAAAAAATATCAGTGCCAGCAGGATGTATGTTTTTTCTTAGTTTTATTCTGGACAAACAATCGTCTAGATTATCACTGCCATTCTCAAATAGGTAAAATAATATAACAAGTATGGGAGGTAGTAAACCCACGCTGAAGCTATTACTGGTTTCAGCATGAATCGGTCGGCTCGCCCGGGGTTGTACACCCTACACACAGAAACACCGACGTGAAGTAACAATGCTTGCATTATTACGTTTCATTCGGTCGGTGAGAGCGTCAGAGATCCACCTCCTCTTTTCTTTCTCCCATTTCCAAATAGGTGTTTAAGCGTTTAATAAAATTTAGTTTCAGTTAACACTGAACAATCGATCAGTTAACCCGTGTTTTTACTGCTCTCCAAAGTAGCTCTCCCGCCACCCGACTGTAACATTAAACAGGGGTTATTTGACAACAGAGAAGTCGCAGGTGCGTTGCTAGCCTGTATTAGCGAGGAAGAGGGAGGGAAGGGCGAGAGAGGTGAGACGTAGGTCTCTGTCACTGCCCGAAGGAAATACAACAGTGCAGCACTGTTACTACACGTTGGTGTTTCTGTGGGTCGTGTGCTACTACCCCGGAGGAGCCGACCCATTCATGTTGCGACCAGTTCTACCTTCAGCGTGGTTCTACGTGGTTACTAAACTACTAAAACTACATCGTTTTAGCGGTCATCCATAATCTCATCAGATGTTAAATGACAATATAGTACGAGACGGTAAACAAGACTTTAATTGGAAAATTTAAGAAAATGTTTACGTAGCAAAAACAATCAGAAGAATAACGTAGTAAAATAATTTTAAACAAGAACCAATATTTTATACAAAACTTAAGAATAGGAACCTAGTTATTCAAGTTTACAATTTACGTCCAATTTGTAACGTACCGAATCGAAAATCCGCTGAGAACAGTAATCTTTATTGGATATTAGCAGTGCCCGTGAACTCCGTTCCACCGAAAATATATTAAAATATACATTTCTTTTTTGCATAAGAACCTTCTCATGAAAAAATCAAACACTACACAAAAAGAATTAGCGAAATCGGTTTAACTGTTCTCAAGATTTGCGCTCAGCAACACACTCGGCGATTAATTTTTATATTGTGGATAATATTTTTATGATAAACTAGCTGACCCAGCCGCGCGTTGTTGTGTCATTTATTACATCACTTCCCTCTGCCCGCGACTTCGTTCGCGTGGAATAGTAACTTTGGGCTAACGCTAACACGTAGCGGAAGCTCTCAAGAGGGAAAAAGCCCCGATTTTGAAACATTCTTCATTGGTGATCCGCTCCTATTACTCTTAGCGTGATGATATACATCTTATAATCTTCCTCAATAAATGAGCTATATAACACTGAGAGAATTCAAATCGGATCAGTAGTTCCTGAGAGTACAACGTCACAAACTGGCAAACTTTTTTTTTATGTCACAGGAGACATACAAACAGATGGGTCATCTGATGTTAAGTGATCACTACCGTCCATAGGCACAAGCAACATCGTGGGAGTCGCAAGTGTGTTACCAGCCTGTGTTTTGGCGAAGGGGGAAAAGGGAATTTGGGATTCGAGAAAGGGGAGGGAGGTGAGAGCTGGTCTTCCGGTGCTCTCACTGTTACTTCACGTCGGTTTTCTGTGAAAAGGTTACTAGAACCCGGGCGAGCTAACCCATTCATGCTGAAACCAGTAACAGCTTCAGCGTGTCTCTACCTCTTTATAATATTAGTATGGACAACAGATACTATCAAAAACTATGTAATATGATTATTGTTTCAAGGTTATTTATTTATCGCCAAGGAAAATCGAAAAAAATATTTTGGAATAATGAAATCAATTTTGTAGGCTTAATATATGATTTATTTACACAGCTGTTCTCGTGAGGTTAACAGACACGCAAATTCATAAATCATTAAATTCAATAATTTAAAAACAATTTCAATGTAATTCCACCACAATGTTATTCATTTTTGAGGCCTGAAGGCCAATTTGAAAAGTAGTAAGCAGCACTACGATGCTTTTTGACTAACGCATACTTACCATTTAATGAATTTAGCACGGCGTGGAGGAAAACCAAAGCATTGTAAGGTCTCGAAAAACAAAACAAAAAAAGAACGCAGAACATCATATGAGAAACAGAGAAAGGAGGTGTTCTTATCCGTTTTCCCACTGCATATTTATATATATGTGCCTATATACATATATATATAATAACGTCTAATTTCTTATAATAACAAGTCTATCAGTGTATGCTATTATTAAAAGGATTTAAAGGACATTCAACATCTTCACAACATCATACTTCAATATATTTTACAAATTATGAAATTGACTATTATAGCTTTATTCGACACAACAAAACAGTTACTAGATTTACTAATTACTACACATTAACATAATTTTTATGATTAATCACTACATATTTTAGTATTTTTCCTTTAAAAATTGAATACTCAATGAAACTCAAACTAAAAATTATTGTATATATGTATGTCTACAAACCGCGGTGACTATTTGATGTAATTTTCCTGCATACCAATTTACTACTTGCAGAAGGATATTAAAATGATTATTAACAAACGTTTCATAGTTACATACACTGGAGTAAATTGAAAAATTGCTGTTAAAAGCAAATCTTCCTTGTTACTGTTTTATTAACTGTTTCGTTCCATAATTGTTATGAATAACATGTACAGTTTAAAATGTTATATGTATCGTCAAATCTGCCTACACAATATTAACGCATGTAAAATCCTATGACGCAAACGAACATTCGGATCACCTGGTGTTAAGTGATCACTGCCGGCCATAAATACTAGCAACACCAGGGGAGTTGCAAGTGCGTTGCCAGACTGTGTTTGAAGGTAGGGGGAAGGGTTGCTACCTCGGAAGGGAGAAAAGAAATTAGAGAGGGAGGGTGGGCCACCGACGCTCTCACTGACCGAACGAAACGCAACAATACACACATTGTTACCGCACGGTTTTCTGTGGGTCGGGTGGTACTACCCCGAGAGACCCGACCCATTCATACTGAAACCATTAAAAGCTTTAGCGTGGCTCTACCTATATGGCTTTAGATATTGTAATATTAGATAGTGCAAATTAATCAATATTCATTGATTTTATACAACAATCCATGTTTTGGGCGTTAGGTTCTCTAAAACCTCACATCGAAATTTTAATCCTTACATACGAAAATGGGTTTGTTTGGTTGCTTTTATGCGTATACAGCTGAATCACTCAAACAATCATCATCAAATTTTGTTCCTACGTTACCAGGAATACAGAAAATACCTAGGGTATATTTTATCCCGAAAATTATACTTTTCTCTAGGGATAGACCGAATCTATAGGAACGCGAGCAAAAGCTAGTTACAAATAGAAACATAAGTTGAAAGTCGATGTTTTAATATTAGTTCGTTGCGAAAATATAAAATCTCGCAATATAAAGTCCACCAGCAAAGATAACGCAGTCGATAAAGCTAATGACCTTTGCTACCAATAATACTACCCAGCTGAGTGTAGTCCGGTGAAGCTGTTAAGACCTCGCTGGGTCAATAGCGTAGACATTTCGAAAAAAAAAAAAACCAGCTGAGTTCCACTATAGAGAAATTATTTTTGTGATTCAAAAATTATAGTTACAAAGGTGCAGATTACTTACATTAAAAAAAGCAAAAAAATCTAGGAGTCTTAGCTTTAGTGCCAAATATTCTTTCTTAAAAAATCATCAATTTTGGGAGCAGAGAATTTAACGCATTCTTATACTGTCTTCAGTGCCGAGTTATAATTAATATTCTAAATTTTATATTAATAATCAACGAAGATAAAATTGCAAACACTGAATATAGATAACGTTAGTTTAATTGTTCTGAAAATATTATTTTTTATCCTATAAAGGTTATTAACCGGTTGTTCTAACATCCGCTCAAATTTGGACGTGGTGTTACGGCGTAGCTTTTTTTTAATAAATATCACGCGATATGTGCATCACTTTTCCTCTTCACGAGGTATGTAATAGTTCCATCCTTATCACTTGTTCATCACACGTTCGTGAGCTGGTAGCCGATATCAGTCTTGTAGTAGCTCAGTACAATTTCCGTCTTGTTTATTTATGTTCGACACACGCGTACAGACGCGTGTACTGAGATAACATAGATTCCATTTTAATACTATAGCGATTACATTAAATATAGACTAATAATGAACACGTGAAAGTCGTTTGTCGAGCGCATGCGCGAAATCTGTCAAAGCCGGTTACTTGTGTGTGCCAAAGTTCATCATTTAATTTGAAAAAAATATATAATAATAATACTTTAAAGTGTTTCGTGAAGACTGATAATTAAACATTAAAAATGTCAAAAGATACAACACCAGTGGGTTTAGACGCGATACTGAAGCAGCTAGGTCCATTTGGAAAATATAACATAATAAATTATGCCTTATATCTCTTTCCTTGCTTTTTGGCAGGAATGTATGGATCTGTTTTTGTATTTGAAGCCTCGGATATTAACTACCGGTAAGTTAATTATCTTGTATCCTTTAAAAAGCATAGCTAACCTTAAAATTAAATCGATAGTATAAAATTTAGAATTTAGAAAAGCATTTGACACGTTCAGTCATCACTGAATAATTAAATATTTTGGTTTTGCGTATTGACTATATATGAATTGTCTATAGCATATATTTATAAAATATAACCTAGTTTAAATAGCGCATGCGTTATATCAACCCAAATATTACAAGGGGCATAAGACACAAAAAGGGGAAGGGTCCCACAAGGTTATCACATCTGCTTTTAAAATATTTTAGGGAATGTTGACATACTGTTTAAAGGATGAAATATTTATTACATTACTCTATATTTATAAAACATAAAATATTGTTTAATCTTAAATGTATTTGTCGTAAAAAAGACAATTTAAGTTACGAGCTTATTCCAAATTTTTAGGATTAATTATTCGTACAATTTAATATATCGTTATACAGTGCAGTTTATTTTAACTCATTAGCCATACAACGCTATTTTAAACTGTGATTTCAACATACTAATAAATTTAAATAAATTATTTCATATACTTATTAATGATGCAAACTTGCAAATATTTTACATCCTATCCTTTGAAGCTTATATAATTCGTTACATAATTAAATACAGTCGCCTTGGTTAATGGATTATGCATTTATAAATACTAGTTGGCGCCCAGTGGTCACGAATGTTACATAGTTCATTAATAAACTTTGAACTTTATTAGGGTTCTTTTGTCAAAGGGTATTAAACTTCTATAATCAGAGGTTTTCATCATGGCTACTCAGTTATTTGCCATTTTCCATGATTTTTAATTATATAAACAAAAAAAAATCTATGTGTAAATGAAAATTGAAATTAATTATAACTTTGAAACAAAAAACAGGTGGTAAAGCTCTCACATTCTAAGTAAATATAACTATACGAAAATAAAGAAATTTATCACAACCCATGACACACTTTTCAATTAATTTTACCATGGGCCATTACACCATGGGCTAGTGGTATTTCTCGGTGATATTGAATTAAATGTAGTCTGTTCATTATGAGAAATAGTGATATGCCAGTATCATCTTTTGGAAAAGTAATTGATATACATACAGTACAATCAAATGATGAATCCAAAACAAAGATGTTTTTAATACTACCACTAACTTTTGAAAATAAATTTATTTTTGTAGCAACATCAGGTTGAACTGTCATCTAAAAATTTTGACATCCAATAAAACCAAGGAGAATTAATTAATAATTATTTCAGTTGTTCTATAAATGTACTAAAGATTAATCGTATATTAATTAATTATTAATGTATATGTATTAGGAATTTACATATTACATTATTATAAAGTTAACCTACAATTTGACCAATTAATTTCAAAGGGTATATAAGGCATGCAACGTCATTCATGTTAAAATTATTATATTATTGTAAAATTAACCTGTAATTTGACCAGTTAAATTCAAAGAGCATGTAAGGTGTGGAACGTAAACTGTGTTACAAATATCATAATAATAGTTATATTTTATAATATCATTGTTGAATTTAGGATGAAAAATGGTAATTGGAACGTAAGAGTAAAAAATACATACAGTCCAGCATAGCAACCTCCTTCACAACCTTTTTTGAAGTACGTTATTGACGGAGCTGTCAAAATCCTTTTTTTTATTTACATGTGTGTATATGTTGTGTAAAATTCAAGCAGTAGTGTGAGTGGTGCATATTTTAATTAATTTAATGTACTTCTAATACATTTTATACACAATAATATGCATAAAAAATATGCTTTCTGCACTTCTCCGCCATATAAACTTTAACTATGCCAAAATTTCAAGTTCATATGTTCACAGAATTACCTTAAGAAGGGGTACAAAGATTTTGCTTCACGTATTAATATATAGATAAAAAATATTACATTTAAAATAATGATTTTATCAAGACAAATATTACTGTTTTACCGTAGCTCGTAAAGCTTTACACAGATGTAACGTCATATCATAATGGGATGACACTTGACAATAAGCAATTATACTGTAGTCCGGTGAAGCTGTTAAGACCTTGCGAGGTCAATAACGTAGTCAGATCGAGGAAAAAAAAGCGATTATAAAATAGTAATCAGATAGGAAACAGATATGCTGTAAAGTGAAACGCAGATGTTTTAAATCATTTTATTGGCATTTCATAATTTATTCATATTTTTTTCAATTTTTCATTTATATATTTTAATTTGGGTGTAGATATACGTAGAGTGATATATGTTGAAATAATTCCTTGTAAATAATGTATAGTTCTATAAAGTGTTGTCATAGGGTGGTTTTTTTTTATATCATAAGAGGCAAATGAACAGGTGGGTTAACCGATGTTAAGTGATCAACGCAATCCATAGATACTAGCAAAATCAAAGGAGACGCAAGTGCGTTGCCGGCCTCTTTAAGAAATGATGATGGCGAAACATCACATGAATTTTTTTTCGTCTTAATCTTATGTATATTAATGGCATGTTGCATAATGCGCATATCATTGTTTTTGTATGTACAAATAAAGTGGATCAGAAATAAAATACGGAGAATGAACTCTAGGATGTAAGAAATACTTACTGGAAAGTTTTAAATAACAGAGCGACCTTTGTAATAGTTCTATATTCATGATCGCGGTAATAAATTGATAAGAACCTAATCAAATTAAACCAAAATCTAAATAAGAATGAGTACGAACAAAAAAGAATGCCATAGTATATATTTAGAGTTATAATAAAGATGAATGTCTGAGTTTACAATAGTAATATGCGATCTGATTTATATAATGGGACTGTAGTTTCATTGTTATCCAAGCTACTAATTAGCAAGCCGTGAACATGCATTTCTTTAGTATAGCAAGTTGCTATTATATTTTTGTTAAATAACATATTGCTCATATATGTCATTTGTATAATTACTTGAAAGAAAGAACAGTGCTAATTTAAATAAATTTTCATATGAATAATTAGAGTTCTCTAACCATTAGGTTTGCTTCTTTGGTACTGTATCTATATTCGGCTAACACACACACAACCTATAATTATACCTAACAAAGCCCGAATCTTCGGTTCCCATTTCCATCTGTTTCGATCATACGGTGCAAGGTATTGATGTTTTCGTTGTTCATAATGTTAGAAGGTGCGCCCTTCACGAAATTCGTCGTTGAGATTAACACGACGCGTTGGAACTCTGCATGCCCGCTATAAACAGTCGATTTGCATGGCCCTTGATTGCCAACAGCAATTTGAAGGCGAAGGGGGTGTAAGGGGTGTCGAGTAACATCTTAAGACTTGAGACACCCAAGCCAACCTCACCTGCACGTGGTGCACCCTGCTGATCAACGAACGAGGCAATGGCGATAGCGGGGTGGTAGGGTTTAACAGCCCGACTGGGTCGCAACCACCATGTACATGGCGAAAAAGCCCGTCATAGTGACTCGCTTTTGCGCGTCGCGTTTCGGGATCAGCCTGTGCATATCCAGTACCAGGTGACTTTCGTCATTATGGCCGGCATGACGGCGGCGACCGACGATGGATGATCTGTCTCTCGGTGGTCGCCACTGTTTTTGGATTGTACTATGCTTACCATCAGGTATAGTACGGTCACTTTGTCGTGCATCAATAAAAAAACTGCTGAGGAATCAAATTACATTTAAAATTTTAATAAATTATACTCCGGAATCCTGAAAAATAATTCCATTGCAGCGTAGATAAGAGATATTTAAAACGGCGACAAAATGACAAATAGATGAAACAAACAGCATTTTAAAGTTCAAGAGTTCCATTTTTTAACTGTTGTAATTGTTTTTAAAATATTCTTAGTGTATGTGGCCAGTTCCAAAAATATTTAGTGACGTCCAGAAACGTCCTGTTTTGTTCAGTATAGTACTGAAAATGTTTATTGTCCCATTATATGCATATTGCTTAATATTAAATTTGTTCTTCATTTCACTGCCTCAT
This sequence comes from Antheraea mylitta, assembly GCA_014332785.1. NCBI lineage: Eukaryota > Metazoa > Arthropoda > Insecta > Lepidoptera > Saturniidae > Antheraea > Antheraea mylitta. Next base: position 3,344,804 of record JACEII010000012.1, on the reverse strand, counting down.
AATTGAACAGTATCTTAAGTACAAACAGTGGTTACAAAATTTATTTTGCTTAGAACACTAGAGCGAGCATTATTTAAATATTTTAAAATAGAAACAATTAGGTCAGTGTTCATTCTTTACCAATTTAAACTGTAGTCAATCAAAATTTGACATCCAATAAAACCAAGTAGTTTCGTAATATCATTTACATAAGAAATGACATCAATAGATTGTGTCAATTGTTATAAAATATACGATTTCATTGATTATCGTAACGGACTATCTTTGATATTATTATTAGGATATGATCACGTTTTGTTATTTCTAATGTAAACAGTAATGTATTGTTAAGATCTGTTACGCTCTTATTGCTACGTTTCGTTACGTAAAACGTTGTATATTCCGATGAAAGAGTTTCTTCTTCAAACTTTAATGTTATGATAAAAACATGGCCTCAATAATGTTTATTAGTATTAAAAACAATTTTATACACACTATTTAGATATTACACAATGTAGCGGTCGCAGTATTCTAACACATAGCTTCTAAATTATAATAGTTTAATAAAAAAAAGAGATGTGGGCAATCGCTTGTTTTATTCAAGTTCAATTTTTTAGCGGCGAAGTGCTTGAGACGCTCGCTTTAGTAGTCCGGTCAATCTGTAAAGGTCCGTACTCCAAGTACTCAGGAAGGACTTAGCGTAATCAATTCGAAAGAAAATCTTCCGAATTGTTCTTTTAACAATAGCGTATTGAGATTGTGCTGCTCTATCATATGTCTGATAAATTAATAGACTATATGAAAAAGAATATAATTACGATTCGAAGTGCCAATAGATGTAAAAGAGAGATTAATGATAATAGTTTGAATTTACAAATTATGACATTCCAAGAACACACACTTTAATTAATTTAAAAATTCAAAAGACAACACGCTGCCACGAGAGTCACGCTGAAGTTAATACTGGTTTCAGCATGAATGGGTCGGCTCGTCCGGGGTTCCATCACCCGACCTTCAAAAAATCGACATGAAGTAACAGTACTTGCATTGTTACCTTACGTACGGTTAGTGAGAGCGTCGGACGCCCACTGCCCTTTCCTCCTCCTCCCTTTCCCTTACCTTTCTTCTAACCCTTCTCTCTCCCCCAAACACAGACTCCCTTGATGTTGCTAGTGTCTATGGGCGGTGGTGATCACTTAACAGCAGGTGTATGTTTGCCTCCTTTGATATAAAAAATTTTAAATTCCATTGTTTTGAGTTTTCACTTCTATCGGCAGTCCTTGTTACTTTTTTCAATTACATTTTACATCCTGGTTCTTTTAACATTTTGTGTATTTTTCTTATCATCGTGTAGACCAGAGTTTAATAATCACTTCAGCTGACGTTAAATGCACACTCCCACTAAGCAAAGAACGATAAAGCAATGTAAGGCCCAAGTGATAAATATATTATAATAAATACCTATACACGATGTTTACACAGTACAAATAAGAGTAATCATTGATTCAACAAAGTTATTATGAATATTCCATGTTCGTTACCGAGGTCTTACATTGCTATTTTTAGAACGCCTTGTAATAATAATGCTTCAGTAGTATTGGGTGGGAAGTCGAAGTTAGGTCTTAGCGGGTACGTTACTTGGTAAGACTAGCATACTCTACAAAATACTAAGGAACCAAATGCTGTGTTTATGGCGGAACACTTGTTATAAGCAATGCCTCGGCCAGTCTGCGTCATCCACGTCCCCGTCGTCTACCCTAGGATCTGATACAGTCGCCTAGCCACGCGATCGTCATATGTCAGCTGTAGTTGTAGCTGTAGTTAGGATGCAGGGCTCCAGACGAGTCTTCTATGCCTTAAAACAGAAACGTCGCACTAGGGAGGATACCCGTAATAAAACCGAGCCCGTTTGTGGGCTTAGAGGTGGCAGCCTCACCATTGATTTAGGGTACTGCGGCTTAATCGCCTACAAACCTGAAATCAAAGCGATTACTAAAACAGACTTTCTGCCCTCTGCCCCGATAATTTGGGAGCATAGGATCCTAAGAGAGAGAGAGTATTCGGTTCATATTCTTCCATAGAGATGTAAGGGGCAAAGGGTTAAACGACCATTCTTGATATATGCCTTCGAATGCTGAATCGTCGCTTAAACTCTAGCGATGTTATTACAAAAAAAGTTGAATACGTATTGAATACTTGCTTTAAAAAGGTTACGTTCTAAATGCATCACACTCGTTGAATGTTTGCTTATTGCACTTTTGTTTCGCTGTGGTTAGGTTAGGTTAGACTTGCGAAAAAAGGATAACGCGAACTTGCCTCGGGCGAGCGTGGTGCATTTAGTACGAAACCTTTTTAATGCAAGTATTTAATACGGATTTCCCTTTTTTGTAATAAAACCGTAGAGGTCCGAAAGCATATTAGATAGATCAAAACTAATCGAAACTGTATGTTGTATTATTCCAATAAGTATATATTATATATTAAAGAAATAAATTACGCGTAACAAAAAAAAGTTACACCATTAGTGTACGTTGCTTTGTACTCAAAATCCATAGAATTCATTGATACAAGCCGTGATTCGAACCTAAGGATATCAGATTGATATTCCACGGGCCTCACCGTTCGCAAACCACGACGAAAAAAATGTATATATAATATCGAGTGATCTCACTAGTTTAAACTCAGAACTATGCGTTGCAATAAAATTTTGTCACGAACACGTCTGGTAAACATATACTGGGTGACTTGGTTACTCGCTAGCAATATTTTTACAGGACACTCAGTACTTGATATTCGTTCTAAAACAATTTAAAAATAGGTGCTTAATATTTGACCTAATTATATAGAAAAAACAAAAATGATAGTCAATCCTCTAGTCGTCTATGTTATAGCATAGTATCTATGACCTTCGGGTGTAAAGGAAGTGGATTTGAAAGTGAACCCAACGAACTAACAAAGGATAAGTTTTCGAAGTTTGATCAAACAGAGGGTTTATAGTACGTTGTATTGTCGAAGGTTATAAACTCAGTGACGCCGCTTACAGGTTTTGTCACCGGTCATTCAACCTAGGTTTATTTAAATTTGTACCCATACTTTTGACAGTCTTAGAACAAACTATAACTTAGGTTATCTATGTTGTTTATTAGCATTTGTTTTGATATTATTACTTTATATTTTAGATGTGACCATGAACTATCACGCGATTGAAGGTTGTTACTCTTTAAGCAGTCACGGTGTATATAAATTATTTTCTATGAATGAACGTCGCGTCTGCACATAAAATGAAAGGCATTCAGATATAACAGAGTCGCAAGCGTATCTGCATGTATTAGCATGCAATTTCCTGAGCAAACGTTTTATTACTGACTGTGAATATTTCTTTGTACAACAATATGCAGTAATATTTATGTTAACTAATATAATACATATATATTCCTAACATTTGCTTATTTTTATTTCACACAAGCGTGCCCGGTGGACATTATTCTGTCCCTTTCTTATGAATCACTTTATCTACTAGTGAAAACCGCATTGATATCCCTTCAGCAGACAGATACGGCGGAAGACTTTGTTTTATAATACGTAATTATTTGTTCATATGATAATATGTGTTTACGGAAATTTTGTCGACAGATACTTTGTTAGGTGGTAGAGCCACGCCGAAGCTATTACTGGTTTCAGCATGAATAGCTCAGCTCGTTCGAGGTACTATCACCCGACCCACAGAAACACCGACGTGAAGTAACAGTGCTTGCATTGTTGCGTTTCATTCGGTCAGTTAGAGTGCCGGAGGCCCATCTCTCCTGACCTTTCCCCTCTTGTCTTCCCTTCCTTGTTGACCAATGAAATACAAACTCAGTTTTATCTCGAACAATCTATGTTTATTAATGATACAATTCATAGAAATGGGCTCAATATACTCTGCAAATCATTTTTTTTTTCGAAATGACTACGCTATTGACCCAGCAAGGTCTTGACAGCTTCACCGGACTACAACCCATTTAACGCACAAAATATAATCTGACGACGTCATACGTAACGTAATCCAAAAAACTATCATTACGAAATTGTAACACATTTGTAAGAAAAGTATTATCACACTCTCTTGTAAATAAATATAATTATGATCAGTTTTTTATTCTTAATTATAACAAGGCATGACTGACGCATCTGCCAGTGTCTTGTTTCAAAGGTACATAGTAAGGTACGCGTCCGCCCTTTTCAATGTTTCCCGCGCTTTTCAATTATAATCAGTTATTTATGTTAGTTATTTATAATATCGAATGAATATGTTTAATACTTAGTTTTGGTACCGGCTTCACTCGCCTTAATGTAGATATAATCTTTCAGGAACATTTTTTTAAATAAAAAAAAGAAATAAACAAACTCACACTTGTATTTATAATATTAGCTAAGAGGTTACGCTACTTTCATGAAAAGTGCCGACATTCTACAACGCTTCCTGAATTAAGATATATATTGAGATACTAAACCTTTCTTATCAATTCAAATAGTCCAATAACTTTAAGATGGATCTTTCTGGCTCAAAACGCCAATGCCTGTCAATTTAATTTTATCTAGAATTACATACATTATCTGTATCGATTGGTTATCTGGATTGATTCGATCAAAAATTCCGAAAATCACTAAATTGATATGACTCATGTAACAGTAAAAATAAAGTAAAATGATTTATTTATCCTTTTGCCAATAATAGATTTAGACAATACTAATAGTAAATCATAATCCTTATTTGTTGCAAAGGTAAAATCAAGAGACGCGTATAACTTGTTTATATTTCTACTAATAACTTCATATTATTATTCCGGTTTTATTTAGCTTGCAATGTTTGTTAATTCGTTTAATTTACCGCCGTAAATGTCTACCACAGTTTTTTTTTTCTCGAACTGACTACGCTATTGACCTAGCAAGGTCTTAACAGCTTCACCGAACTACAAAGTCGCGCGCTTAAGGCACACAGTCGATTTTATTTGGGCAACTAGCTCAAGAGTGCACGGCACACGGCTTCACAGTTGCCTGTTTCATACAATTCGCGACCTATGTAAGCTAACCTAAGCTAAGCTACATATCCATACTTACATGACTCACTGAAACATATATGTATATAAATGTGTATATACCTCAGTAACTCCTATATGTATTTTGTATCGAAATTTTTTTCTGAATTATTTCAGTTCGATAAGGAAGACACATAAAACCCTTGCACTTTCATGTGTAATCGTGTATGCGTATTTGGAGGTGATATGTGTAGTGTTGTAGCAGTTATGTAAGATTTTATGTCACTGTACCGCGCGAGCAGCGCACTCAAGGTCTCCACGACTAGGGAACGGACCTAGGCTTGAGTAGTTGCCGAGGGAAACTTACCTCCGTTATGAATTAACTTTATTTCAGAAAGTGTTGTATGTTTTACGTAATGTTTTATATTATTTAGATGTTCTCTTAAAACGAGAGTAAAAGCCTAAATTAGAATAGGAATCTAGAAAGATTAAGAGGAACATTAAATTTGTATTGGTTAGTATTTTATGGATTAATTATTTATTGCAAATATATTTGATTTGGTCGTAAATGACCTCTATCCACAATACGTGTGTAATGTGGGCTATTATCACAAGTTCTTTCTTCTAAACCAATTTTTCAGTATACGGCTCTCGAAAGATCAAGAATTATTGATATAACCACTCAAACTATATCTCCATACTATGTATGTTCTTATCAGACTCTATAATGTCAATATTCCGATTAGACTCTGTCGATAAGAGTCTACCCGGTGACCGTTCCGATCAGAGTCTATGAAACTACTGTTTGTTAACGTTTGTTTTTTTCACGAACTGATTACACTGTTGACCTGGACAGGTCTTTACAGCTTCCGATACAGTGACACAATAAAATGAGAGGTGTCAAGGGACACCCGGATGGAACGAAATTCCTTTCGATTAATTAGTGAAGGAATTGTAATAAAATTTTTTTTTTTTTTTAAGTTATAATAATATTTTTTTTATTATTAACAAATATAATGTTATATAAACTTAATCAGTAGGCTCAATTTTCGTAATAATTGACTTGTGGTAACTGAAGTAGAAAACATATGTTTGGGATCATTATTATTATTATTTTTTATTTACAAAAAACCTGTATACACTCAACAAAAATAATCGTCGCGACACCACACTGTTCAATGCGAAATAGAAATGAAAATATCTGGCTTGCTTTCTATAAGAGAGAGAGAGAGACAGACAGCGAAACATGCGACGCCGCACAGCTTACAATAGCTTACTATAGCAAAAAGTGTCGTGACAACTTTTCGTAAGATTTTTTTCCGTCTAGCCCCCTTTCACAACGCGCGATAAGGAACTTCGTTCCAAAAATTTACATCACTGATACAACTCTACACGATCACCCCCACACATATGCACGCTACACGCTTACACATGGAAGTGGAAGGGTTTTTGTTTTTTTCCCTTATCGAACTGAAAAAACTCTAATTTTCCGATAATAAATATATGGAGGGGTTGTTGAGGCGTGTATGCTTGGTACACATATGCGTCTCAACAACTTAAACATATATGAATAGTTAGCTAGGTTAGCTAAGATAGGTCGCGAGTTTGCATTATTTTTTTTTTATCGAAGTACGACAACGTGACTGCCCTATGCCTGATGTTAAGCATAGTACTGCAATCCAAAAACATCAGCAACCACCGAGAGACAGATTATCCATCGTCGGTCGCCGCTGTCATGCCGGCCATAATGACGAAAGTCACCCCGGCATGTAACAGGCAACAGCCAAGCCGAGGTGTACCATGCACCCTTGAGCTAGTTGCCCAAATAAAATCGGCTGAGTGCCTTAAGCGCTCGCCTTAGTGGTTCGGTGAAGCTGTTAAGACCTTGCTAGGTCAATAGAGTAGCCAGTTAAAAAAAAAAACTTTACAGCTTCACCGAACTATTGGAGCGTTGGGGCAAACGCTAAAGGCACTTAGCCGATTTTGTCTGTTTGTTTTTTTAGATTTTTGTAAAAAATATTTGCTTTGTTGCATGTGTCTACAAATAAGCAATAAAATAAGTGTCCATCATTATTAGAAATGTCTGTCTGTTTGTTTGGACACGTATCACTCTTAAAATACCGCGTTCATTATAGAATCTCTTGTAAAAAATCATAAAGCATATCTTGGAGATTTTTTTTTTTATATAAGGGTTTGGTCACAAAGCGACCATGCCACCCTTATTGGAAGGCATATATAATACAACTACACATAGATACTTCATCACTATTTACCTCCTATTGATAGCAATATTGACTAACCTGTACAGCATCCTGGCTTCATCCGACAAAGGTGAAGCCAAAATGCCGTTACAGACTCCGACGCAACGTAATTTTTTATCTACTGTTAGGCAGTTTTTTTTTTTCGATATGTCTACGCTATTGACCCGGCAAGGTCTTAACAGCTTCACCGGACTACTAAGGCGAGCGCTTAAGGCACTCAGCCGATTTTATTTTGGCAACCAGCTCAAGGGTGCACGGCACACCTCGGCTTTGGCTGTTGCCTGCTGCATGCAAAATCGCGACCTATCTTAGCTAACCTAGCTAACTATTCATATATGTATGATTGTTGAAACGTATATGTGTACCAAGCATACACGCCTCAACAACTTCTCCATATATTTATTATCGGAAAATTGAGAGTTTTTAGTTCGATAAGGGAAAAAAGTAAACCCTTCCACTTTCATGTGTAAGCATGTAGCGTGCACGTGTGTGGGGGTGATCGTGTAGTGTTGTAGCAGTGATGTATATTTGTGTGTCACCGTATCGCGCAAGCAACGCACTCAAGGGCTCCCTACCGAGGGATCGAACCTAGGCTTGAGCCGCTGCCGTGAGAAGCCTAATCGGGTATGTTAGGCAGTACTCTCGCCTTTCTGCTTCATTACGGACACATTCCACAATTATATGAAATACATCTTCTACTCTGTTACACTCAGTGCACAGAGGTAATTGTATCTTATTCATTAAATTAGCAAATTTATTAAAGTAATATATATTGTTTAATTAAAATCGTTTCAACCTATCAAAAGTTATTGTAATTTTAATGACAACGCAACTTAAGTACGAGAGAAAAGTAGATAAGTAAATTGACATAATACATTCAGACGATGTTAATAACATTTTTTACATTAGGTTCAACACGGATGGAGTCGCGGGCACAGTTAGTTAATAAATGACTTCTAATAATTTTCTTCAATTACATACTTTAGTCTTACATAGTTCAGGTCTTAGGCCATATCGTCAAAAAATATCAGATATAACTGTGTTCACGTTAAAAAATAATATATTGTTATGTACGTATTTTAAAATATCTATACTAAAATAATATTATAAAGAGGTACAGTTTGTGAGTTTGTGACGTTGTGATGTTGTGACGTTGTAGGGGGTAATCTCAGGAACTACTGGTCCGATTTGAATAATTCTTTCAGAGTTATACAGCTCATTCATCGAGAATGGTTATAGGCTAAGACTATCATCACGCTAAGACTAATAGGAACGGAGCACAGATGAATAATGTTTTAAAATCGGGATGTTTTTTCCTTTTGAGAACGCGAACGAAGTCGCGGGCAGAGGCTAATCAGATATAATTTAAAATTCAATCGAATAATTTAATCGAATTAATTAAATCGTCTCTGTCCAACTAAAAACCTTTGATGTTGTCATATTAATATTATACCATGGAAAAGACACTGTTTTCAATAAACGTTTATTATTGGGGACGACACTTCATTACGTTTCGATGAAAATTAATTCTCATATCAATTAATTCGTTATCTATATATTGGAAAGCTATCTTCGTTGTCTATGTATTGAGAAATTTTTTATGTGAATATTTAAGGGTACATGAATACAATTCTCTATATATAACATTTGGATAGGCAATCGAATAATATTTAGATGTAATATTACGAAGAAAAATTTTTTTTTTTGGTTAATCTCATAAAATACAATTTCTGTACTTATATATGCATTTTAAAATTAAATAAAATCAATTCATTATAATTAATTGCAAACCGGTCTAAATCATAACATGCCAGCGGGCTAGGCGAACGTTGTTCCGCCCTGAGAATAAAAAAATATAGACAAATTATTTACCTAAACCTTTCTTATTAATCACTTTATTTATGTGAAAACCGCATGACAATCCGCTCAGTAGTTTTTGAGTTTACCTCGAACAAACCAACAGACAGACATAACAGAAGATTTTGTTTTATATACGTAGTGATACTGAATAGTTAAGTTTTTTTTTACTTTATTTTTGGCAATCAATCTTTCAGATTATTATTCCCATTGTCGCGTAGTCAATAATATTACAAGCGTCGTGCGATCATTTCAATATTAAGCGTCGTGTGAGTCAATATTCTAACAAGATGGTGGATCCCTTATTAGAACCTTCCTGGGAGTTTTTGTGGCATCTCAGAATTTCATGCTCCGTGGTATTATTTTCCATTCACTTTACTCATGCACAATAAACTAACTATATTACGTAAAACACCACCAAATTTACAAGATATAGAGTCAAATAACATAAGATTATGAATAAAATATAAAACACACTACATGACAGACTAAAATCCCGTCAGAAACTCTCATTTTTTTTGTTTTATTTACTAATGTAGAATTTCAATAGGCTTCCATATATTTTTTGTTATTCTCAAATTTAATTGGTAGCATAAGCGTAGATATAGAAACTAATTCTGTGACCTAGGGGTAAGCGCTATAAGTAACTCGTTCTCGCTATAAGCGATATAAGCGCTATAAGTAATTTCTCCCATTGGTGAAATTCTTTGTATTATAATAAAAAAGCTATAGATACGTCACGTACATGATATTTTGACAAGACAAATGGCAAGATAACGCACACATACGTAAAATAATATTGTAACGCCACACTGTCATAGATAAAATGTGGAAGTGAGATGGCATATTCTCAATATCGGTGGTGAAAAAGACAATTATACGTTGCTTAGATACGGGCGAATTGACGGGGCAGCCGTCAAAAATAAGCAAGTTAGCCAAGTTTTAACGCTATTTAGTTATAACTAGCTGTGGCCACGACTTCGTCCGCGTGGAACCTTTTATAAAAAAACAGTGACTAATAAATTCATCTGAATGTATTAAATCCATTATCTATTTTTCTTCCGCACTTATACCACGTGGTCATTAAAATTATAATAACTTTTGATAAAGTAGACTGATTTTAATTTCAACAAAGACGAAGTTATTCTGAAAGATATTGTTTATGATTTTCTTGGAAAGGTTTTATCAGGAATACTTTAACATTGATGCTATTCCTACAAACAGACAGATCAAGATTTCTAATAATTATTGAAATGTATTTTATTACTTAAGTCCGGTGAAGCTGTTAAGACCTTCCTGGGTCAATAGCGTAGACATTTCGAAAAAAAAAAAATTACTTATTTTTAGACACCTAATATAATTTTTTTCATGAAAATCGAAAAACAAATACGTTACACTAACATTCTTATTATATGTATCATTGTTAGTGGGTTATAAAAAAACTCGTAAATAAATCAAAAACAGTGTTGAAAATAACATTTAATTCACTTCAAAATAATTCGCCCTAGCGACATGTGTCACTCCAATACTATTTGTTATCTCTTTGTCTCATGCCTAGCTTTGCCACCGCAAGATTTAATTCTGCGAATTCGCGTGCAATTTGCAAGCGTGAATTTAAATTACATTTGTGATATATATTGGGTATTTTTGATACATCATACATCACATGATTTATCTTATCTCTTGTCATATATAGTATATAGTAACAAGCGTGAAGTGTTCAATGCCTACTCTATAATGACCCGTTTAGATAGCATGAGAGGTATATAAGTTAGGGTTGCCACCCGTACTGTTTAATTAACAGGCATTTGTGAGTACTATATAGTATGAGTATATTTTGTGAGAAGAATAAAGTACAACAAAATACTTTATTTCACATAATTTGATTTCTTGAACAGACTTAAAACAAAGCGTCTCTGAATTTTTTTCTGACAAAAATATATAGAGGAGTTGTTGAGGCGGATATGCTTGGTACTCATATACGTTTTAACAACTCAAACATATATGAATAGTTAGCTAGGTTAGCTAAGATAGGTCGCGATTTTGCATGCAACGGGCAACAGCCAAGCCGAGGTGTGCCGTGCACCCTTGAGCTGGTTGCCAATATAAATCGGCTGAGTGCCTTAAGCGCTCGCCTTAGTAGTCCGGTGATGCTGTTAAGACCTTGTTAGGTCAATAGCGTAGTCAGTGCGAGGAAAAAAACAAAAAAAAAAAGGGTCTCTGAATTTGATAAAAAACGAATTATTTATTTTCTTTAATTTAAACTAGCTTCTGACCGCGACTTCGCCCGCATACAATAGTTACTTTGGGCTAACTAAGACGCAGCGGAAGCTCTCAAAAATAAAAAAACGACTTTGAAACATTGTTCATTGGTGCTCCGCTCCTAGTTGTCTTAGCGTGATGATATATAACCTATAGCCTCCCTCGATAAATGAGCTCTCTAACGCTGAAAGAATTTTTTAAATGTTAGTTCCTAAGGATACCTTGCAAACTTTACCTCTTTATAATATTAGTATAGTAGACTACGAAGATAAAGTAGTCGGGTGAAGGGGTTAAGACCTTGCTAGATCAATAACGTAGTCAGTTCGAACAATAAAATATGCAAATGTTTAATAGAGATATTAATTAGATATAAATTTTAAAAACCAATTTAAAAAATGTTTTTGAAGATAATATAATACAGAAAAATAAATTGTACTTTATTTTAATACTAGGTACTTTTTTTCATACCCATAAAACCCAATGTATTTTATCTGCAAAAATAAAGGTAGCAACCCTAATACAGGTTGACTACAATGTAGCTATGGGAGTACTATTGAAGGCAATTTTCTTGTGCATGCCTTCGAGAAATGTATTAAAATATAAATTAAACTGTCTATCGCATATCTTTCTGATTTTAAATAAAATACGGACCGTTACAAGAAAGATCTTTGTAAATATTAAGCGAAAATTATAACAGCCATGATACGTACATGATAACAAATAGTAAGATACAATTATTGATGGAATGTTATAGTATACGATATATTAACCCTCATAATGAAGTTGAATTATCGAGGTGAACGGTAGAATAATTGTAACTTGTGATATAATTAATATCACTCGGACTAGTTATGATGGATCGCGTGCGGGTTGAACCGGGTGCGTGTGATACGTGATTCTGGTGTGTGTTTCAAGTTATATACTGAAGCGATTTTATATAAAACTGGCACGTTGGTAGGTGGTAAAGCCATCCGCAGGGGCAGTTTCTCAGGTTTTAGAGCAAGCTCGACCACTGGCTGCCCCTACAATGCGGCGGACGATACACCGTGGGGTTTTAGTCCGTGGGAGTCGGACATAACCCAATTTCTACCCAGGGAGGGTGGCGTATCCATAAAGGATTTCGCCACGTTAACAAAAAAAAGGTGGTAGAGCCACGTTGATGCTATAACTGGTTTCAGCATGAAAGGGTCGGCTCGTCCGGGGCAGTACCACGCTTTAATAGAAAACCGACGTGAAGTAACAGTGCTGACATTGTTGCGTTTCGTTCAGTGAGAGTGCCGGAGGCCCACCTCCCTCTCTCTCCTTTCCCTCTCTTTCCTTTTCCTCTCCCCGTTTCCCCACCAACACAGGCTGGAAACGCACTTGTAACTCCTATGGTGTTGCTGGTGTCTATGCACAGTGGTGATCACTTAACATCAGGCGACTACCTGTTCGTTTGCCTCCACGTTATGTGCTTTTTGCGTATGAGTTTTAATAAGAAATGGAAAGAAGGTAGGTAGATTTGTAGGTGGTAGAGCCACGATGAATCTATTACTAGTTTCAGCAATAGGTCGGCTCACCTGGCGTAGTACCACCCGACCCACGGAAACGTCGACGTGAACTAACAGTGCTTACAGTGTTGCGTTTCATACAGGCAGTGAGAGCGCAGAAAGAGCACTTCCCTTCCCCTCCCCTGTCCTTCCTCCTTCCTCTTTCCCCCCTCCCCAAACTCAGGCTGGCAATACATTTACGACTTCCGTAGTGTTGCAACTCTCAAAGGACGGTGGTGATCACTTATCATCACATGACAGACCTATTCATTTGCTATAAAAAAAACGTTTATATACACACACATATAAGTATTAAACACATACAAATTAAAAAAATACATATAACAATGAAAGAATAAATTGACGGATTTGTGTATGTGTCTCGCAAATAAGAAGGGATAGTGGGTGTATTTAAATAAGAGACATCAGTTTTTTGTCAAAATATCTAATGGCCTGAAAGACATGTCAGGCAAAAATACTAAGGCTTCACACGGAACGTGTTAACAGATTTAATAAGGCTCACAGACAGACAACGCATAGTTTAAACCGGGGAATTAGGAAGCATGAGATGTTAGATAGGAGTTTCTTATAATAATATAATATAATCTAAAAATACAGCTAAAATGAGGTTCCTGATATGTTGTCAATTAGAAATGTTATTCCTAAATCATTTTTTTTTTGTTACAGATGCGAGATAACAGAATGCGAGAGTTTAGATAATAACGTGTGGATTGAACACGCCATACCCAAAGATAAGGACAGCCTATCCAAATGTTACAGATACCCTTATAGAGAAAATATTACGATAAGCAATAGCTCTTGTATTATCGATAATTTCGACACTAACAAAACTATGAAATGTGAGTCTTATATATATAGCGATGAAGATTCTGCTGTTAAAGATGTAAGTTTCTGTTTAAATGGAATGATACTGGATATATTTCGATCATTTTCTTTTGTTTCACTTCTTAGATCTTGTCTTCGTCTAAATCTTTATCTATACATATAATAAGAATGCAAATCTGTGTATTTTTAGATTTGTAAGAAAAATATTGTTGCAGGTTTTTTGTTATCTACACTAATATTATAAAGAAGTAAAGGTTGTGACGTTGTTACCTTGTAGAGGGTAATCTCAGGAACTACTGGTCCGATTTAAATAATTCTTTCAATGTTATATAGCTTATTTATCGAGAATGGTTATAGGCTTAATACTATAAGGTAAGGTTATTACTACCATAACTCACAAAGACCTTAAGTTCATCAGTTCCTAAATTATAATGCACTTAAGGTATAACTGACATCTCATCAGAGATTAATCTATACTAATATATAAAGATGAAGAGTTATCGAGGATGCCTATAGGCTACATATCATCACGATAAAACCATTAGGAGCAGAGCACTAATGAAAAATGTTTAATCTATACCAATATTATAAAGAGGTAAAGTTTGTGACGTTGTGACGTTGTAGGGGGTAATCTCAAGAACAACTGGCCCGATTTGAATAATTCTTTCAGTGTCATATAGTTCATTTATCGAGAATGGTTATATGCTATATATCATCACACTAAAACCATTAGGAGCGGAGCACTAATGAAAAATGTTTAAAAATCGGGGTTTTTTTTCCTCTTGAGAGCTTCCGCTGCGTGTTAGTGTTAACCCAAAGTAACTATTCCTCGCGGGCGAAGTCGCGGTCAGAAGCTAGTTTATTACATTTTGTTTTAGTTACACGCCTTTTTTATTAATTTGGGGAAATCCTTTATGGATATTCACCCTCCCGAGGAGAGAGTGGGTAATGTCCGACTCCCACGGCTTAAACCCCCATGGTGTATTGTCCGCCGCATGTTAAAGGCAGCCAGGGATAGATCTGACATAGTTACACGCCTACTAAAACAAAATCTGTGACTAAATACATCAGTAAATTTTTGTCGAGATCGACTCAATCAGTTCAGCAAATAGATCTTGCTATGGGGAAATGCATACGCAATATAACGCAGACAAAGTGGCGAGTATCAGCTAGTTTAGAACGATTGACTTAATATATACATATGTATTAGAGGTGGCACAAACTATGTAGTAGAAGACAAACGGGACACTCTCTCACTGGGGGTAATATTTATCAACGTAGTTAGGTTAGCTTAAACACGATCGTTACGTAGTGACACAGCCACATTACTGGACGACACCTTTTTCGATTGCCTTCATAGCTTCACCGGGATTTTAGAGAGAGAATTTATGACATTCAGCTGAAGAACACGAAGCTCTGTCATGTCAAAATAGCCGAACTTCGGTTTGAACTGTGCCAAATGAATTGAATGTAGCATCGCGAATCTATTTAAGCTAAGTAATACTCGTACATGTTGCGGTCAATGTTAGCTAGACACACCTATGTACTGATATGTGTACCTCACAAACGCGTACATGTATTTTCAACCGGACACGAATTCTAAGACTAAGACTCTAAAATGGAAAAAAAGCACTGGTACTACTGATAAATACTTATTCATTGTGTCATCTTTTTTTTTCTCGAACTGACTACGCTATTGACCTAGGAAGGTCTTAACAGCTTCACGTAAGCGTGCCGTTTGTGGGGGTGATCGTGTAGGGTTGTAGCAGCAATGTGTATTTTGTGTCACCGTATCGCGCAAGCAATGCACTCAAGGACTCCCTACCAAGGGATCGAACCTAGGCTTGAGCCGCTGCCGAGGGAGGCCTAATCGGGTGTGCGGGAGCGTCATCGTATCATCTGAAAAAATTCAGAATACAATATATGCTGTTATCTAAACCCAAGCAAACCAGTTGTAATACAAATAAATTATTAAAAGTATTAAGGTTCGTTCATAAAATACGTTACGCAAAATTGTACTCTTTTAGATACACCCTTCCCTTCATCACGCTGTCACAATTCTGCGACCTTGCCTATCAAGTTTATATCATGAATGATAGGTACCCTCCGTATATTATAATAGGTCTTTACCTATAAAGTTGCCGTTCTGCAGTACTGGCCATTTCAAATAAAAATAATTTTTATTTGGCTAAGAATTCTAATTTCAAATTAATTTTATTTTAAAAACATGGAATTCTTTTTCCAAAAGTAGTCATTTGTTTATTGATTAGTTGTATAAAAACATAAGATATAGTCTCCATAATTTACGGAGTGTATGGGCCGTATATGGACTATTAAATGACGGTATAGAGACGGTACAGAGGAGGCGAAGAATAGGAAAACTGTACTGTATGAATAGTTAACTTAGATTCACGATGTTGCGTAAATAGGCAACAGCTTAAGGTGAAGTGTGCTGTACATTTTGAACTGGTAGTCAAATAAAATCGACCCCGTACCTTAAGTGCTCGTCTTAGTAGTCCCATGAATTTGTAAAGACCTGTCAGGCCAATAGCGTAGTCAGTTCGAAAAATAAAAGAAAGGAAGACTCTATAGAAACGTGTTCTAACCCATTCTCTCTCAGCTTAAACCTATATATACATTTATATCTATCTCTTTTTCGTTTCATTGTTACAGTAAGCAGCACTTCTTCCCTCGATAAGTGCGTACGTATTTTATGAAAGACCCCTCACTTTTAGAAAGTAATGATGTGTTCGGACGTACCACTACCACCGAGTTTATGACGTCACATTGATTCGACGTCCGATACGTGAATTTGCGACCGTCTCTCAACCGGTTCCATGGTGTAATGGTTAGCACTCTGGACTTTGAATCCAGCGATCCGAGTTCAAATCTCGGTGGAACCTGATCTTTTGTATTTATTTTTAAGAAACCCATTTTCCTAGCCAAGACGAACTCCACTTTATGTACTTGACTCTAAAAGCTAAAATGAAATATATAAACATAAATGTATGCGGAATTGTAAGCAAAAGGTTTGCCTGTTTTGGATATAACTTGATCAAATACGATTAATTCTTAGTTGTCAGATGCCTTAAAATAATGTACTAATATACAGTAAAATCATTAATGATTGGCCTCTAAGCTTATTATAAGAAATTTTGACATATAGGATTTTGAAAGCGCAACAAGTTATGTTTTATGCCAGGATTGCACAAACCGCGTACTGTTATGTATGTTCGGCCTGTCCTAATAGCAAAAAATAAAAACATCAACTCTATGCTTTGCGAGTTTGAATTTTGATGTAATCATGCTATAATAAATGAAAAAATATAATTAGAATAGAGCCAAAAAAGATGTATATATACTTAGTAATGTCATGATCGCTAACACTGACACATACTATGATTTTTGTTATACCATATTGGATGTACATCCTATATAGGCTTCAACTACAATAGGTGTATTAACCTAACTAACCTTTTTTTTTTTTTTTTTACATGGGGAAATCCCTTATGGGTACGCCACCCTCCCGGGGGAGAGAGTGGGTGATGTCCGACTCGCACGGACTAAAACCCCATGTGTGCCCACTACCGCCGTAATGGAGGACAAGGGATGAAAGAATATTCCGCATGTCCCCCGGCAACCTAACTAACCTAACCCAAACAAATAAGAGCAAAGAAGCCACTCATCCCAATGCTACAGAATGTCTCTGACCTGTGTAAGAGGGAAGAAAGTAAAGCACATAAAAAAAGCTACGGCAACGCGTTACTGGGGCTTAATTATTACGTTCTATTAAAATGATTCTAAACTACTTTCAAGATTAAAACATGACGTGATCTATATCTATAACAGTTGGTCCTATAGTTTTCTTTCGATAAACTAATTTAAAACGCCATCGTTCGAGAATTATTTAACTAACAATTAATAACAATAATTTTATTTGTAAGTAAAATATTGAAGCCATTAATCGAAATGTAAAATTCCATATCACTTAAGTTCGTCCAAATTATACATAATTGCCAACATTCATAAAAATCGGTTTAGTTTTGGAGTTAATCGTGGACGAAGATCATGATACTGCATTCTATATATTTAGATAAATACCTATTCACATAAACCGCATCAGTAGCCATAGCGTGATTTAAAAGAACTTAGGAAACACATGGATAGGAATTGTACATATATTTAAGGAATTGAACCGAGAATGTTAAGACAGCGAATGGATATCACACGACCAGTCAGCCGATCGGCGCGTGTAACTGTTATTAGAACAGTTATCTCATATAGTTACCGATAATGTCATTTGTAAATACTTATCACAAATATGTTTGCCCGACGCTGGTCTGTCAAGTGGCGGACACATCGATAAGCTAGAGGTTTAATGCCCCTTATTTTACTAACGTGACCATATGTGACCTATCACATAACTCCTAAGTTATTTACTGTTTTATAGAACTTAAAATCATGGCTCAGTAATCAGTATGTGTAGCTTTCGGTAAAAGAGAACATCATAGTGAAACCACATGGCTTCTGTAGTCCGGTGAAGCTGTTAGGATTTTGCTAAGTCAATAGCGTAGTCAGTTCGAGAAAAAAAACGCATGGCTTCTTCTAAGAGCGTCTAGCTGGCTACTAACCTTGAAAAACTGTAGGAAGTACTTATAGGAATATGGGGTGTTCAAGTGCATATTACGTAAACGAAATATTTTTTATTAGATTTTTTATTATTTTAGTATTAGAATAAGACAATGTAAATACAAAAACAGGCAAAGCCACGAAAATTTCAAAACTGTATTAGAAAATAAGAATGAATTGTAATAACAGAATAAAAAATAAGGCAAATGCCAAAAGAACACGGCAGATAAAATAATAAGAAAAATAAAAAAAATATAAATGGCATAAAATAGCTCGGAACACGTCTGAGGATCAAAGGGGACTAAAAAAAAAACGAAATATTTGTAACCCTTCACCCCCTCTTCCCCCTGGTTAGCAAAAGTATTCTATGCTCTTACCACTCTCTCCCATACTAACGTAAAAATTTATATAATTATTTTTAAAGCTGTTCTAGTTAAATAGATTAATATTTCTGACGTTGTCACCATCTATGTCATTAAAAATAAGAATATCAAGGACCCACAAACCCGATCAGTGCTTAATACCTCAATGGTACCGTCGTTGCTCTTCAAAGTTAGTCCCTTAAAGTTTATCATCATTTGAGACCAGAATATTGTCAAATGCCTATAAAGTATAAAAATTATGCTTTATATATCATGGAAAAGTCTTAAATGATAATTTACCTAATTAAATCGCATTTTTCAGTTTGATTTAGGATGCCAGAACTGGAAGAGAACTTTGATAGGTACCATCCACAATTCAGGGCTTTTCCTCTCGCTACCTCTCACTGGCATCGTATCAGACAGATTTGGTAGGAAGAAAGCACTCGCCATAGCCTCTACAATGAACTGTATATTTGGCCTCATAAGATCTTTTTCGCCTAACTATATTATGATGGTTATTTGTGAATTCCTTGAAGCTGGTTTAGGTGCTGGTGCTTATAGCACCGCGTTCGTTTTAGGTAAGTTTTTTTATATTTTTTATGTCAATAAATTTAATTTCAAATTTGATATGATAACGTTTGATCTATTCACAGCTATGGAATTAGTAGGACCAAAAGGCAGAGTTTTTGGAAACACTCTCATTAACGTTGTGTTTGTATTCGGTCTCATGACACTAGCCGGACTTTCCTGGATATTGCAAAGCTGGAGAACTCTCCTTAGAGTGATTTACCCACCGGCGTGCCTTGTGTTCTGTTACCTATGGATTTTAAACGAAAGTGTAAGGTGGCTACTTAGCAAAGGAAGACACGATGAAGCTATTGACATTTTGAAAAAAGCAGCAAAAATGAATAAGGTTCAACTCTCGGAACAAGATTTAGCACCCCTTTATGAGATGGACAACATAAAAAATAAGAAAGAGAAGGATGATCTTTCGGATGATATGTACAAATATGAGAAACCGTCTATATTCGTTCAAGTTATGCGATCCAGTATTATAAAACGGAGATTGGTGACATGTTCATATTTGTGGATTACCTGTACATTCGTTTATTATGGACTGTCTATCAATTCCGTTTCATTGGCTGGGAACAAATATGTCAATTTTATGCTAGTCGCGTTTGTGGAGATCCCAGCTAATTTCGCCTGCCTATATGTTCTGGATCGATACGGAAGGAAGAGGGTTATGATTATAACCTATATTTTGAGCGCATGTCTTTGTATCGGCCTCTCGTTTGTACCCAAAAGTAAGTGTTAAATCTCCGAGCTCTATATTAAAACTTCATTTTGATAGATCAAAATAGTTCGTCCGCATAATGTTATACTTTTTTTAATATAGTTTATAGGTTTTAGCGTTTCGTTAAAATATTATTTGATGTTAAATGACTTGAAAACCAATTGGAGACTGACGCTCAGTAGTAGCTGTTGGAACACACAAACAAGTGGATAGTCACATGTTATAAACTTGTTGGTAGCTAACCAGGAGGACTAAGAAAATGCACTACTACACTGCTATGGTTCCATTTCAATGATTTCCTTCACTAAATGTTCCGACTCAGTCGCAAACTTGAAACTACACAATACAATAATTTATCAGCGTTGCAATTCTTCATCTTCTACTGTTTTAAGAAATAACATAAGTACAAGGTTTGTCGCCTTCGTAAATTAGCCGGTATGTATCTAACGAAGTCATGAGGTATATGTACTCAACTGAATCTCTACTCTCTGTTTTAGTTGGTTTTATTGGTAGAAGGTAAAATAATGACAGAAGTTGGATCTCGAAAGAGGATGATAGTTTTGATGATGGTCTTGAAGTTTTTCCACTGTATTTACATCAAATAATAATAATACATCAAATACAGAGCAGTCAAATTATGGATCCCGTATAAAGAAGTAGTAATCATAGGTCGGTCGGCAGAAGGGAAGCATTTAAGTTAATATTAATGTGTATAGTTTTGATTGCCTTAAGCGCTCGCTTTAATAGTCCAGTGAAGCTGTTAAGACCTTACTAGGTCATTTGCGTAGTCAGTTCGAAGAAAAAAAAGTGTATAGTTAAAAAACGCACCAAATATACTATAAACTGTTGGATATAGTACGCATTTCATATACAAGCATCGAAGTGTATAGTAAATGCGCGCTCTTATATGATTGTGTCGAGATCGTTGTCGTAGAAGAGGTATGACGGTATCAGACAGCATCATGCCGTTTACAGTGACGGCATACTAGTCAATTTTACTGTCAATCAAAAAACATGCAAATCAAGTCTACTCGCTAAATTGAGCCTACAGATTATGAGGATGAAATCAAACTAAAACACGCAACAGCGTGACGCAGTTTGTCTTTATAATTATATCGTACAAAATTTCGCGTCCAAACGTAATTTGACGATAACAAAAGACAACGCTGGATAATCCCGAAACAGTTTACGTGTTGTCAGCGACGTCGCTCGAAACTTTGCGACTTAGAATTTAGCAAGAACTGTTTATTTAGTAATCACTGTTTGCATAACAGCCAGAATTAATGGAATGTTCAAGTTAAGCCGATCCGAACGCACTTCTCGCTGTTTGCATCTGGCTTTCGAATAGCAATAGATAAAGCATAAACGGTTCTCGCGGCTTCAGGACAACTTGACATCCCAAATTTAAGCTCGGTTTGTAAATATTCAATGAGCGAAGTCTGTCTGGATTTTATGTTGACAGAATTACTAATTCGGATTAAGACTTAGCCTGTGAACAACTGTAATAATATTGAGTTGTTATTTTTTGTTTATGCTCTAAAAGGTCCATTAAATTTCATAAAATTTTAAATTTAGTGTGAATATCTGTCTTAGTTAAATTATACAAGAACTTGCAATAAAATAAGCTTTATTACATTGCTTTAGCAATTAAGTAGAAATATCATGAGAATTACAATACAGAGACACACATAATGCAGTATTCCTATTTAGAATAACCGTACATTTACAAATTTAAATTGGTAGCACTATTAGCTGCTGAAGAAGGAAAACATCATTAAGAACCCGGAACGTGAGGAATATTCTTGTAGTATCGCTATATGTGTGAAAAACATAGAGTTGTAGATTTCTCAGAATTTGAAATCGCCAATCGCTCGTGGACTGGCGTTATGTTTATGCCCATACTTTTATTAGGGAAGAATCCTACGACCTTGGAGTGGGATTGTTACAGACTGATGACGTGTGGTCTAATTAAACAATATTTACAAAAAAAAGTAAACAAAAATCTAAACCATGTTAGTTCAAACAGTGTAATTACGAATTATACAATCTTCAACACCGAATTTGTTGTAGCCTTATTGTTTGCGTGCGTTATATTTTATTTTGTTTTATTACAAATAGCTCAAGTCTGGCTATCTCTGGTACTCTACCTATCCGGCAAGTTCTCCATCACAGTCGCATATAGCTCTGTCTATATTTACGTGTCTGAAGTGTTTCCGACGAATGTCAGGCAGTCATTACTCGCCGTGTGTTCGTCTACAGGCAGAATTGGGTCTACATTAGCTCCTCTGACTCCGCTTTTAGTGAGTATTTGACTTTTATCTGGATTTTTACTTAATATTAATGGACTTTAAATCATTTTGAAATTACGGTCTAAATTCAAATGTAGTACATTTGGTTTGATAACTTCACAATCCTAAGTAATATTAAAAATACGAAAGTGAATTTATTTGTTATGCTTTCACACCTTAACTATGTTAAATAATTTAATGCCTTATACCTAAATATGTACTTCTATATTACTGTAATAGCTTGAAAAGTTTTTCTTTATTTAAGAAAAAAAATTACTTAACTGATTTTAAAAATCCGTTCACAAACTTAATTATTGAAGAGAATAAGTAATACGGGCCGTATTTTATTTTCATAATCTACATAAACGCGAGTGAATCCCGGTGTAAAATCTAGTGAATATTAAAGTTAAAAATGGCGACAAGCTTACTAGTTAAAAATTAACTTCAAAACAAGATTAGTATCTGTTTTTTAAGCAACTTTTTTTTACTTCATGTTATTATGATCTCTATATAACTATTATTGATAATTTTATAGACCATCAGTTCTAAAATTCAATTAAAATCGTTCGATTATATACATTTACTTTACGACTGCAAAATAATTTAAGATAGTTCTCGTACTAAAAGTTTCCGGAATTCAACATTTTATAAAAGTCTGATCAGACGTTTTCAAATTGAATCCGGATGCGTCAGAGATCAATTTATTTACTTCATATTTGTGATAACTTGCGTTTATAACAAACAGAGAAAATTGAAAAAATATACTCATCAGACAAAACTACAAATTTATTAATATGGAATAATGTACTACCTAATTGTATCTACTATGTAATAATTATCAGAAGACACCGCAGTAAATAAAACTTAAATTAAATAATTTCATTATAAGATATTTATTTGTCAATATATATGTCGTGTATGCTAACAATTGTTTAAACAGTAAATCGCATTCCTCTAGGCTTTATACTACGACAATCTGCCAGCAATATTCTTCGGTACACTGGCAATTATCGCTGGCGCCCTGGTGTTCACGTTGCCAGAAACTATCAACTTGACTCTACCAGACACCATCGAAGAAGCTGAACGGTTGTCCAAAGCGAAGAGTGAAAATAATTTGGATAGCTAGATAAACCACGACCAATGTTTTTTAATACGACGAAGACATTATTTATTTATTTTTGTATAAGTTATTAATAATTTGAAATGATTAATTTATAATTTTTGGAGCATCTCAAAATTAAAACTCCGTGGTTATTATTCGCCATCCACTTCATTTCTGCTCAATAATTGAATTATATTACGTAAAATAGCACAATATACTACAGGATATACAGTCAAATAACACAAGATTATTAATAAAATATAAAATTCACTACATGACTGTCTAAGATCCAGCGAAAAACTCCTAAAAATTGCTATTTATCGTTTTAATTTATCTTTACAACTGAAATGAATTCATATTTGTCATGTAAACAGCGATATTAACTATGCTAATTTAGTACTATATTTTTGTTTATTCTACAAATATATTACAATATATTTTTATAGAATGTTAATACTTAGCTTCTTCAATCAAATAAGATTTAACTGAAAATTTAGGGCTTTCGAGTTATCACCAGATTGTAAATTAACGTTGCGAGAGAAATACGTCTAATTCAAGATTCACTTTAATAGGAACAAAACTATGCAAAGAGATGACAGTTCTTCCTTTTCGATATAAACGTTTCAGGTGGTAGGACCACGCTGAAGCTATTACCGGTTTCAACATGAATGGGTCGGTTTGTCCGGGGTAGTATCACCCGACCCACAGAAACACGGACGCGAAGTAACAGTGCTTGCATTGTTACGTTTCGTTCGGTCATTGAGAGCGTCGAAGACCCACCTCACCTCCCCCTTTCCCCTTTCCCCCATCCTCCCAAACACAGGCAGGCAACGCACTTGCGACTGACTCCCCTGGTGTTGCGAGTGTATGGACGGTGGTGATCACTTAACATCAGGTGACCCGCCTGTTCGTTTGTCACCTATAACATAAAACAAGTGTGAAAAAGTCAGTCTCCGAAGATACTTAATAAAGTGAAGTAGTATGAAATAAGTTGATAATTTAATAAATAATAGTTATTTTATTTATTTTAATCTATTTAGAAAATGCATTAATTTAATTTTATGCTAAACATATTACTAATACTACGAACAGTTTTTAAAATTCGTAGTTAAACGTAATTCTGTTAGAAAATGGTGAAACAAACAACAATAAATATAATAATATGTGATACCACTTACCCCTACTTTTAAAATGGACTCTAAGACTCTTTAGAGAACTTCATTTATTTTTAAAGGTAAGTCGAACCTTTAAACATGATCAAATTTTTAACGCATTTTCCCTAAATTAGAAAAAATTAAAAGTACGATTATTATTTATTATGTTCTTGTAGAAATCCAAAAAAAACTATGACACAGGTTGATGATACTCTGTATTTATAATTAATTTATTTTTAGCTAAAGTCAAAAAATAACTGCTAAATGAGGATTCATTGAAGAGGGTAGTTATATTCTAGGGTTGCTTAGGTATATATATCTTTGACACGCTCTGTGAACGAATTTATCTAGTTACTTTTAACATATATCATGAGTCGTTAGTCAATATTAAAAAAAATGACATGGAGTGTAGTATAACCACAGTCTTGTATCTGTGAATTGAAAAAGAGAAGTTTCATAGTCGTTTTTTTTATTTTTTTTTTATTTTAAGCTATACTGGTTTTTTTTTTTTTTTCGAGATGTCTACGCTATTGACCCAGCAAGGTCTTAACAGCTTCACCGGACTACTAAGGCGAGCGCTTCAGGCACTCAGCCGATTCTATTTTGGCAACCAGCTCAAGGGTGCACGGCACACCTCGGCTTGGCTGTTGCCTGTTGTATGCAAAATCGCGACCTATCTTAGCTAACCTAGCTAACCATTCATATATGTATGAGTTGTTGAAACGTATATGTGTACCAAGCATACACGCCTCAGCAACTCCTCCATATATTTATTATCGGAAAATTGAGAGTTTTTCAGTTCGACGAGGGAAATAAGTAAACCCTTCCACTTTCATGTGTAAGCGTGTAGGCGTGCACGTGTGTGGGGGTGATCGTGTAGTGTTGTAGCAGTGATGTATATTTGTGTGTCACCGTATCGCGCAAGCAACGCACTCAAGGGCTCCCTGCCGAGGGATCGAACCTAGGCTTGAGCCGCTGCCGTGGGAGGCCTAATCGGGTGCTATACTGGTTTAATTATATAAAATAGGCGACAATCTGTCGTCCAACATGTATGTGTGTTCCGGAAGCTCCACTTAAGACTCGATATCTATAACTTTAGGGTGTATACCAACCTATAACACGTTAGCATTTAACAACAGATGAGACTGTGGTTAGGCTAAAAAACCCTGTAAAGGACAAAATAAAACAATAATTCTATTTGCAAATCAAGGACGTGTCTAGGTTACAATTCGTAGAATAAGTAGACTTTATACGTGTTTCAAATGATGTTATTATTATTATTTAAAGAGGCATACATACATATTTTGCGAAAGCAATATGTTATATTTATTTAATGTAATATAAAAGTTTCAGTTCAGATAAAAATGTCTTTTTAAGATAAATATTTTTCCCGAATGAAATTTTATTTTTATATCCATTTCTAATGAATTTTGATATGTATATTACCTTTTGTTAGTGAAATATTGTAAGTCATTTATTTATTTAAAAATATTTTTTTAACCTTCTTTTACCCGCGCGTTGGTCTATGAGACCGACGACATATGGTAGGTTTTTTTTTTATATTGCAAAACGCTGGCAATTTTGCCTTCTTCGTAATGGTTCATGACCTGATTTAAGTTAATATTGCAAGAACATTCGTGTATATATTACATTTATATATAATGCAGATCGGTCTGTCAGACTGACGCGCAGGTACAACAAAGTTAATAACTACTCATCGCTCAAATTTATTTAATTATTTGTTGTATCATAGTATTTACAAAGTCTACTTACAGTTCTCGGAATTTCATTTGTTATGTCGGCGAGAAGAGCGAGACGATCGGCTAAGATCGGTTACGTAAAGCATTATGTCTATCGCACAGCGCATTGTCTGTGAGAGACAGAGACAACACTATACAAAACGTAGCATAACTCATTATCTCGGTCTCTCCCAAATGTGAAATATCAATAGTCGGTTACTTAATACTCTATTACACAAAGAAAGGAATTTTATAACAAGGTTATTATTATTTATGAAGAGTTTTCTTATCTACTAATTATTTGTGATACAAAAACCTTACATTTTTAAATTCAATAGTAGAAATTATAAACAAAAAAATCCAAATAAAGATCACAATTTAGCATTACACAAAAATATTTTGTAACGTATAATATATATTTTTTTACTTTAACTATATCCATCAATCATATATGTCGAACTTATTTCTTGGAAATTATTATCTCTCTATTTCGTTCGAGAATGTTCATAACCGAAACTAAAGTCATTGGAATAATGAAAGCACTTTTTTTTTTCAATATATTGTACATTATTTGTGGAAATTAAATCTGTATACTTAATGCTGTATGTACTTAATTCATGAATACATTTTTTTAATTTATTGTAACAGGAATTGAAATTTTTCAATTTTTACACGTATGTATCCAAAACTTCATAGAATACTGCCGTACGCTGGGATGTTAATTATGAATATTTAAAATATTTTAGATTTACATTGTAAAGCAAAATATGGTATACATTTTTGCGATTTTGTCATGTATCATTACTTTATTTTTGAATGCTTTCCGTTATTTATAAAATAATAAATAAATTATTTAATATTTATTACTTATCACCACCAATATCATAATATATTCATTCACCTCATTGAAAATGTGCCTATAAGCTTATGTAAGTACTAAACGCAACAGGAAGATTTTATAAATTTGTACCCAAAAATGTTAAAACTTAAATAAAGAAACTTAATTTTAAAAAATGCTTTAAATTTATAATGTAGTTTCATTTTTGCAGCTGCCTTTACCGGCTTGACAAAAGTGTTGTAAAATGTGACCAAATTTTGTTTTAAATTACGACCATTTAACGTTAAGTAACATAAATCTCAGAATATTAATTTTTTTTTGCATAGTTGGTCTTATTGTGACGTCATAGGCACAACCAGATTAACCCTCAAAAGCTGCATGAGAGCGGCGGAGCGGGGATCAAGGGTTGCACTTGTTCTGTTAAACACTACAATACATAGTGCTGAAGAGCGACTCCGGCTGTATAGCAGTCCGGTAAAACTGTTAAGGCATTACTAGACCAATAGAGTAAAAAAAAATCCAGAAGGGAGTAAGTTCGAGTGAGAGTGACGGACAAGTGACCCGTCACCTCCGATTTTTACTTATGTATAATCTTTGAAAATAATATGGACTACCATCGCCCAACCAATTCAGAACCGAACAACAACACAGATTAAATGTGACGCATTACAAAAATCAATTTGTTGGTGTAAATATTCTTGCGTAGCTTTAGCCTTGTAGATAAATCAAACAGTCTGTTAATTTAATATGCTTATATCCACTTTACACTTCTAAGACAATTACAGTTTACAAATTTATACGTTTTGGACTACATTAATGATTTTACATCGTGAATAAAAGAAACGCCCTTGTTTTTTTTACTTTAGTCTTGACAAAAAATCTTCTACATTATTACTGCCATTGTCATCGAGTATGTTATAATATGACAAATGTTTTGTGATATGTTCAATGTTCTACCAAGATACTTTCCATGAAGTTTTTGTGACATCTCAGAATTCATGGAATGAAAATGCACAAATTAGTATAGTATCAATGACGTCGATGAACTATAGATATGAAATTATTTATATACTATCGCGAAACAAAGGCGGGTCGCTAGTAAAATTGTAAATTTACATTAAACGGGCCCAGAGTGAAAGCGCCTGACGTTTAGTTATTAGCAAAGTACATTTCCGCATATATTCAACATTGCTTTAACTATTTATCAGGCGCTAGTTTTATTTATTATTAGCTGCCCGTCGCCTATTTGCACCGTGTACTAAAGCAAAAATGAAAACTAAATTTTCCATTTTAAGTAGGAACATATAATGCAATAAAATGAAAACCGATCGACAATCTGTTAATATTTTTGAAGATCGCCTATTCTATTACTAACGTTTTATACGAAGGTCTTTGAACTCAAAATTATCACTTATGTTTGCGATATTTTAAACATTTTTTTTATTCCGTTCTTGTTCTGATAATTACAAACAAAACAAAAAAGGGCATTGTAAAGTGATGGCGATACATACATTCTGCAATTCATTTCTATTTTAACTAGCTTTCGATCAAAGATCTAATAAAACATTTATAATAAAAAAAAATATTTATAAAACCTCGACTATAAAATATTTTGTTTTGATTATACAATATAGGACACAATAAAATATAAAAGTTCTACTTTTAAAAGATATTATACCAAAATTCATAGTTTTCCATGAATAATATAAAGTATACATAATGTAGTAGCGACTATGAACAAATAACATTGAGTTATCGGGTCGCTTTACGCGATCAGCCGACCGATGTGTGTGTCGCGACAATGTTATAAATAAATAATTATATGCAATATTTGAAAATATTATTATTCATTTATTATATGTCCTAATACCTCCTTATATTGCCAATGTATGATGTATCGAAGTGAAGCTTATCTAGCGTTATTCTCACTGGAAGATACCCAAACGCTGGGTTTTTATTTTTAATTACTTTTTATATTTAGAATAAGTATAATAAGAAATTAGTTTAAATCAGTCTAGAATTGATGGTCTTGGGTTATTATATACTTAGAACAAACATTCTCAAATCGACTTTTAATTTTAAAGTAAGTTCAAATGCTCCCAAATTTAATTACCTCTCGACAACTCTACTCTGTCAACGTTGACCGGTGATCATTAGTCGACTGTTACGTTTGTTTACCAACATTGTGATATTAAAAATGCTTATACTACTTGTAATAATTGCCTAATAATTGATGACATATATTTTTGTTAAATAATAAACATACTTTTTTTTTTAACCTGGGGAAATCCCTTATGGATACCCACCCTCCCGGGGGAGAAGGTGGGTTATGTCCAGCTCGCACGGACTAAAACCCCACGGTGTACCGACCGACCGTAGTGGCAAGAGATCGTTCTAAGCTATTCCCCTTAGATAGCCGCCCCAACGGTCGGCCCGGCGGAAGGTGGCCGCCGGGCTCCTACCTATAGAGAGGCAGCTGGGTACACACCAGCTGCCTCCCCTCGTCCGCCGGACCTGTGCAATGAGGGGATGAGCCCCCCGACTACATCCCCTCAGGTCCGGCTACGGTGGCAGGAGGAGTTGGGCGAAGCGCCGCCTCCTCCTGCCGGTTCTCCGTTGGCGAAGACGGCCACTGAGGGGGTCCGCCTCGCGGGCCCTCTCCGTCGCCTCCTTTTGCGAGATAACTTCCTCGCAGAAGGAGGCCACTACTCGCCACGCCTGCTCGCTGCCGAGCATGGACGAAACCACGCTCGGCAGCGACAAATCCTCCCCCACCACCGCCACCAGAGTGCGGCGCTCCACCTCCCATGCAACACACTCAGAGAGAGTGTGCTGCGCGGTATCCTTCTCAGCGCCGCACTCATGGCAGGCGGCGGTCGGCTCCCTGCGAGCGATTCGGTACAGGTACCACCCGAAACAACCGTGTCCGGTCAGCACCTGCACCAGCCTGAACGACAGGGAGCCCCATCTCCTCCCAATCCACTCCCGCAGGACCGGGCGGACGGCGTCGACGGTGTACGTCCCGAAGCGCGCGTCCGCCAGGTCCTGCATCCACCGCTCTACCGCCTCCTCCCGTAGCTCCTGCCTTTTGGCCTCTATTTCCCTGGGAGCCGGAGGCTCCCCACTACGTTTCCTCGCCGCCGTGAATTCGTATACGGCGGCAAGAACTCTTGCCTCCAGCTCCCAAGGAAGGGAGCCGGCAAGCGTGAAAGCCGCCGCCGAGGACACCGTCCGGTACGCCCGGATCCCCCTAAGCGCCACCGTGTGCTGCGAAATAATAAACATACTGTGCTATACGCTATTATCGGTGTTTTTTTTGGCTAATTGTAATAGAAATTACAGAATAAAGGCATGATTATTTTATCCCACAGAATAACTGTGACAATGTAGACACATTATTAATTTGAAAAAGTATGTAGTTCATACAATTGAATCATGTACTCTATGAACATCTATATTTTGTTAAGTAGATTATATTAAGCACTAATACGAAGGGCAATATTTCTTCTAACTCAATCACATTTAAAGTACTCGGTATTTGATTTGGCACGTCGGAGAAATGAATGTAACATCAGGCTGGGATCGGCTTGTTTCAGTTTTGTAAAATATTCTCTCTATTATACAACGCAATAACCCTTAGCTGTGGCACGATACATAGCCATTGACCCGCCCCTGGGGATATAGAGTCATCTTCTCTATATCTCACTCGGGTAATTCTCGTCGGGCGCGTCCTTGTCGCAGGGGTGGGCGCTTGACATCTCAATAGGCCGAGGTGAACAGGTGGCAAAGTTCTGACGGGGAACCCGTGCTGCGGAGTATATCGCGGTCCCACGCCCAGGGTTACGGGTGAAGACCTTAACGGCTGCGAAGGCGGATATAGCATATAAATTCGCATCTAAATCTTGATAAGATAAGTCAGGAATAAAGCAAAATCCTATTAAAAAGAGGCATAAACATCTGCTTCTTAAAGGAAACAAAGTCTAGAGATATAGGAAATAATTACCAAATCGTGTACTATGGTATTGACAACAAAAGAAATAGAGTGGGAATAGTTTTGGATAAAAACTTTAAGACGCGCATAATAAATGTCACAAGGAAAAGCGACCGTCTAATTTCTGTCAAACTAGCCTTGGATAACCAGCAGATTACCAAAATTATCTCAGCATATGCCCCACAGACAGGCTCCATGGAGGCAGAAAAGATCGAATTTTGGGAAGATTTTGACGACCTGCTACGAGATATACCACCAAATGAATATAAGCTTATTGGAGGAGATCTAAACGGACATGTAGGGCCCAAAAGCATACCCTTCAACGATGCCCATGGGGGGTTTGGGATAGGCAAAATTAATAAACTAGGAGAAGAAATCATGGATTTTGCAGCTAGATATCTTCTGTCCCTAATAAATACAAACTTTCAGAAGAAACTGGACCATCTAATTACCTACAAGTGTACAGACAATACCTCCCAAATAGACTTTATTATGCCCGACAGTGCCATCAAACGTAAATTTAAAGATTGCAAAGTCATCCCAGGTGAGGACCTTACATCACAACATAGCATACTGCGGTATATGCTCTACCCAAGCCTATTAAGAACAAAATGGACAGAACACCAAGGACCAAATGGAGAGATTGGGTGGCACCAAAGGCGAATTATTACTGAACGTACTAAAGAATTATCTTGAAAACGATATCAGTGTAGAGTATAAAAACGCCGAAGACATGTGGTCTAGGTTTGAGGCAAAAAGAAGAACTAAGGCAGCAGAGATTCTAGGAGTTTCCAAAGGTCCACTCTGCACTGGTAAAGACCCAAATTGGTGGAATGATAAAGTGAAAAAGGCTTTAGCCCATAAGAAAGAGCAGTTCCAAAAATGGCAAAACTTAGGAACAGACGAAAGTAGAAAAGGATATATTGAGGCAAAAAAACAAGCGAAAGCATGCGTGGCCCAAGAGCGGCATAAATTTAATCAAGCTTTCTACGATGATCTAGAAAACGCTAAAACTGTAAACGAAGTACTTAAAACCGCAAAACGGAGATACGTGGCCACAATGGGCATCAAAATTAACAAATATATAAGAAGTGAAGGTAATAAGCTATTGACGGATAATAAACAAATTATAAACAGGTAGGCTCAATATTATTCACAACTCCTTAACGAGGAATTTCCAAATGAAGACCCCCATTGATGGCACCAACTCATGGAACTATACCCGAGGTTTGTGCTATTGAGATGGAGCTGGCTGTAGCTAAGATGAAAAGATAAAAAGCCCTTGGGCCAGATGAAATTCCAGCATATCTGTGGAAACACCTTGGCCCAATAGCCGTAACTTGGCTCACTAAACTATTCAATATCATCATAGCTACCGAACAAATTCCTGAGTCATGGCGTCAAAGTTACTTATTACCATTTTACAAGAATAAAGGGGATGTGGCTCTTTCTGAAAACTATAGAGGTATAAAATTAACTTCGCATACTCTAAAAATTTGGGAATGAATTCTGAATGGGCGCCTTACTGATCTTTCTAAAGTATCACTGAATCAATTTGGTTTCACAGCATCCAGATCAACCACTGATGCTATTCAAGCACTTAGAATTCTAATGGAAAAGTATAAACTAAATAACAAGGATTTACAATTAGCCTTTATAGACCTAGAAAAAGCATTTGATAGAGTGCCGCGTAAACTAGTATGGCAGGCGCTCAGGGCCCAAAATATACCTGAGCTCTACGTGGCACTGATCCAAAATATGTATAACAATTCTAATACTAGAGTTCGAAGTCTTGCAGGCATAAGTAAACTTTTTAAGGTCAATGTGGGCGTTCATCAGGGATCAGCTCTTAGTCCTCTGCTGTTCATCTGGTGATGAACTATCTAACTAAAAACATACAGTCTACCCTGCCATGGAACACGTTATATGCTGATGATATAGTTTTGGCAGCCGATACGGCACAACACTTACAGGAGCTTCTTAATAGATGGACACATTCTCTAGAGAAATACGGTCTACGAGTGAGTAGGAGTAAGACTGAGTACTTGAAATGCCCTTTCAGCGGTAACCCACAAGTTGAAACAGTATACATTGGGCAAACACCTGTCCCCACAACAGAGAAATTCAAGTATTTAGGCTCTGTGCTTACAAAAGATGCCAGTGTAGACGCCGATGTTTCTCACAGGATAAGTGTGTTGCATGGCAAAAGTGGAGAGCACTTACAGGGGTGATGTGTGATCCTCGTATACCCATAAAAACAAAGGAAAAAGTCCACAAGAAAGCAATTCGACCGGCATTACTATATGCAACAGAGTGCTGGACTGTCAAAAGGGCCCATGAACAAAAAGTACATGTCAATGAGATGAAGATGCTGAGGTTTGACAAGATGACCGAAAACCGCCTCAGATGGTATGGACATGTAAAAAGATGTAAGGAAGATCATGTGGTCTAACTAGCTTTAAACCTACCCGGACGCAAAAGAGGTAGAGGCCGCCCACCTTCGACTTGGTGGTGAAATATTGCAAAAGACCTCAAGAAAGCCCAGTTGCAAGAATCGACAACCCGAGACAGATTAGTTTGGCGCAAACATGTGAGGAGACCCGATCCCAAATAATGGGAAAAAGAGATGAACAAAGATACAACGCAATAACTATGATAGACAAAGATGTCAATAATATGAAACCGAATTTGGCTAACTATCTCAGTTTTCACCCCGATGCAAGGAACTAGAACCAAAACAGGATATTGCACGAAATGCACTCGAAACTATCGTATTCATGTCCAAAATTTTATTGCAATGGTCATGCATGCACTACACGAAAAAATTTGTATGTAGTTCATATGCGGTAGAAGTGGAATCTTCAAAAAGAAAGCGAAAAGTACGTATGTCTCACTATTCTCCAATACCCAAACACAAAACAGAAACTGTTCCCACTCTACCCGACACAGTGTATACTCCCACAACTTTGTTCGAATTTTATATAATTACTATAATAGTGAACAATAACGAAAAGAAGGGTACCTTATTGAATGATGTTTTTTGTGTTATTACAACGACACGACAGTAATGACACTACTTATCACGGTATGTAGTAGTGTTGATACAGTGCAATCTAAAAACAACAATGTTTTCCAAGAGATGTACAAACTATTGATAGTCGCAAAACGTAACAATCCGAAAATATGTCACTCTGAAATGTTTATAATCATGTCTGTAGTGCTAGTAATAAGGTATAGATATCCTACAACCCACCCGATTAGGACTCCCACGGCAGCGGCTCAAGCCTAGGTTCGAACCCTCGGTAGGGAGCTCTTGAGTGCGTTGCTTGCGCGATACGGTGACACACAAATATACATCACTGCTACAACACTACACGATCATCCCCACATACGTGCACGCCTACGCGCTTACTCATGAAAGTGGAAGGGTTTACTTTTTTCCCTTATTGAACTGAAAAACTCTCAATTTTCCGATAATAAATATATGGAGAAGTTTTTGAGGCGTGTATGCTTGGTACACATATACGTTTCAACAACTCATACATATATGAATAGTTAGTTAGGTTAGCTAAGATAACCTCCCATGTAGGCTGTGGGGGGGAGTAGGTTTAGGAAACCTCTGGTTTGCCTACTTACCGCGTAAGTAGACAAGACCAGGGGAAAGGCGGGCGTAGGGACTGTGTAGGTTGGTAGGATTGGTAGGGTTAGGGTCGGTTAGGCTGGGGGAACGGGGTTGCTGGATAGGTATCCTCTGGTTTGCCTACCTACTTAGTGGGTAAGCAAGTCCAGGGATTGGAGGGCGTAAGGTTTGCGATAGATAGGGTAGGGTTAGGATCGTGGGACGGGGGTGGGATGCGTAAGTTAGCGTAGGCCGGAGAGAGCCTCAGGATGGTTCAGGCGGAGGAGGAGTAAACGTCGTTAAAAAAAATCATCGCGGAGTGATGGCGGAGTGTCTTGGCCTCTCCGCCGTCGACTAAACCCAGGGGGAAAGGGTCGGGGGACCTGGACTCCCATTGCACGGGCTCGGCGGGGTGGGGGGTAGTCCTGCAACTGGGCTGCCTCAGCCGGGAGTGGCGTGGGGAACGCCTGCCGCCGGGGATGTCGCGGAGCTTGCTCACGCAACCCCGGGACACTCCCATAATGCGGCGTAGGATGTCGTGGAGTTTTAGCCGGTTCAAGTCGCCGTTTTCGGCCCCATCCCTGCGTGACTCTTGAGCAGGTTGCCAAAATAAAATCGGCTGAGTGCCTTAAGCGCTCGCCTTAGTAATCCGGTGAAGCTGTTCAGACCTTGCTGGGTCAATAGCGTAGTCAATTCGAAAAAAAAAACCTACACCCTTTTTGACTACTGGATTGAAGGATATTACACCTAGTGTAAGGCGGTAACAATAATTTAGATATAATAAATATTCGTCAAAATTATACAAATATACCAAATAACAAAATAATACCAAACTCAGACATTTTACAAATCGAATGAATACCCACAATGCCAGGTGCCCGCGTACAGTTTGATACGTTAGTCATTGTGGAATGAGTCATAGCGTGCACAACGAATCGATACGCTTCCGTCTTGTCAGCGTTATAGCGATTCTAGTAAAACTATGGTTACATTAAGTGCCGATTAAAGTTTATTAATTTTGAACTTATATCTATCTGAAACCAAAGATCTTACAAAATCAAAACGAGTTCAACATGACATATGAAGAAAGCGTTTTAGCCTAAAAATGGCCATAAATGCAGATTCTTCTTTGTAGCGATCATTCTTGTAGATTGATATACTGCTATTATCGAGTTTGTAATAATTTTACAAACATGTTGTGATCATTTTAAAGTTCAATGTTCTAACAAGATGCTGGCTCTCTGATTACAAGTTCCAGGGAGTTTTTGAGACACCTCAGAACTCGTGCTCCGTGGTGTTATTTCCCATCCACCTCACTTGTGCATAATGACCAAAGAATATTGAGCAAAACACTACCAATACGATAAAACATAGAGTCATATAACAAGATTATGCATAAAATATAAAATTCACTACTTGACAGACAGATGCCGCCCAAAAACAGTAAATGTACTTCTACTAATCTATCTTCTAATACCTTTAAACGAGCAATTCTTGTATATTTTTACATTGTTATATATTCAGGATTTCGGAAACGGCGTCAGCGATTTCCGTGAAACTTAGTATGTAGGTGGTTTCGTAGACGATAAATCGATCAAGCTAGATTTCATTCATAGAAAAAAAATTTTAACTGAGTTTTCAGGCAATGAAAAGATATAGCTATAATATAAAGGTAAAATTCGCCGCCGCTGTCAAAATAAAAATAGCTCAGATGGAAATCGGTTGCTTCGAAGATCCGTCTAACTCCAATCCGAATCCGTATGACAGCATAAGATATATCATTTTTGATTTTTTTTTTTTGGTATAAAATTTTATATTTGTGAGGCAATCCTAAAAGTTTATTTTAATTTAAATATGTTTTTAAAGAACCGAGCTAGGCTCGGTCGTCTAGGTAATAGCCCTTTAATTGTCCAAATGGAACAAACATGTCATATTATAACATATTTGAAAGATTAAAGGGAAGAAGTGTTTAAATCCATTGTTTTAATTGATTTTTTTATAGGTTATGGCCACAAAAAATCCTATTTTTAACCGACTTCAAAAAAAGGAGGAGGTTATCAATTCGACTGTATGTTTTTTTTTTTTTATGTTTGTTACCTCATAACTTTGGACTGGCTGAACCGATTTTGGTGATTCTTTTTTTATTGTAAAGGATGTTCTTCAAGGGTAGTTTGATGAGAGTTTGGTTAGGTTCTGATTATGGGATCCGTGACAAAGTAACACAACTTTCAAGAAACAAGCCTACTCCTTTCTTAAGGGCCGGCAACGCATCTGTGATTCCTCTCGTGTTGCAGGTATCCATGGGCGACGGTGATCACTTACCATCAGTTGACCCGCATGTTTTAGAAAAAAAAATTATGTACACTAAAAATGGAAAAATAAAGTAAATTTTCAAAAAAAAGTATTAACCGACTTCAATATTGATCAGAGGCATAAAAATAAGGCACTAAAAACCGGAAAATAAATAGTTTATCAAATTAACCAAATTTAATGAAACATATGTTTTTTTTTTTCTCGATCTGACTACGCTATTGACCTAGGAAGGTCTTAACAGCTTCACCGGACTACTAAGGCGAGCGCTTAAGGCACTCAGCCGATTTTATATTGGCAACCAGCTCAAGGGTGCACGGCACACCTCGGCTTGGCTATTGCCCGTTATATACAAAATCGCGACCTATCTTAGCTAACCTAGCTAACTATTCATATATGTTTGAGTTGTTGAAACGTATATGAGATATGTGTGCTACCAAAAGATGCATTGGAAGTCGGTGCCTTTGTACCTAGATGTAGATGATATGATTTTCGGTTGGCACCGACTTCCAATACATCTCTAGGTAGCACACATATTCATATGTTTCATTAAATTTGGTTAATCTGATAAACTATTTATTTTCCGGTTTTTAGTGCCTTATTTTTAAGCCTCTGATCAATATTGAAGTCGGTTAATACTTTTTTTTGAAAATTTACTTTATATAATGTAACTATCTAAACCAAGTATAAATCACGTTGTTTCACATTTCTTTGTTGTTGTATTTCTTATTTAATAGTAAGTAAGTAGGTAAGTCCGTGGCTTAAACATTTCGGTTGTTATTATTAGGCATATTTTATACAAAGAAGAATTTAAAATACATCATCATTATCTTCTTACCACCCCACCTATTTAGGGTCGACGCAACATGTTTTCATTTTCCACTTTCGCCTGATAGTTGTCACCTCAGTATTCACACCTTTTACACACATATCATTTTTCACACAACCTATTCGCAGACATGTATACGGGATTCCCGACGTATTAATAGCGGACACAGTTTCAACACGTTGATAACCTATGACAAGATCTACGAGGCCGCTTAATTATAGCAAGTTTTAATGTGTTATAAGTAAAATGGTACATCCCAATTATATAACGCGTAGATATTAGAAGAAATACAATACTTGTTGATGGAATGTGACCGAAATGAAGCACAACGAGAAGCTGTTTTAGATCAGTTAATGCTTTCAGGGCATCTTCCATAGAATATTGTCATGTCCCAATTATATAACGTGTGCATATTAGAAGATTTGCAATACTTGTTGATGGAATGTGACCGAAATTATGCACAAGAAGAAGCTATTATAGATCAATTAATGCATTAAGCTTTCAGGGCATCTTCCATAGAATATTGTCTGCAAGTGAAGAAGTCTTTTATGGAAGTTTGTGATTAACTCTAAGAAGTGTTTGCGAATATGCTCAGGTTTGAGGAACGATGAGAATGACATGTTTTTTGTGAAACTAAATACCTAAATAAAAAAAAGTTAAACTGTATAACTATACTAATATAATAAAGAGGTAAAGTTTGTGGGTTTGTGACGTTGTAAGGGGTAATCTCAAGAACTACTGGTCCGATTTGAAAAAAATATTTCAATGTTATATAGCTCATTTGTCAAGAATGGTTATAGGCTATATAACATCACGCTAAGACCAATAGGAGCGGAGCACTAATGAAGAATGTTTCAAAATCGGGTTATATTTTCCTCTTGAGAGCTTCCGCTACGTGTTAGAAATAACGAATATCTCTATTCCACGCGAACGAAGTCGCGGGCAGAGGCTAGTATTTGATACACAGGTAATAACAAAGTGTATGTATGTAATATTAAAATAAATACTTTGTGGCATATGGCAAATGCATATGGCTACAAATAGCCTTTTTTTGTCTATATGTCTGTCTATTTGTTTTTTATTCCGAGTAATCTCCGAACCGGCTGAACCTATTTGAACGGGAATTTTACGGGCAATTAACAATTCATAATGGCTTCAACTATTATATCATACTAGCAAACGCCCACGACTTCCACCGTGTTAAATTACAATCAATAAGATAAAATCGAAGTGTCTGGTTGTTATATCAAAATAACAACATTTCACTAAATTCATATGAAAGTATATGTGTTACTTGTTACAAAAAATAATTATAAAATTGTTTCTCTGTGTGTCTATTTGTTCCGGCTAATCATCAAAACGGTAAGATCAGCGCTGACCCGACCTTTACTGGCAAATAACTGATGGTATAAGAAATTACTTATACTTAGACTTCTTTTAAAATAAGCTAAATCCAATTTTATTCGTTCCTAATATTTTACATTAGATCTTCCAATTTTGTACATGTAGATGTACATGAAGACCATTAAAAACGAAACTAAAAACCTTATGAACGGCAAAATTTGAACTTCACCGTGGGTGTATAAAAACTGGAAGTTTAAAAACAACTAAAAGTGTTATATAAACGATTAAAATTGGATTTCAC
Source organism: Antheraea mylitta (assembly GCA_014332785.1). NCBI lineage: Eukaryota > Metazoa > Arthropoda > Insecta > Lepidoptera > Saturniidae > Antheraea > Antheraea mylitta. The sequence continues at coordinate 3,305,252 of JACEII010000012.1, read as the reverse complement.
TCATTATGAAATGTAACGACACATTTAAGCATGTTTTGAATTTAGTATTTAACATTGAAATGGAACTGTTTTTTTTCTTCGAAACGGAATACGCTATTGACCTAGCAAGGTCTTAACAGCTTTACCGAACTACTAAGGCGAGCGCTTAAGGCACTCAGCCGACTTTACCTGGGCAACTAGCTCAAGGGTGCACGGCACACCTCGGCTTGGCTGTTGCCTGTTACATGCAACTCGCGACTTATCTTAGCTAACCTAGCTAACTATTCATATATGTTTGAGTTGTTGAGACGCATATGTGTACCAAGGATACACGCCTCAACAACCCCTCCATATATTTTTCATCGGAAAATTAAGAGTTTTTTCAGTTCGATAAGGGAAAAAAATAAAACCCTTCCACTTCCATGTGTAAGCGTGTAGGCGTGCACGTGTGTGGGGGTCATCGTGTAGTATTGTAGCAGTGATGTAAATTTTGTGTCACTGTATCGCGCAAGTAACGCACTCAAGGACTCCCTGCCGAGGGATCGAACCTAGACTTAGTCACTACCGAGGGAGGCCTAATCTGATGTGCGGGAGCGAAATCTACCTCCAGACAACGGCGGCGTGATCTGTAGTTACGCGGGCGTGGGCGTGAACACGCTCTGTTTGTAGAGACCGGCTGGTACTGATTGTTCACTGCCGTTATTTCATCAGGAGGGTCGATAAAAATATGTCACGGCCGTCTTCTATGACGCGCAGCGTTTGGTACGGGTTCGTATTGTGCGGCGGATACCACTAACGGACTGGGATGATTCACAGCTTTTTCAAAATAACTAATCGTAAGTGATTTTACGTATGCCCAGATATAAGGGATCTCTAGGTCTCTATGGAGATCGACTCTCTGAACGTACCACGGGGCACCGGTCACTTTACGTAAAACACGATTTTGGAGAACCTGTAGCTTATAAAAGTTATCTTTGGATATATGCGCAAAAACGGGGCAGCTATATGTCATCACGGGACGGATATACGTCTTATACAAAGTGAGCTTGTGTCTGAGGGACATCTTACTCTTATGACAAAGCAACGGATGGAGGCGACCCAAGACCATAGCGGCTTTGTTTCGCACTCTGTCTACATGTGAATTGAACATTAAATGTCTATCTAATGTAACACCGAGATATTTGACCTCTTCGACCCAAGGGATATCGATTCCGTACAGCCTGATGGGCTCAAATTTATTAATGCGTTTCGTGGGATCGAAGAGTATTGCGGCACTCTTATCGGGATTAATTTCTATGCGCCATCGATGAAACCATTCACCGAGAAGTGTAAATAACGGTATCGTCAGCGTAGCAACCTACCTCGACTCCCCGACTCCGAGGTAGGTCACTGATGAACAGTTTGAAGAGCGTGGGCGCAAGTATGGAGCCCTGTGGCACACCTGAGCGTATCGGGTGGGGCGGCGATAGTTCACGAGCGAAAGTTCTAAAGAAAGCGTAGCTTTCTTGCCGGGCTTGTGAATACCTATCACTACGGCCTTTTTCCAGACGGCTGGAAAGTGACCCTGGGACATGGCCGCATTAAAGATACAGACCAATAGAGCTATGATGCGATCAGAAAGGAGTTTCAGAACCTCGTTCCTGATTCCATCGGGACCTGGGGACTTCCTACGCTTAAGGCGTTTGATGGCGGCTGAAACTTCGTCAAAAGTGATCGAGGTTAGAGTATCCATCGGAGGGAAATGGAACGGTTGGTGATTAAAGATCCTGTTAATGTAACATACTAAATGTGAAAAAAAATAAAGCCGTCACGGGACGCCTGGCAGATGTGGAACACATGTGTAACGTAGTAACAACACTGTACACACTATAGGTATGCGAGCTATAGTCCGGTGAAGCTGTTAAAACCTTGCTGGGTCAATAGCGTAGTCATTTCGAAAAAAAAAAAAGTATGCGAGCTAAGTGAGGCAAGAGAGATTGCGCATGGAATCGCCTCGTCTCGCACACATAGCCACGCCAACAATCAAGTTTACTTTCGCCTATAGATGTTTCCCACCAAAAAAAGCCTGACCTAAGTAAACTTTTTTAAAAACACTAACAACTGGTTTACACGTAATCAACTTCACGGTAGGTACGATTAGTAAGGTACAAAATACAAACAACCATGCGAGCCATAAATCTATTTATGTTGCAATAGCATTGCCAACCCTAAAGAAGGCAATTCAATGCCCATTTCAATAAGCCATGTCACAGCTCAATGCGAATACCTTGCAAAACATGAAATTCCATGAAATCTTAACGCGTGTAACAAAACTATTCTGGAACGTTCGAGAACGTTGCTGTCTTAAATAAGTGTTAACTTTCAGTGGAGGGTTAAATGAATCGTCTAAAATCATTTCATATTTATTAGCTTCATTTTCAAGAAACAATTTAAACCAAAAGTATTTGTAAAAAAGAAACATTAAACAGAACCAATGACGTCAGTAACCCAGTAACAGAGATAATATATGTATTATCTGCAATATGTAAATGGTCTTAACCATAATGAATAAGACCCATTGATTCTATTTATATATCATTTGTTACACGATTTTCTATGATGCATTTTATCGATATCATGTTAACGTATTCAACTCAATGCATACTACATTGCATATACCACTACAATTGTCAAGGTAATTAAACTGCGTGGAAAAACGTAACTTCGTAGTCCATTTCTGTATGTGTATGCTTAACTAGTTGGAAGGTTGTAAGGGAGGTGGTAATGGAAGACGCGTAACAACAATGTCGAAGGAATATCGAAAATGCGTAAGCGCGTGGCGCGATAAATATGACGTTTCACAGAGTGGCGTCGGCGCCCGATCCTACCAACACGACGAAGAGTCGCCTACTTCGTGTCACTCGCAAACCGGTAAAACGCCGGCCGGTCGCTTCTGCAATTAAAAAAGCTATCGTATCGTGATAAATTCTCACCACAGTTTTACCTCTTCGAAGACATACTTTATTTACTTAGTTATTTTTGTAGTGAACACGTGTTTTCTTATAAGTTGCTAAAGAGTTCATCTTCATCATGTTTTTGGGTCATGGAATGAGGCTGTAGTATTACCAAGTGAGTACCTACAATTTTTAAATATTATAAATTTATGTAAAGAGTTAAATAATTACATTCATTTTATTGTATAGTTTATCATTAACCTAAAAAATAATAGTTATATCTTCACACTGTTACATCGAGTGAATTCATATCGAAATACGTAGATAATAAATACATATATAAACTGTGATTAAAATGTTCTAGATTTTTTCTTCTTATTTCAAACTTTATTTATATTTTATTTTTTTCTTAAAATGTGTATCCATTGACAGTATACACTACAGTATAACCTCATGTCGATTACAAGTACAAACTATAAAAAGGCATAACCTGAAGCCAAGCTGTTCTGATAACTAACATTTGTATTTGAACGGTCTTACGGTATTAATTTCAGAAGATAATTATATTTTAAACATACGATTGACAATTTAAATAAAGTATAATCAAAATAAAGTAAAAAGAGGTATTGTGTTTTTTTGATGTAATACTTTTTTAAGAATTATGTGTTAAAGTTCGAATCAATTAATTGATTAGTTAACATATATCCGGTTTTGATTAATAAAAAAATAACATTTACGTTATAGTTTCACTAAGTAAAAATATTCAAACGAAATAATTCCTATTTCAAAATAATTCAACATGTTTTAAAAAAGTGTCAATTATCTTTCGATTTTTTTACGTTTTCATTATTTTACATATAAAATCCTCTTACTGACGTAAACTAAATAGAATTAAACATGGTATAATATCTCCTAGAATAAATTCCTTTTCTTACTCATCTCAGAGTGTCCTGATACTTCGCAAGTCATTCAAAACTGTGTATTTTTAGACATAACCACGTGTAGTGATACTTGCAAACGTTCATAAGCTGTGTCGGTTATTGAACTTGTTTTTGTGTGATACATTACTATTAAATACATATTATGGTACATAAAACATAGGAACAATACCATACAATATTCACGCATTATAGGTTAAATAGAAAAATGACATGTGTCAATTTTATTTTGAAAACTGTCACTGAAATAAAACTTTTTACTCCTTGTTTATATCGTATATGTTAAGTAATTTATGATGCAGTTATTTTTTAATTACTAATACTTATTGAAATAGTCTTTTTAAAGAGTAGTTACTATGTGTGTGTGTGTGTGTTTTTAACGATATTAGAATTACATCACATTTCGCGTAATTCATAATCATTCCTTAAAGAAATAAGATACTTTAAAGTAATGGAATTTTAAATGTGCCTATTGTTAAATTTTGTTTTCGACAAAAGGCATTGTACAGTTTGACCCTGACAAAAATATAACGTAAGTATTTCCATACTTTTTACGTCCCGTTATGGTACATAGATCGTTATCTATCGTTCTAAATAACTATTACACAAAAAAGGCAAATTAACAAGATATTTTAAGATTTGGCACCATATAAGTCTAATTATGAAATTTAACAAATATTATTAAGAAAGACACAAAAGAGGTTGCTTATTATCTTTTTGTTTTCGCGCTCCCAAAACCGTAATTTGCCAGCCTTTTTAACAGCTACCTCCCTGATTCTAGGGTAAATAACTGCTTAACAGGTCGAATCATCTCTATAATATTGCGTAATGGATTTTGAGGAAAATTGAAGTAGGAAATCCTTTTGTATAGACACACTAATATATCAGCCTACAGGCGGTCGCATTTACTTCGCAAAACTTATTATTTTCCGCTTATTAGCTCAGTCGGAAGAATAGCACGCACCGTACCCTGAATCTTCAATTAAGTTCGCAATCCGAGCAAAAAATCTTGGGCAGGTAATTTTTACACACTTGCATCGCTGAATGCGTAAACATGGCAAGGGGTTTCAAAACATTTTATTTAGACTACATTCTTCGTCAATCGTTTTGACCGCTCTGATCGGGCCTTCGCATAATGTAGTCAAGGTTTTTATAGAAAACAAATATAAAATATTATCTAAGAGCCTAAACTACATTTTTATTTATCCTTAAGTTGTCGCAGTGTTACACATAATACTAAGACGTATTAACAACGAACTTTATGTTCTATGCATATTTATTTAGAACATTTAGTTTCGCAAGGGTTTGTACATATATTTATACTAGCTGTGCCTGCGACTTCGTCTGCCTCTGTATGTAAAAATCAGCGAGTAATAAAGTTATCTAAATGTATGTATTAAGTCCATTTACTTATCTACTTTTCTCTCGTACGTAATTCGCGTCGCTGAAGTTTTTGATAGATTAAACCGATTTTAATAAAACAAAGACTAAAGGTTACTAGAAGATATGGCTTATTATTTTCCTTATAGCTTTTAACGCTAACGCAGTATTTTAGCAGTGATGAGTGTTCAAACAAATAGACAGACAGATAGATAAATAGATAGAAAGACATTTCTAAAATGATATAGAATGTATTTTACTACTTATTCCTAGACACCTCCAACAATTTTGACAAAAGTCGAAAAGTACATACATTATATTACATTTTTTTTTTAACTTTATTTTTGGCAATCAACCGTTCAGATTATTACTGCCATTTTCACGTAATCAATAATATTACAAGCTTCGTACGATTATTTCAATATCAAGCGTCGTGTGAATCAACATTCTAACAAGATGGTGGCTCCCTTGTTAGAACCTTCCATGGAGTTTTTGTGGCATCTCAGAATTGCATGCTCCGTGGTATTATTTTTCATTCACTTCACTTATGCATAATAAACTAACCGTATTTCATAAAACGCCACCAACTTTATACAATATAGAGTCAAATAACACAAGATTATGAATAAAATATAAAATCCACTACATGATAGTCTGAAATCCCGCCAAAAACTCCTATTACATTCTTGGTATATGTTTGGATTTACCAGTGTTACCAGGTCATTTTTAAAATATACCCTACGGCGATGACGACATTAATTATGAAATAACCGGTCTGTGGTGACAAAATCGAAATTAACTAGATAAATATATCAACAGACGTCACAGTGCCAAGTTTCTAAGTGTATAGTAGTCCTGAGCGGACAGGAGTGCCGACAAAAACATTTTTTTTATATCATATAGGAGGCAAAGGAACATGCGGGTCACCTGTTGCTAAGCAATCACCGCCGTCCATAGACACTAGCAACTCCAGAGGAGTCTCAAGTGCGTCGCCAGCCTGTGTTTGGGGGAATGGAGAGAAAGGATAGGGGGAAGGAAGAGGAGAGATGGGTCTCCGGCACTCTCACTGACCGAACGAAACGCAACAATGCAAGAACCGTTACTTCACGTCGGTTTTCTGTGAGAGGGTGGTAGTACCCCGGGTGAGCCGACCTATACATACTGAAACCAATAATAGCTTCAGCGTGGCTCCACCACCCACTAAATAACCTATATATTTTTAAGTTATTTAAAGAAAAATCAGTTTCAAGATTTCGTGTACATTTATTGGCATTATTTATTATTTAAAGTTATCTTTGTCTCATATCGTCTTATTCAAAGAACCGTTATACGGACCCGGTACCAACTATGCAATACTGTAACTCTCTCAATATAAACCAGTCTTAAAAAATCCATTGTACAATTTTTTGCTTCATTCTACATCTTTATTTACGGTGTGCGCAAAGGTCTACTCAATTTTGAATAAGGATACCACACTAACAAATACTTCATGCACTTACCTCGGTTATGCTGGTTTGACACACCGCTTGAGTAATTGCACGTTCCCGCATGAATCTGTTGGTATAGGTATTGAAACATCATTAAACGTTCCTCAATCATGTGGTAGGTGCATGTGGCATTACATAATACAGTGCACATCAGTCCGGTGAAGCTGTTAAGATCTTGCTAGGTCAATAGTGTAGTCAGATCAAAAAAATACCGCCGATAGTTGTTAGTTTGTCTCGAGCTCTGTAAAGTTGTCTCATAATGGCGACAATCATTCCGGAGCCATTATAGTTCGGTGAAGCTGTGAAGACAATTCCAGGTCAACAGCGTTTTCATTTCGAAAAAAAGATAAATCCGGAGCCATGCACTGTTTGGTTAAAAAACCAAGCTATGTGATTGACCCGAGCTTTAAGTCGATTGCAGTGATATTCGCAAATGGATAAAGTTGCAACACTTTACGCTATTTGGTAGTAAGCATAGTGTGATCCGTGAACAATAGCAGCCACCGAGAGATTTATAATTTACAGGTAATCATCACACTATATCCTTTCAGTACTTCTCAGCAGCTCCATAAACACTTGTTAATACGTTCCGTGTCACGTGTACTACCGGTGGTACACGTTAAACTTGATCTTCAGGCTGCGTGCCAAAACAAAAGACAATCACTCCAACGTTCACCACTCTGCTTGGTAATAGCAGTCCAATGGCATATAAATGGCATACTTTAGAACTTCGCTAGATATAGATTACCTACTCCCTAACGCAACACTCACTGCCGCGCCTATAGTACACTACACCTATAGTAGTTATTTGATTAAACAAATCCTATTTTATATTAATAGGTTAACAGCGATATATACTAATTGATGAAAATAGTTTTGCACGCAAAATATTTGGATAACATTTATTTGCGTTGTATGACAACAATGTACGTCAAAGTCTGAAATATTAACTGTTATAACGGCATTGATGATGAGTTTTACCATCGGAAATATTTCAGGATTTATATTATCTTTGGCCCTATTAAGGGTTTTCGTTCCAAAATGTTGTTTCTCAGTAAGCATTTTATTAAGAAAGTTCTTAGTGCTATTTAGAATAGCGTTTTATAAATATTTCAAATACCTGTATACTAGCGGTTCCGGCGGACGTTATGCCGCCCTGATAATAATAACCTTGACAAATTATATACCTAAACCTTCCTCATGAATCACTTTCTCTACACTGGTGAAAATCGCATGGAAAACCGTTCGGTAGTTCTTGAGTTTATTGCGAACGACAGGCAGACTGGCAGAGGACGTTGTTTTATAATATGTAATATAGTAATTTATTGTAGTGATTAATTTTAACTATATTTAATTTTACGCACGCCGTGGTTAATTATAATGATATAAATAAATAATTACCTATTCTATAAGCAATATTGGATAAATAAATGAATTATGCGTTACATCATTTATTGTTTCGAGGTTTTCATAAACTACGGCTAAATGTTTAGGATATTCTGATGGCAAATCGTTTTCTTATCTAGTTTTATTATCCATCTAACAGCTTTCCCTTTTAATGTCCGTAATAAAGTAGGTCATTGTTTATAACATTAGCAAATGGTACTTACTACTAAATTGGATCAAAGATTTAGATGTTTGCTTTGGCCCACGGACCTGTTGCTTATACTCTGTAACTCTGCATTGAAATAAATGTTGAGTTGTCTCTTCAAATGCTTAAAGTATTATACGTCAACGTATAATAGTCGAGGCTTATTTGAATGCGTTTATCACTTTCACATATAGAATTACCTAAAGTGTAAAGAAAACTCAAAATAATGGAAGAAATGTTTTCTCTTATGAAGTTTTAAATAAATATTACTAGTCTGAATTATTTAAGTTTTATAATTAATATTGAAATTATTATCAATATTCTGGTTTTCACATCTAATCGATACTCGGAGCAATAATTAAATCCTTTTTTATACAGTTTATAAATCAACGAAACATATGATGGGCTGCACGATCTCAATACAAAATATAAGTACTAGATGTATACACTTTGTTACTACGCCCGAGCTGTGCCGTGCACCCTTGAGCTAGTTGTCAAATAAAAACGACTGAGTACCCTAAACGCTCACTTTAGTAGCCGGTGAAGCTGTTAAGACCTTTTTTTACATGGGGAAATCCATATGGATACCCACCCTAGCCGAGCAGCTGAGGATGGGTTATGTCCGACTTGCACGGACTAAAACCCCATGGTGCCTTCACTCACCTATATGCCTGGAAGCAGGAGCTGCCGACTGGCAAGGCGTCTTCTCCCCGGCATGAGCTGTTAAGACCTTGCAAGATCAATAGTGTAGTTCGTTCAAGAAAAAAAAAACTGTTACAACGCGTTGCTAGTCTGACGCAAGCCCCGCAAGCGCAATACGATCGGTAACGTTTGCGGACATGTCATGAAGAGAAATTGAAGTTTGTCTCCTGCCAAACAAATACCGCTGAACGCGCCTATAGACCTTTTAATTTCAATAATTCATAATCGTAATAAAACCAGTGATCTTAAGGAGCGTAAAGTCTTCGTAAGGGACCGGTTAATTTAAATAATATCCATGTCAAGAGACTTCCACTTTGTTTATAAGTGGGGGAATACTGAAGTAGTGAAATTGTGTCCATATTTTATACGCATAAGGTATCAACTTAACAATCCTTTACAGATTCGCTTTCCCTCGTCGTAAAACCTTTGGGCTGGTTACGACTTGAATGGTTCGATTAAAATTCCATATAATATACAGTAACATGTTAATAAAATTTCAGTACACTTCCTCTATTATAAAACTGCACGATATGATCTAAGGTAAATGCTCACTAGCGTAAAAAATACTTAAACCTACACATGTTATATATAGTATCTTTGATTCTTAAATTCCGATGGCTGTTAAATCCTAAGAAGTTCGCAACATTTTATCTTTGCGGAACCCTAAAGCTGTGTAACGGTCTACCGGCCAGTTATCTTCTTTCTATAACAGGGGAGTCCTTCAAGTGTAACGTGAAGTGACATTTGACTCTGTGTTGTTTTTGGATTGTACTGTGTTTACTATTAGGTATAATGCATTCACTTTGCTATACTACAATAAAAAAGTATATGGCTCTGTTCTGTTTGTTTGTTTCTATAAATTGCTCTTTCTCTATTATATCCTTTTTATCTTCATCAGCTATTTCAACTTATCCAGTTTTTTCTTTGCTTTCTGATTATTAATATTAATTTTGCTATTTGGTTTCTCTCCGTCTTCTTAAATTACATTCATTCGACTTAATGTTTTGTGTATTAACTGAATAAAATAATACAGTATGTTTCTGACAAATAATGGGAGAATGATATTCAATAAGCTTCATTAGTGAATCTTTATGTAACAAAAAACACTATTTCCTAATGGATTCAGCATTTACGAACAATCTCACTTAATTCTAAAATGGTAACACGCTAAAAGGGTAGCTTAGAGGGAGGACTGGCTCTCAACTGTTGAATATCTCGAAGTGTGCTTGGAGGATGCTGTCTCCATACTATAGTTCTATCACAATGTCTTCCTTCATCTGCCTTTAACTTCAGTTTTTCAGCGTTCAAATGCTCCCGGCCTTGTGTAACTATGTACACCGCCTTTATGCACTTAACGCTTAGTTGTAATTTATTTGTCACTGATTAAATAGTTAAATTCGTAAACATGTTAAATACTTTAGATCGTTAACATTACGTATATTGTGTTTGACTGCTAATTACCGTTCAAGGTTAGTATCGCGATTCGACTGGTGATCGTTCCGCTTGTCCATATGTTTGACTGACATATAAGAATTTGTATCTCGAGTTTTTAATGTTATTTATTATTCAATTAGTGTTATGTGATATTTAAGATGTTAAAGATGTTTTCTTAACATATGTCATAATAAAAAAAATCTGCGTGTCAATTTATTAAAGGTAAATTTTTTGTGGTCCCTAATTGAATATATTGATTAAGTGCTCCATCCAAATATAGTGCAAATTCTTGTAAATTACACAACGGATTTTTTTACGGTTTACAAAATCATGTAGAGATTTTTATTCAAAAGCTATTTATTTATAATACGTACACATTATACTTGCAGGAAATGAAAAAAAAACTGGTGCAACTGTAATAAAATCGTAAACAATATTTTTCGGGCACTTATTTTTCTAACGCATTACAAACGCTTACTTTACCAGATATATCGAAGTAATCTACTAGATTATATATCTTTAAAATGCCTATTTATATACAGTAGAAACTCTATAAGTCGAACATTAAGGGAGACGCCAAAAAAATCGAGTTATGGAGTTTTCGACTTAGGAAAATATGCTTAAAATAAAGAAAAATCTGGCATTAAAAAAGACAGTATTCTTGTTTTGCTTTAGATAATCCGGTTATTCTATATCTATAGCATTGTCTGAGGAATGAAAAGCAGAAAATTCTTGTTCTTCAGAGTTCCTGGTTTATTCTATTAAAATCCGTAAAGTATTCAACAAACATGGCTATGTTCGAGATACAGATGCAAAATTTAATTTTTCGAGTTATGGCTTGGATCCCTCACCGATTATTCCGACTAATAGATGGTTGAGCTTTCGAGTAATGGAGGTTTTGGTGTTTGAAGGGAACAAAACATTTTTTCGAGCTGTGAAAGTGTTCAACTTATCGAAGTTCGACTTAACGAGGTTCTACTGTATTCGGTATGTCTTCTACCTTAACATAATTTATGGATTATCCTACGATTGCTATGGTAACTATCCTTATTTTCCATATATTAATAAAAATCATAACCTATTTACGAAGCTATTATGACCGATATAATATTAATGTTTATCCAATTACGTCGTCTTATGGACGTCTAATGTAGATCACAATAATTATCCTTAAGAGTATATGATTTCAATAAATATTTCAGAAACTATCATATATTTACTATTACGAATAATGAAAATATTCGAAGCTAAGGCGAAACGCTAATTCATGTTTTTTTTTTATCATAGGAGGCAAACTAACAAGTGGGTCACCACATGTTAAGTGGTCACCACCGTCCATAGACACTTGCAACACCAGGCGGCTCACACGTGCGTTGCCAGCCTGTGTTGGTGGGGAAGGGAGAGGGGAGGAGTTGAGAACTGACCGAACGAAACGCAACAATGCAACTTGTTACTCCACGTATGTTTTCGGTGGGTCGGGTGGTACTACCCCGGGCGAGTCGACCCATTTACGAGTGTGTTGAAACCAGTAATTGCTTCAGCGTGGCTCTACCACCCATAAATGATAAATGTAACTTGCAATTTATAGCTCAATTATTTTCTATTTTTAATACAAGTAAGCATTATAACAGGCAGGAGATTTCTGTCAACAGCCTGACTAATACATGTAAAAGGTGAACTGTGAAAAATAGCTGCATCTCTTTTCTTCCCGAAGCCCCGATCATGTTTTATTCTACATTCCACTTGTACAACTAATCAAGCCATAATCGTATACGTCGGTATAATGTTGACTGATAGTAATTAATTGCAAATATAGGAAATATTTTATGTTTAGACTTATATTTAACAAAAGCAGGTCACTGTGTCAATGGCATTGATGTGGTTGTTAGTGGAAATCGATATGTATTCGTAATCACTTACAATGCGATATTTTCATAACAGAACTGAATATCGCTATACTAAAAGTTTTTACAGACTTGAAGAAATGAATTCACCTCATTAAAAGGCATAAAACTACGGAACAGAGTCGTGTCTCTTAATTTCTAACACTCATAAGTGAACTTTTGAATTTGGATTTTGTAAATGTTACCTCTCATTGAGTCATTTCCCGTCAAAATCCAGAAGTATGCAAACAACTCCCAACATCACTGGGTTACTGAATTACATTAGCTGATGCGGGAATATGATACTCCAAAGCGTGCCGTTCTGAAAACTTCCTTATGTTTATATGAAACTAGTCTCTGCCCGCGACTTCGTTCGCGTAGATTAGATACTTTAGGCTAACGCTAACACGCAACGGAAACTCTCAAGAGAAAAAAAAACTCGATTTTAAAACATTCTTCATTGGTGCTCCGCTCCTATTTGTCTTAGCGTGATTACATATACCTATAACCAAGATAAGACACCTATAACCATCCTCGATAAATGAGCTATAAAACATTCTAAGTTTTTTTTTTATCGAACCAGTAGTTCCTGAGATTACCCCCTACAACTTCACAACGTCACAAACTTTACCTCTTTATAATATTAGTATAGATTATACGAGCTGGCACCTCTGTTATTGAATGTCCACAAAAGATTTACTGGAGCTGTATTCGAAATGAACGGCTTTTTCTTTAAATGAAACTATGCTCTAAATTAATATTTGGGTCATCATTACTTACATACTACCCACCATTTAGCTCTCTGCAAAGTAAGAGAGCCTTTCAAAAATTGCACTCGAACTCCCTGACGGCAGCCGGGCGCGGGTATTCAAGTTATCTTGTAGGTGTCAGCATAAGTGCTCTCACTTTACGATCACTGCGCACTATGCTCCCCGAGACAAGGAAGTTCACGTTTTTTATTACACACTCCTATTATAAACGTCGGAGTTACTAAATAATAGTGCGATTTAAAATACAACTAGCGACATCTTTTGACACCATCGTCATATTTTTTTAAATTTTGTCTTTGATGTTTTTTATACACCTTATGTTTAGTATCGAATTAGTTGGAACCGATTACCTTTTAAATTTTGTTCTTTATTTATTTATTCAATAACGGATACTTACGGTTTACGGAGTAAATAAAATTGCTCAATTTATTAGGTCTGTAACTAAAATTTGCAACAAAGAGAATGTCTTATTTTAAAACTTTAAATATGTGACTGTTGTTGGCATTTGTCGCTCAACGTGTCGATACACTACTGTATTGGAAAGTTCATCTTTCTCTATCTATCTTTATAAGATTTGTCGTATGAGAAAGAGAGACTAGATTACTCTTATAAAATTTTAACAAGTCCCTAAAATTCCGACATTTTAGCTTGATTATTTGTATCCAATTATATTTTTTTTTGTATCAATTGAAACGAATATTAGTCCAGTCATCTTAGGTTATATCTACGGAAAAATTCCTATTGAGTTGGATTTTTGTATACACCATTATTAGAGTGTTGTAATAAGGATGTGAAAAATCGACATCGATACCGTGCCGGCTAAAAAGGTTATAAAGGTCAAATTGTCACGAAAATCATTTTTTCGCAAATATCTCGCGACCTATTGCTCGAAGGTCAATAGATGTCAATATAAAAATTGTTCCTAGTAAAATTATCTACAAAAAATGTGTCTTGCATTTTCCTGTAAAATCAACCATTTTGGAGTAGAGCACAGAAAGCTACTAGAAGGCACTCACTCACATATGGTATTGTATACCGTACAGCTAGGCTTATAGTGTCTTATAAACTTTTATCAAATGATTGGACGTTTCGGGAAAAATATATTAATCTCGTAGAGATTTGGAAACTTAGTAAAATCTACTACACACTATACACAGTACTTAACCCTCTTTAGTGATATAGTTGACATGTTGTTTTTTTAAATTATTCTATGTTGTTACGCTGAATATTTGTCGATTAAGTTTAAACCGTGTATTTGTCAAACTTATCATTGGCGAAATTGCTTACATAGGCAGAAGCCATACCGAAAAAAGTATGTTTGTTTGTCAAAAGTAAATGAAGAATATACCAATGAGTTTTTGGCGGGATTTTAGTCTGTCATGTAGTGGATTTTATATTTTATTCATAATCTTGTGTTATTTGACTATATATTGTGTAAATTTGGTGGTGTTTTACGTAATATAGTTAGTTTATTATGCATAAGTGAAGTGAATGGAAAATAATAACACGGAGCATGAAATTCTGAGATGCCACAAAAACTCCCTGGAAGGTTCTAGCAAGGGATCCACCATCTTGTTAGAATATGGTTTCACACGATGCTTAATATTGGAATGATTACACGAAGTTTGTGATATTATTGACTACGTGAGAATGGCAGTAATAATCGGAAAGATTGATTGCCAAAAATAAAGTTAAAAAAAAAAAATATACCAATATACACTCGAGAAACAAAGTAGCTTTGTAGCGATGATAAGGTTGTTAATATAATATTGGACTGGACTTTGTCCGTTTCATTTATGAGTTATTTATTGCCTATATAATATGAATCGATTCTTTATGATGGCTTCTGTTTATCATAATTGATAATTATTTTATATAATGAATTCATTTTTAATTATTAATGAAACATACAAACTAACTTTATAATTTACTACCTTCTACCCGCGACTTCGTCCGCGTGGAATAATTCTTGAAGGTGGTAGAGCCACGCTGAAGCTATTATTGGTTTCAGCATGAATGGATCGGCTCGTCCGGGGTAGCACCACCCTCTAACAGAAAACCTACATGAAGTAACAGTACTTTCATTGTTGCGTTTCGTTCGGTCCGTGAGAGTGCCGGAGATCCAACTCCCCTCCGGTCTCCTTTTCCCCTCTCCCTTCCCATCTCCTCTACCTCCTATCCCTTTCTCTCCATTTCTCCAAACACAGGCTGGTAACGCACTTGCGACTCCTCTGGAGTGCTGGTGTCTTTGGACGGCGGTGACAACAGGTGACCCGTCTGTGCGTTTGCCTCCTATACGATATAAAAAAAAAAATTACATTAGGCCAACACTAACTATAATTCGTGACTTCGTTTATGTAGAAATAATATTTTTAAGTAATACGTACATTAACTCCGATTTTGAAACATTCTTCACTGGTGTTCGGCTCCTATTGGTCTTAGCGTGATGATATATAGCCTTGCTCGATAAATGAGCTATGTAACACAGAAATAATTTTCCACATCCAACCAGTAGTTCCTAAGATTAGCAAGTTCAAGTAAACGACTCTTCAACTTTATAGTATAATATTAGTATAGATTCTACCGTCATGGCTGACTTTTTTGAGAATGAGCCGCGAATTGATAATCAGATGCTAAATAACACCATGTGATCCGAAAATTTTACTTCGCAATAACTATATTTAACATGTCTCAACAGCGTCACTGTTCGTTGTCATTTTTTTTTTCCTTGAAAAGGCATGATTTGCGCATTAGCCAATGTCACTGATATTTTATGATTTTAGAATAATTCAGTTTGTTCTGATAATTTAAAGGCAAGGTCTTTATCTCATTCAATGCTATTATTTGAATGAATTCAGTATTATTAGTCAACCCATATAATATTTAATACAGCTGTGGGTCAAGTTATTTATTGGTAAATTTAGAGATTAATCGATTTGCACGTTCTGTGTTAACTTCTTTTTTAAAATCACACGTGTACATTAGCCAACTTGTATGCGATGAAATGTTATGTTTCTTATTATTTTTGCACTACAAAATGCACAAAAAATCTTGAACATCAATATTATATCTAGTTCACGCAAGCGAAAGCACGAGCCAAGCTAGTTATCTATATTTGTAAGCGTTAACACATAAATCCCGGTTATTTTTTATCAATCCCACTAATTTTGTTACGGTTTATGTTATGACTACCATTTTTTATCTTTAAAACACACTACATATTTTTTTATCTCAGTATTCAATTTTAAGTATAGTTTTATTCATGTTTCATGATATCTTTGGTTGTCGGGGTAGACTTTGCTTTGATCTTTCTCGATTTAATAATTGTACTAAAGCGCCATCTATCCAGTTCTAGCAAAACAACGTTTCAACGTGTCAATATGACTTCAATCGGTCAAGTCGTTCACAAGTATACAGATGAGAGTTTTTGGCGGGATTTTGGTCTGTCATGACAGCCTCGCCCACAGGATCGACAAGTGAATGTTAAGCCTGGAGCCGATTGATAATTACGTGAAAACAGGTGGCGTTTAATGCGTTTTTGTCGAAGTAGGTTGAACCACGTTTTATCGTGGGTCGCGACGCCTTCATGAACGCACCGCTTCCACCTGTTTCTGTCCTGAGCGATTCCTACCAGTTTTCCCAGTCAATCCCAAAAGAGGACATATCTCGCTTGGCACAGTCTTTAAAACGTAGCAATGGCCTCCTAACATCCCTTTTTGCATACGCTATAGCACCTAGTAAGATACGTCTTGGCATACGGGATGCATCCATGCGAATACATGTCCTAACCAACGAAGACGCCTCTGCTTCAGCACGGCAGCTATGCTGAGCAGTTGAGCAATTTCGAAAACTTTCTCGTTTGTGACCTTATCCGTCCAGGTTATCCTTAGAATTTTGCGAATACATCGCATGTGAAAAGCATTTACTTGTTTTGCACGTGTTGTCCAGCTTTCTCCTCCGTATAAGAGTGTGCTTAAGACGCATGTTTGGTAAACAGTCATTTTGGTCTTGTTAGTAAGGTAATTATTATTCCACACTCAGCTTTCCAAACATTGTCGCCGCTTTACCAATGCGAGCTTTGATTTCGATTTCTAGGGATAAGTTGTTGGTTACAATCGATCCCAAGTAACAAAAACTATCGACCACTTCGAAGGGGCTGCCGTCTAACAAGATTGTAGGATTTTCTGAGCACCCTTGCACCATTAGAACTGTCTTTTTGTTGTTCATTGACATAGAAAGTAAGGAGCATGCATGAGAAAGCTTATCAACTATGCTTTGGAGCTCATCGGAAGACCTAGCCACAAACGCCGCGTCGTCAGCAAATTGGATACTTCGACATATCTGCAACCAATACTGGTTAGCATAATAACGTACATTACGTTGCATAACTGACTTAGCACTGCTTAATTCCTTAGGTGTTATTGGGTTTGGGTTGAGTTGATATCTTAAAGCAGCCTGTCGCTTTAGATCGAGTAGAAGTTTTAATTGTTTTAAGTTCTCGGCAAACCAGTCCTTAGTCGCGAATTTCACACATCCGAAAGCTTCACCTGCTATGTCCGTTAGCAGCGTTTTAACTTTACTCCATGCTTCCTCGAGGGTCGCATTTACATCCCAGGTATCAGTCCAGTTACGTACAAGTGTATTAAATGATTCAAGAGATTTTTCATCTCTGGTATTAAGGAGATTAAATTTTTTCCTTCCAAGAGGCGTTGATGAGTGGATCCTCTTCTAAATGAGAATAACGCGAGAGATAACAAGTGAATGATCAGTGTCACATTCAGCACTCTGAAAGGATCTTGTGTGCAATGTTTCACGTATCATATTCCTTCTAGTTAATATATAGTCCAATTGGTGCCAGTAACAAGAACGGGGATGTTTCCAAGATACTTTATGGGTTAATTTTCCCTTTAAAAATGTGTTGGTAACACATAGCATGTGGCTGGAGCAAAATTCGAGTAAATGCTGTCCATTTTCATTCATTTTGCCAATACCATGTTTACTGAGACAGTTAGGCCAAGCAGAGTTATGTTGTCCAACCCTGGCATTAAAATCGCCAAGGATATAGAGACGGTCACTGGGCGGTACACTTCGTACGATGTCCGCAAGCTGATCATAAAACCGATCTTGTCTTCACTACTAGAAGGTAATATTGGTACATATGTTGAAACTAGAGTAACATATCCACTCTTACTGTTTAAACGCATCACCATGAGTCGCTCGGAAACTCCACGAGGAGTTTCGACAGCAGATAAGAGTTCGTTTCGCACTGCAAATCCTACACCGTGTACTCGACTATTAGAAACGTCTCTTCCTTTCCAGAAGAAGGTATAATTTGTTTCACGAATAAAGCCCTCATCAGAAAGTCGAGTTTCTTGGAGAGCTGTAATACTGACATGGAGTCTATTTAATTCTGTATCTATAACAGCAGTTTTACGCAGGTCTTTTGCGCAATTTAAGCCTCCACTAATGTCTGGGAGGCCTGTCCTCATTGTACGGACATTCCATGTTCCTAAACGCATGGTAAGGGGTGAGGTTTTGTAATTTTTTCTTGATTTCCTTAAATTACTTTGTGGGTGTAATGAGAACTTAGTGTAATTTTACTCATAATCTCGTGTTATTTGACTCTATATTTTGTAAATTTGGTGGTGTTTTACGTAATATAGTTAGTTTTTTTCTTTTCGAAATGACTACGCTTTTGACCCAGCAAAGTCATAACAGCTTCACCGGACTACTAAGGCGAGCGCTTAATGCACTAAGCCGATTTTATTTTGGCAACCAGCTCAAGGGTGCACGGCACACCTCGGCTTGGCTGTTGTCTGTTGCATGCAAAATCGCGACCTATATTAGCTAACCTAGCTAACTATTCCTATATGTATGAGTTTTTGAAACGTATATGTGTACCAAGCATACACTCCTCAACACCTCCTCCGTATATTTATTATCGAAAAATTGAGAGATTTTCAGTTCGATAAGGGAAAAAAAGTAAACTCTTCCACTTTCATGTGTAAGCGTGTAGGCGTGCACGTGTGTGGAGGTGATCGTGTAGTGTTGTAGCAGTGATATATATTTGTGTGTCACCGTATTGCGCAAGCAACGCACTCAAGGGCTCCCTACCGAGTGATTGAATCTAGACTTGAGCCGCTGTCGTTGGAGACCTAATCGGGTGTGCGGGAGCGAAATTAACCCCCAGACCACGGCGGCGTGATCTGTGTTTACGCGGGGGTGGGCGTGAACACGCTCTGTTTCGAGGGCAGGCTCGTACTGATCGTTCGCTGACGTGATTGAATCAGGAGGGTCGGTAAAAATGTGTCGCGGACGTCTTTTATAACGCGCAGCGTTAGGTACGGGTTCATAGTTTGCGGCGGATACCACTAACGGACTAAGATGATTCGCAGAATATAGTTAGTCTATTGTACATAAGTGAAGTGAATGGAAATAATACCACGGTGCATGAAATTCTGAGATACCACAAAAACTCCCTGGAAGGTTCTAACAATGGAGCCACCATCTTCTTGGAATATTGTAATAATCACGACGCCTGTAATATTATTTACTACACGACAGTGGCAGTAACAATCTGAAAGATTAGTTGCCAAAAATAAGGTTAAAAAATGTATAGAGATAACAAAATTTGTGAACATAATGATTTATTTTTTAACCGACTTCCAAAAAGGAGGAGGTTACTATGTTCGGTTTTATGTATTTTTTTTATGTTCATTAATCTTTATGCTCATTTTGATTACTTTTTTCAGGCATCTTCAGATAGTCTTATACTGATTAAATAAATATGTAACGAAAATTTTGTTATTTACAACGTGTCACATAATATTATAGGTGGTAGAGCCACGCTTAAGCTACTATAAGCTTTAAATGTTCATATTTACTCTCACTAGAATCATTATTATATTTTATTTAATTATTCTCCAATAGGTTTTTTGTTATTTAGAGATAACCTTCATTGTTAGCAAATATAAATAAATTACGAGGAAAAAGTAAAAAGTTTCAATAATTTTACATGTAATTTGCTTGGTAAGTTATTTTATAAAGTAAATAAACGTTGAGGATAAATATATCAGGTGATAAGTTCTATTTACGACACACTACCATGACCAGTG
The DNA here is from genome assembly GCA_014332785.1 of Antheraea mylitta. Classification (NCBI taxonomy): domain Eukaryota; kingdom Metazoa; phylum Arthropoda; class Insecta; order Lepidoptera; family Saturniidae; genus Antheraea; species Antheraea mylitta. The sequence goes on along the minus strand of JACEII010000012.1, from coordinate 3,285,040 downwards.
TTAAGATTGTGTATTTAAATAAACATCCCGTCTGAGGTTCTTAACGTATGAAGGCCATTTCACTCATTGGTAATGAAAAAAAATAAATATCAAAACCTATGTTAGAGTAACTCATGAGATTTTGGGATTTCGATTGAAACAGCAGTTGATCCACAGGATATAAGTTTAATTTCATTTGTTGATATTTACACAGTTTGTACTGATACTAAAGCGTGTGTAAAGGTGGACGTGTGGAAAACCAATTCCTTATAATAATATATACTATATCGCTTTCAGTAAAGCTAAACCCAAGAGACGCTTTGGTTGTTGTTCCTGTTGTTTACTAGCTTCTGCCCGCGACTTCGTTCGCGTGGAATAGATACACTAACACCAACACTAACACGCAGCAGTTCTCAAAAGGAAAAAACATCCCGATTTTGAAACATTATTCATCTGTGTTCCGCTCCTATTGATCTTAGCGTGATTATATATAGTCTATAACCATTCTCGATGAATGAGCTATATAAAATTGATAGAATTATTCAAATCGGACCAGTAGTTTCTGAGATTACCCCCTACAACGCCACAACATCACAACGTCACAAACTCACAAACTTTACCTCTTTATAATATTAGTATAGATTATAAGTAGTGTCCCTTTGTCAGGGTTGCGAGTGTATATAAATAAATGTATTTTGTTCAGAAACGCTACACGTTTATACACAGGAATGAAATATATCAACAGTTAACATAGTAACCTATAAGAATGTTGGATCGAGTTCAATGAGAACTATTTTAACTGTGAAATATTCAAAACTCCTTGCAGATAGATACAGAGTTTTATATCTTGACCAGCTGTGCTCGCAACTCCGTCCGCGTGGAACCTAATATATTAAAAGTGATTGATACTTTTTTTTCGAACTGACTACGCTATTGACCTAGCAAGATCTTAACAGCTTTACCGGACTACTAAGGCGATCACTTAAGGCACTCAGTCGATTTTATATTGGCAACCAGCTCAAGGGTGCACGGCACACCTCGGTTTTGCTGTTGCCTGTTGCATGCAAAATCGCGACCTATCTTAGCTAACCTAGCTAACTATTCATATATGTATGAGTTGTTGAAACGTATATGTGTACCAAGCATATACGCCTTAACAACTCCCCTATATATTTTTTATCGAAAAAAATGACTGATACTTATCTACTTTTCTCTCGTACTTTAGTCGCGTCGCCATTAAAATTACAATAACTTTTGATAGAGTTAACGGATTTTCATGATATCAAGACTAAATGTTACACGAAGATATGCTTTATGGTTTTCTCGATGAGGTGTTATCGTGAACGTAGTACTTTAACAGTGATGCGTGCTCATTCAAACAGACAAACACATTTCTGAAAATTATTGATTGTAATGTATTTTATGACTTATTTCAAGCCATCTGCAAAAAATTTTGTTATAGCACTCTAATAAGTAATTTTACATTCTTATTATATATATAGATTTCATTTTATTGAAAAAATTTATAACTTCAATTTTTTTCTGTACGTTTAATTGAAAAAAAAAAATTTTATCAACTCTTTGTTTACAATTTAGCATTATAATTAATATTAACTTTTGTAGTAACTTCGACAGTCTGTATCTTTACAGTTCAGACTAAGACCTTTTTTCGTTGCGTGTAATTTTAAATAGATGATATCTTCCAAGATATTCATTTTTTTAATATTTTTTTTTCTCGAACTGACTACGCTATTGACCTAGCAAGGTCTTAACAGCTTCACCGGAGTACTCATTTTTTAATGTCTTATAGGTCTTAGCGTCTGACCTCAATCTCATCTGCAATTAGTATATTAAAAAGTACAAGTTCCCCATATAATTACGAAATGTGCCAAGCGTCTACCCTAAATAACTCCACGTGCTTTTAATCAATGTACAAATATCATATTTTTATCTATCTATTTATCTTCAGCACACGGTATTATCACAGTTTATTAGCATGATTAGTAGTAATATTTTCTTAGTCGCAATCGTTGTCTGCTGTACGCTGAATCACCAGACAAGCAAACATGTAACCTGTGGTATATTTAGAAGGTAAATGTGTTTTATAAACAGTTTCTTGTCTGCATTATTAGGGGCAGACGCTGTTTCCGTGTACAGATAATGTTATCGTTTAAAGCGAAGCATGTGGAGTACTAAAAGTAGTGCTTGGTCAGCGGTTGACCAGAAAGATATCAATCTGATGTACGCAGGTACGTACTCAGTCATGTGCCAATGATCTTTATGGAATTCACGTACATTTAATGCTGTAAATTGGTAACACTATCGGCTGATAGTGAAGGAAAACATCTTGAGGAAATCCTAACGTGATAAATGTTCTTATAGGACAATTTTGTGTAGGAAAATACAGAACTGCAGATTTCTCGGCGTTTGAAATCGCCCATACAGCGTGGGCTGACGTGGTTATTATGCCCATACCTTGCTTCGAGAAGAGGCCTGTAGTCCCGGGGTGGGTCTCTTACAGGCTGATGACAATAATATGGAGTACAAATCGTAATTACTGTTGCTGAGTAAATTTTCTAGAAATATTGATTGAAAAAAAAAGAATATTTGCAAAGAATATCCAATGATATTTAATACTGAAGTTTGACTTATTTAAATCATGGTGTCACTGATGAAATATCAATCCGATGTCCGCAAGTTCGAACCTCGGCATATGTCAACGAGTTTTTCGGAATTCGCGTATATGTACTGATTTAAATTGGTAACACTATTGGCTGACGGTGAAAGAAACCTGTTCTCTTTTTGTAAAACCACCGTATGTGGAAAAATATAGAACTGTCGATTTCTCGGAGTTTGAAATCTTCAATACCTCGTGAGCTGGCGTGCCCATACCTTGCTTCGGGAAAAGGCCTATGGCCCTGCAGTGGGCCTTTTACAGGTTGAAGATAATGGCTTATTTACACAGCAGCCATCGCCATGGGATTGTACTGGTAGATAAAAATATTTGAATTTACTTATAATAATTGATCTATTGCAACGGGAACCAACATGTAGCGATAACAAATGTTTATGTTTTTTAAATTACTGAAAGAACTTTTTTTATTGGATACAGAATTCATATAACTTGAATTGTATCAACTGTAAGTATATATTATTGTCTAACAATTGCGCTTTAGTTCATGACCATAGCATTACATACTGCAAAATTATAGAAAATAGAAAAATATCCTAAATAAAAAATAGAGCGTGTCGTAAAGACCCACGATAGAAGTGAAACATTTGTATTACAGGAAACATTTTAATTAACAAAATACAATATAACAAAAAGCCAACATCACTCAGTGTTGCCAGGTAATGATTGCGTTCGACTTTGTATTAACTAGGACGAGAACGACTGTTTTCAACACTCTAGCCGAAACGGTGTAACCCCACAACTTTTCGTCGAGCAAAAAGGTTGCCAATCAGAATTTGAAAGGCCTTCCACATTTTCACTTCAAAATAAAATTTAAAAAGTAGCCTACGGTTAAAATTAACAGATCAGAATTTCATATTTTATTTTTCTATATTCAAAATCATTTCTTCAAAACGAAGCATACTAAATCGAGGACTATGATCCAATAATTCATATTCATTATGACAATAATTCAATTTCAAAAAAGAGATACATTTAAATGAATCAACGGATCAATTGAATAACTATCGATGTCGATTGAATACAAATTAATTAATCACGACACGAACGTGTGCTGCTACTTCGTCGATAAATACGCGATCCGGGTCAAGGGTATTTCGAAATATCATTTTTTTCTACGAATTTCATGGTTTTCTTAACGCAATTTGTTCGTTTTTGAATCGATAATACATACCACTAGTATGGATTTTAAGAAAAAAGGGGGAAATATTTTATTTATAGCTAGCCTCTGCCCGCGACTTCGTTCGCGTGGAATAAATACTTTGGGCTAACACTAACACGCAGCAGAAGTTCTCAAAAGGAAAAAAACATCCCGATTTTGAAACATTTTTCCTCTGTGCTCCGCTCCTATTGGTCTTAGCGTGATGATATATAACCTATAACCATTCTTGATGAATGAGCTATTATAACACTGAAAAAATTATTTAAATCGTACCAGTAGTTCCTGTATATATACTGTCTTTTATATTTATACTGTGGTTTCATAATGGTGCGATATGCATATTTTTTCCACTCTCGTATACTATGTACTGCATCTATACTAATATTATAAAGAGGTAATGTTTGTCAGTTTGTGACATTGTAGGGGGTAATCTCAGGAAATACTGGTCCGATTTGAAGAATGTCTCAATGTTATATAGCTCATTTATCGAAGACGGTTATAGGCTACATATCATCGCCCTAAGACCAATAGGAGCGGAGCACTAATGAAGAATGTTTTTTCCTCTTGAGAGCTTCCGCTGCGTGTTAGGGTTAGCCCAAAGTATTTATTCCACGCGAACGAAATCGCGGGCAGAGACTAGTTCGGAAATAAAGAGGCTTTATTATTATTGTTAATACTGGGTTTTTAAACTTCATAGGTTTTAACGTTTGACCGCAATCGTATCTATTGAATAACGCTGTCTTAATTAACATTAAATTAGTAACTGGAATTATGGAAAAATAAAAAAAAATGTAGATAGATACCGAAATGGAATCACAGAATTCTATTTACTTAGCTAATATGATCGTTTACGGAAAACTATTATTTTTTTAATCAATAATATTAAAACTTCTAATATCTTTCCATAAACATGAAGAATACCTTCTTAGTATTATGGTATGATTGTGAAAATATACAATCCGGTGTCTATTTTAGTTACTTTTTAAAAGTAACTCGGGAGTTATTCTTAGTAACAGAGATGATTTTCTTATACATTCATAGTATACCAAATATTACGATTTTAGTTATTCACCAAGGTGACGAGAACCCCTGTCATTGAACATTTTTTTTATTTTACTTTGTTTAAAGGGTCTTTTATTCTACCGAACATACAGGCCCCATTGTTCCCCAATCTTACTAACTCTATCATGATAGTCGCTGATGAGATATCATTACCAAATACTTTTTATACTACTCATCAACGACTCTCTTGCGATGCGGTTCTTAGTACTACACTCCATCATCAAGTGATGCACATAATTTTCCTGCATACATCGCAGTTGGGAGATTCAGCATTCCTCATTAGGTATGCAAAACTTCTCGATGGATAGTGCCCCGAAGAGATACTTTATCTTTAATTATTTAAACTACTTTTACCTCCAACAAAACTGAAAATTTGCCACTTAGATGTATGAAATAGTAATAAGATTTAATAAAATAAATAATTTTTAAAACGTGCCGTGTAATCTCATTATAATAATCATAGAACCACAAAAGTAATGTGAATTATATGTAAATCAATATTAACTGAAATATAAGCCCGTTAACATTGTAATTGATTTCGTAAAACTGGTTTTTATTGTCCTCTCTAGATGGCGCAATTAAAAAATATGCTTAACCCAAAGGTTTTTTTTACCTTTATTTTGGCAATCAATCTTTCAGATTATTACTGCCATTGTCACGTCGTAGTCAATAATATTACAAACGTCGTACGATCATTTCAATATTAAGCGTCGTGTGAATCAATATTCTAACAAGATGGTGGATCCCTTGTTAGAACTTTCCAGGGAGTTTTTGTGGCATCTCAGAATTTCTTGCTCCGTGGTATTATTTTCCATTCACTTCGCTTATGCATAATAAACTAACTATATTACGTAAAACACTACGGAATTTACATAATATAGAGTCAAATAACAAGATTATGAATAAAATATAAAATCCACTACATGACAGACCAAATTTGGGGTGTAAGGGGTGTCGAGTAACATCTTAAGACTAGAGACACCCAAGCCAACCTCACCTGCACGCAGTGTACCCTGCTGATCAACGAACGAGGCAATGAGGATAGAGGGGTGGTAGGGTTTTACAGCCCGACTGGGTCGCAACCACCATGTACATGGCGAAAAAGCCCGTCACAGTGCGCGTCGCGTTTCGGGATCAGCCTGTGCATATCTAGTACTGAGTGACTTTCGTCATTATGGCCGGCATGACAGCGGCGACCGACGATGGCTGATCTGTCTCTCGTGGTCGCCACTGTTTTTGGATTGTACTATGCTCCCCATCAGGCATAGTGCAGGCACTTTGTCGTGCTTCAATAAAAAAAAAATCCCGCCAAAAACTCCTATCCAAAGTTATGTCTCCGACTCCGAGTGAAAGAATTTGCTTCCTGTTCGGTTATAAACGAAAATATTGTTATGAAATCAACACTATATAAAAATAATTATTCATCGTATCTGATCACAAATGAAGAACTAACTGATAATATCATCAAATATGGTATTCTATCTCGTTCGGTCTTAAAACGATTTGGATTTTAATAGTAAGGTGGCATCTACCCGCGATTTCGTTCGCGTGGAATAGTTACTTGGAGCTAACCCTAACACGCAGCGGAAGCTCTCAAGAGAAAAAAAAACCCGATTTTGAAAATTTCTTCATTGATAAATGAGCTATATAACACTGAAAGAAATTTTTAAATCGGACCAGTAGCTTCTGAGATTATCCCCTACAACGTCACAAACTCACAAATTTAACCTCTTTATAATGGTATAAATTAGTGCATATAAATAGTTTTTACTATACTTTGTATGTTTTTTACAATATATATTTCTATTGCGAAAAGCATTATCTATGCGGCGGATTTAGACATTTAGTATGATTGTGAGAAAATTATAGCATTTAATATATCATAGTAATTGTTGTACAGAGTGTCATTTGATACGCAACCTTGGGCACATGACCACCAAGTCAGGAAGTACGGCCCAATGATTGCATCGGCGTAATTCAACTACAAAGTTGTTGTAATCGTCAGGAAATGATTAATTACACCCTGTATACTCGTAACATAAGATTATTATTACAAGCTAAAATTGAAATATTTTATTTTTTTATATCATATAGAAAGCAAACGATCAGGCGTGTCACCTGTTGTTAAGCAATCACCGCCGTCCATAGATACTAGCAACCCCAGAGGAGTCGCAAGTGCGTTGTTTTTGGGGTAATGGAGAGAAAGGGAGAGGGGAAAGGTGAGGAGAGGGAAGGGGACTCCGACACTCTCACTAACCTAACGAAACGCAACAATGCAAGCACCGTTACTTCACTTCGGTTTTCTGTGAGAGGGTGGTGCTACCCCGGACGAGCCTACTCATTCATGCTGAAACCAGTTATAGCTTCAGCGTGGATATACCACCTGTAACAAAAACATAAATAATAAAAAAACAAAATCAAAACATGGCACCTCGTTCCTACAGTTTTCTGTCAACAAACTGATTTAAAGCGCCATCTGTTAGCGACTGGTGAAACTTACAATTATTAACAATAATCAACATTGACAATCAATTTGTAACTAAAAATATTAAGGCCAGTAATCTATACTTCTATGCTAATATTATAAAGAGGTAAAGTTTGTGAGTTTGTGACGTTGTGACGTTGTAGGGGGTAATCTCAGGAACTATTGGTCCGATTTGAATAATTCTTTCAGTGTTATATGGCTCATTTATCGAGAATCACATAATCATATATCATCACGCTAAGACCGATAGGAGCGGAGCACAGTTAAAAAATGTTTCAAAATCGGAATGTTTTTCCTTTTGAGAAACGCTCCGTGTTAGCGTTAGTGTATCTATTCCACGCGAACGAAGTCGCGGGCAGAGGCTAGTAGTATATAAATCATGCATCATGACAGTGAATTTTTATATGTTTAGAATGTCTAAACCCTTTGATGTAGCATTAAAAGTTATTTAATGTCATTATTATGATACTTCCAACGAATAAATATTTAAGTTTTCTCTGTAAAATGATTAAAAATAAAAAGTTACGATAGATAAGCGTGAACGTGATGAAGGATTCGTTTCGATTTGTCACGTTTCGGAAATAGCCAGTTTATACCGATAAATACTCGTACAATAGAACAAGATAAATCGATCTTAAATTGATACGTGAAAGAATTCGAGTTGTAGAATTATCGACGTTTAAAAGGGGATGTGACTTCATATGCTCTTTTAGTTGATTTTTAGTTATAAAAAATGTTACTTCAGAAGTAAGATTCAAGTAACGATTACGGACATTTTAGCGGGTTCTGGTGAACAGTTACATTTCTATCATATTTCCAAAACTTGACAAAAATAGTGAACATTACATCTTACTATAAAAATCTGCAGGTCTCGACATGTTGTACTGAATAAGTAATATGCAAGTATTTACAAGTAACAGTCGTTGAGTTCTTGAAATATTATCTGCCTACAGTGATAAAGTAAAGTCAAACTAACTTTTCAGTTCGTTACTATCGAAAGCAGATATATTTTCTTCGACCCCCGCTTACGAATTATAAACCCGTATTTTTGTGTTACGCCAACGTAGACCCCCGTGGAGTTTCCCGTGGACCCCTAGAGATCCAACTGGACCACTTTAAAAACTAAGGCCTTGGAGTAATGGAGTTATTGGGCGTGTAATAAATACCTAATTATAAAAGGGTAATTTGTACGATGCACTCCTCTGACAGTGAACGGTGATGTTGATGACGACTGGGGCCGAGTATATACGATTCAATTCAGCGTCACTGATCCTAGCGTGACGGATCACCTTCATTCACTGTTTAATTCGTATAATAAAGGTTTCACTTTAATAAGTAATGTATAAATTGATTATACGACAAAGTGTGTGAAGTGGAATAAAGGTAACTTAAAATTATCTATTGTCAAATGATATTGTAAAATGTATTGATTCTATAGTCCCAATTATTATTAAATACGAGCTAATATTAAGTTGTAACTATTTACGTTACTGACAAATCTTAATTAAATTTATATTTCTTCGGAAATAGAAGATCAGTATATTTAACAACGGAGTAATATGTTCATGATTCACTAATGAATTTATTTACATTTTTTAAATAAACAAATTTTATTACAAAGTAACAATACAGTAAGGTCTGTTACAACTAGCAGGCGTTAAACAACGTTCTATTATGTTTAAATTGACACTGGAGTACGAATATCTAAACGAGGGTAAAACACACTTTTATATTATTTTAAACGTGTGTACGGAGTATGTTTATTTTTAATGTCTCGGCATTTCATGTCACGAAACGATCAAAACTTTAAAGTTATTTTTTTTATAAACATTAGCAACAAATTGGGATATTATGAGTTACTCGACAGGTTAATTCTCGAGGGGTTCTGTCGTGATTACATGGGGTTTCACAAATGAGTCATCACGGGGGTGGATTAAAATAATTAATAAACACAGGAAAGCCAGGTGGTCATATTACTTCATCGGTGGAATATCGATTTAATGTCGGCCAACGAATTCTTGGTAATAACCTACATTTATTAATTTAAACTGGTTACACTATCGGCTGAAGGTCAAGGAAAACATCGCGAGGAAACCTAAACCTGAGAAATGATCTTGTAGTATCGCCATACGTATGCTAGTGTTTAGGGTGTGCGAATAATTCAAACTTACGTTTAAAGACGTTTACAATACAATAGAGAATACACTCTTACGGTGTATTTTGTAGACTACATATTATTACATTTTAACATAATGGCTAAACATAATTAAACAAAGTATATAGAATGATTTAAGCTGTTAAGACCTTGCGAAGCTCTTAAGACCTTGCTGGATCAATAGCGTAGTCAGTTCGAAAAAAAAAGTGTATATTGTATACAACAGTTCATATGTATTGTAAATAAATCACGTTGTTGCCATGAAGCGATAAAACCAATGTACACGCCAATTAGTAGCTAGTAGTATGGGCGCTGGCTAGTACTAAAATAATCTAAGACCTGTATCACGTCGATTAAGCGTAGTATCGAAACAGATATCCTTTTTTTTCTTTTTCTGGGAGGTTCTTACAGTTTACGAGTATTTTTGATAAAAAAAAATCATTAATAATTAGAGCTATGAAACGTGAACATGTTATAGTCGTTATAAATTAATTCTAATATGATAAATAACAATTCATAATCATCTTGTCTGTAAGAGATCAATTGAAGACTCATAGGCCGCTTCCCGAAGAAAGATATGGGCGTAACTGCCACGGCAACCCACGACGGATAGGTGAATTTAATCTATGAGAAATCCTCTGTTTTTCCACATACAGTGGTACTACAAGAAATTTTCTCAGGTTCATTTCACAATGTTTTCTTTGACCTTCAGTTGGTAGTGTTACCAATTGAAATAAGTAAATTTACGCAAATTCCAAAAAATTCGTAGGTATATGCCGTGGTTGCAATCTGCGAAAAACGGATTTATATTCCAATGGTCACACATCTCGACCACCACGACTTAGCAGCAATAAATTTCGACGTAACAATAAACCATCTTTACGAGTTCTCATAAAACTTTGCTTTTAGCAAGTCCAGTAGAGTCCTGCTAAACCTGTACTTCAGTAGGCTGATATGTCTCATGATCCGGCACTCTATGGTCACGCTTCCCTCATACCTGCTTACTTGCCTTCCTTGTTTGTGTACCGGTATCAGTGTAAACTCAAAAAATTCTATAGTTTTTTTATACAATCTAATAATCCGACACCCCTTATCGTTCCGTGGGAAACTAATATTCCCAAAGACCACAAGATGAAGCTGGACAGGTATAGGTCTTAGTCAACGAGTTGACTAAAAACGGTTGTAGAGTTAATTTAAATGCCGTAGAAGTGGGAGCGAGAGGTATACCAGCAAATCTCTCTATAGCCTACTCAAAGACCACAGTCTGTCCAGAACTGCAGTTAGTTCTATACTAGAACGAGCTTCTAAAGCAGCATTAGTAGGTTCATACCAGATTTGTATAGACAGGGAGAGAAGCACGAGTAATTAAGGTGAGTGTTAATGTACATTCGATAGGGGCCCCTTAAACCTACACCCGTGTTACTAAATTATTTGTGAGTTTCTTTCGTTGCCACACGATGGACCTGTACCGGACGGTGAATCTAAGGTATGCTAAGTATATATATATATACATATACGTCTCTCAATAGCTCCGAATTATTGAGACTACTATATATAAAACATTTGGTAATACCATTCCGTTAAATGAACAAAACACAATAAGCCATATAACCCACTTACTAATGCACACCTAATTACATTGGATCCTATAAGAAATCTTCTATACCATCGGCTTACCTCTGAATCACACTTTATTGTAACCATTCCCATGCAAGATTAAGAGGTCAATTAATGAATGGGCCTGCACTAATCACTGGTAATGGACAATTGTCCACTAATTTATTCAATTAGCTGATAAGAGGATGGGTTTGGATGTAAGGACGAATTATCTTAACTGCTTCACGTTACGTTTATTGGTATTTAACGTATTGTGTGATTAATTTAGTGTAACATTAGTTGCAATTTAGATTTCAACTGTTCGCAATCTCGTTATGAGTTTCTTATGTTTAACTTTGGATGGGTAGTTTGAATGGAAATTTTAACTGAAAACCCAAAGCAATAACTGTGTAATTTTTTGAATTTTTAAACCTATTATAGTCTAAATTATTGAAAATTTATAATTTGTAAATTGAAATCAATAATATAGTTTTTTAGATTATTTCAGATGATTATAAAGTACTTATTTAAACAGTATTTTAATTTTAAAGTGAATACTTCTATAGTCTTTTTTTTTTCTCGAACTGACTACGCTATTGACCTAGCAAGGTCTTAACAGCTTCACCGGACTACTAAGGCGAGCGCTTAAGGCACTCAGCCGATTTTATATTGGCAACCAGCTCAAGGGTGCACGGCACACCTCGGCTTGGCTGTTGCCCGTTGCATGCAAAATCGCGACCTATCTTAGCTAACCTAGCTAACTACTCATATATGTTTGAGTTGTTGAAACGTATATGAGTACCAAGCATATCCGCCTCAACAACTCCTCCATATATTTTTATCGGAAAAACACTTCTATAGTCGTTTTGAGCGATATTTAGTAGGGGGAAAACTTATTGGTTCGCGTCACCGATAACCTCGACATGCTCGACTTGAGCTTGCGTCAGGCTAGCGACGTGTAGTATAGTGCGTACTAATTTTGAAATTGTGCAGTCCATCATATATTTAATTAATAATTAATTTAGTTAATTATATAAAATGTATATCATTATTACTCGGAGTGCTAGTAGATGCGAAAACCGGACATACGTTAATAATTATTTTATGTTAACAAACTATTAAATTTAAATAATTCGTACCATAATTCATTAAAAATTCAATAGAGAACACAGTTCGTTCATGGTTTTGATTTTTCACTTCTGTTGGCAGTGTTTATGACTTTCCCCCGTTTATTTTATTGGCCATCTAATTACATATCAACTACACATAAATACATAATACATAGATAAGTATTACGTCATCATCAAAGGGCGATACGGGTTTATCTTAGCATATTTTTCATGTCAATGCATTGTCCTTTTTTTACATGGGTAAATCCTTACGGATACCCACCCTAGCCGGTCAGCTGAGGATGGGTTACGTCCGACCTGCACGGACTAAAACCCCATGGTGCCTTCACTCACCAATAGGCCGGGGAGAAGGAGCTGCCGACTGGCAATGCGTCTTCTCCCCGGCATCAATGCATTGTCCTAGGGTTCTTATGTATAAATGTGTTAATGGAGATTACGTGTGTACTAATATATTACTTACTTTTTTTTTTTCGAAATGACTACGCTATTGACCCGGCAAGGTCTTAACAGCTTCACCGGACAACGTATATATTACTTACCTATTCATTTTTTTAAGTGAAATTTCGAAGAGATTTTTGTAAAATATATCCCAATACTTAGTAAGACATTTAAAAAATAATTTAAATTCGTTTCACATAATACTTCAACTGAAGAATAAAATAACTTCCAAACATAACATTGTCTTTTAGCAAGTCTTAAAAATTTTATTAAGTAGATCTATTCCATCGTGTAAATAAACGATAGATAAATATAGAAAGAATGCCATTCTTTTGTAAAGCATATTGAATACTAATTAACATATATAAATATTTATTATGTAAAGACCTTGGCTAGTCACCTCGGGGCCCTTTACACGTTATGTTTGTTATATTATTTAAACTCATAAATATCTCGCTTAGTACCTCATAACCTTGCAGTTTTTATTCACAACTCTTCCTTAAACTCTAACCGTTATAAATTATTTGTTTACTAGTTTTTTAAAGGATATTTGTGGGTGAAAATGTTTGGAGCATGAGATATGATGGCTGACAAAATAAAAATTCAGGTGTTTTGATATTTAATACAAAAAAATATGAAATACCTTATAATGGAAAGCTTTTTTTCCAAATGAAAACGCTGTTAACCCGGAAAGGTCTTTACAGCTTCACCGAACTAATGTGGCGAGCGCCGAAGGTACTCAACCTATTTGGCATGTTTAAGCGACTAACTCAAAGTTGCACGGCACACCTCGGCTCGGGCTGTCGCCTGTTTTGTGCAAAAATCGCGACCTATCTGAGCTAACCTAGGCTAAGCTATCTAGATATACGTTTATGAATTATTGAACATGTATCTGTACCAAGCATGCGTGCCTCAACAACTTCTATATGTATTTTGTGTCGGAAAAATTCCTCTAAACTATATAGGGTACGATAGGGTAATGGAAAACTTAAAATATGATTAATAAGATAAGTGGTTACTGTATGTTGTCTTGTAAAACTGCAAAATAATATTATTCCACACGCGTACAACGTCTTCGATAAGTTTAACAATTATACATCTCAGGACTAAGGATTTACACACAAAGTCATTCTACGCTAATATTCTGTATTCGCATCTCTTTCAAAGCGACGGTAATATTTTCCCTTTGAACTTCTATAAGCTTACATGCTTTTAATACCTCTGTATAAAAATGTTTATCTCAATGTAACAATAAAAATGTTAAATGTGTTAAAATATATTCAATCATCGTAAGGTTTCAAGAAGTTTGAACGACTGTTCAATACGATCATATTTCATCATTAGCTTCTGACCGCGACTTCGTCCGCGTGGAATAGTTACTTTGTGCTAACTAACACGCAGCAAAAGCTCTCAGAAAGAAAAAAATGATCTTGAACCATTCTTTATCGGGGATGGGGGAAGGTCAATATAGCCTTCGTCGATAAATGAGCTATATAACAACACTGATAGAATTTTCAAATCAGACCCTTAGTTTCTGTGATATACCCCTACAACCTCACAAACGTTACCTCTTTATAATATTAATATAGTTTATTAGTCAAGAATTTAATTTCTTAACCCTATAGAACGTTTGTGAAGACCGGCTAATGTTCATCACTTTCACCTCAAAACGACTGAACTAATTTTGATGAGAAACACAACGTTAAAATTTATCGTATTTAAAAATTAGAACGATCATAGGCTTTGTTTATTACCAAGTCAAGTAAGTATATATCAATATCTAGAACATGAATTATACTTTGATAATTTCAAGGTATATCCAACCATTTCGTGGAACTAAATGTGGAACTAAAAGTAATTCCTAGATTAAATTATCCAACTTCTTTCCAGAATTGAACGGACCGTTTGAAGATACATCCCTTGAATCACGATAATGGAAGAGGGCAAGAAAGAAATCAATCTAGACTCGATACTGGAGAGCTTGGGTCCGTATGGGAGATACAACTTGTTTTATTTCGTCCTTCTACTGTACCCCGTACTGCTGAGCAGTTTCTTTGAATGCGGTTTTATATATGAAGCCCAAGAACAGATATACAGGTGAGTGAGTTTACTTTGATTCTTTTAGTTGTAGTGATTTCGCCCGTTTCAGAATATTACTTAAGCTATAATTTAATTACTTTCTGTAAATACTAGGGATCGAATTTATGGCAATTTAAAAGGCATATGACGATGACACTTCTTAGATGATTTTTATACACTTCTTTGTAGACAATATAAGCCAAAACTGGATTCATAATTAATCTATATAGTAATTTGTATATAATAATAGCTGACCCGGCCTCACGTTACTGTGGTACAGTTATTCAAACAAAAATTCAGAACAAAAATGTGTCGCCATCTTTAAGTTATCTATATTAATCGGTTATACAGTTTTCTGTCTACAAACAAATTTAAAGCGCCATCTGTTATGATACTGATAAAACTTACAATTAATAACAATAATCAACATTGACAATTATTAAATTTGTAATTAAGAAATATTGAGGCCATTAAGTGAAATATAAATTATTCTATCTCTCAAGTTGGAGCAAATTATACATAAATTCTAACTTTCATTACGATCAGTTAAATAGTTTCGGAGCTTATCGTGGAAACACATAATGACACTGGGTTTTTATATATTATTTTTTTAATACTGGGCCCTTTTATAAACGAATTATTACGATAGCTACATCTCTTATAAAGTTATTAGTTATTAAAGAAATGACTATTTTTATAAGCACTATGGAGACCGATGTGATACTTATATTTTATTTGAGACATATTAAATAAAAACGACTACGACGAAGTCGCGAGTATCAGCTAGTAAAATATATAAAAAAGTGTGTGTGTACATAAGTATGTCCAAACGTTAGAAGTTATACTTCTTTGGCGTAACAAGATAAACATTTTTTCAAAAAAAAAAAATTCTAACGCCTTATTCTACGTTTGTATGACATTAACAATAGAAAAAAAGGTATTTAATACATTGAAAATTTAAATACAAAGAAATACAAACAACAAAATACAAAGAAACAAAATGTTGACTATACCTAACCTTAGGGTGTCGGTTTCGTGAGCGGCAGGAGGAGGCGGCGTTTTGCCCGACTCCTCCTGCCACCGTAGCCGGACATGAGGGGATGCAGCCAGGGGGCTCTTCCCTTCATTGCACTGGTGCGTGCGTGCAGCTGGTGTGTACCCAGTCTGCCTCTCTATAGGTAGGAGCCCGGCGGATACCTTCCGCCGGGCGGACCGTTGGGGCGGTTCTACAAGGCTGATTAGCTAGAACGATCCCTTGCTGCCCCAACAACACGGTCTGACGGTACACCGTGGGGTTTTAGTCCGTGCGAGTCGGACATAACCCACCCTCTCCCCCGGGAGGGTGGGTATCCATAAGGGATTTCCCCACGTTATAAAAAAAAGGGTGTCGGTTTCGTGACGGTGCGCGCGCGCATCGTTAAGATTTACTCTCACCATTTTTCCCTAACGCACCAAAAGAAGTTATAACTTAAAAAAAATTTTTGGCAACAAATATGCTACATTTTAAAAGCCATTGTCGAGTAAGTAATAATATTTAAAGTGTCTAGTGATAATTTAAATCTTCTAACAAGATAGCCACCTTTGTTAGAACTTTCCAGGAAGTCATCGTGGCATCTCAGAATTCATGCTCCGTGATATTATTTCCCATTGATTTGTGTACAATAACCAAACTATATTACATAAAATACTAAGAACATGACAAAATATAGAGTCAAGATTATGAATAAAATATACAATACACTACATGACATACACGAAAATTAACAAACCATGGTAAAATTGTATTTTTTTAAATGTAATGTTCCATACAGATGTGAAATCCCTGACTGCGAGCAAAGATTCAATGATACATCATGGCTTAAGTACGCGATACCGACGGACGCTGATAAGGGTCGACCGGAGCAATGCAGAAGGTATACTCCTTTGAACTCCACCAGCTTGCAGTGTCTTCCCGAGGACTTCTCTACGAATGAGACGATACCATGTGACAGTTTTGTCTATGAAGACAATCATTCACTTGTTAGAGAGGTAAGATTTATACCACGTCTCTATATCGTTATTGAACGTTCAGAATCGGCTATGTCTCGTAGGTGGTAGAGCCATGTTGAAGCTATAACTAGTTTCAAAATGAATAGGTTGGCTCGTCCGGGGTAGTACCACCTGACCCACAGAAACACCGACGTGAAGTAACAATGCTTGCATTGTTGCGTTTCGTTCGGTCAGTGAGAGCACCGGAGAGCTTTCTACCTTTCTCCTGCCTCTTTCCCTTTTTGTTCCTCTTTCCCAATACACAGGTCAGCAACGCACTTGCGACTCCCCTGGTGTTGCTAGTGTCTGTGGACGGTGGTGATCACTTAACATCAGGTGATTCACCTGTTCGTTTGCCTCCTTTGATATGAAAATACAAGAAAAGCTGTGTAACAAGTTAATTACATTACTGGAAAATATATTTGGCCGCTCTGCATATAGTCTTTACTTTGGTTTTGTGCGTAATATACTCAATAGATTAGCACTAAACAAAAAAAAAATATTATTATATCTAATATCATTAAACGAGCGTACTTGTATATTTTTATATACTCAGAACCTCGGAAACGGCGTCATCTATTTCCGTAAAACTTAGTTTGTAGGTCGTTTCGGGGACGATAAATCATTCTAACTATATTTTATTCATAAAAATATTTTTAACTGAGTTTTCAGACAGTGGAAAATATAGTTAGAATATATAGGTAAATTTCGCTGCAGCTGTCAAAACAAAAATAGCTCAGATGGAAATCGGTGGCTTCGAAAATCCGTGTAACCCCAGTTCAAATCCGAGTGACAGCAAAAGAAATATACTTTTTAATATTTTTGTTTTCGTAAAAAATGTTAGTTTTATAAAACAAACCTAACAGTTTATCTTAATTTAAAAATGTTTTTTAAAGAACCGAGCTAGGCTCGGTCGCCCAGGTACTGAATCTTAAAGTTGTCATTCATTTGTCTTTAAATTGTCTCCGCGTTATTCATGTAATATAATACCTATATTTGTGTTTTGTGCAGCTATATTCAAATAGGCCATAAACTTTGACAAAGTCCATAACATGGTTATTACTCTCTAGATTCGATTTTAGTCCGATTCGAAATTCAAAATAATTTGATATGAATTACTTCAACGGAATCATGATAAAAAAATCATAAATAAAAGTTTATAAATATAACCTATACTTTTTTGTAAAAAAAAATAGCGCGCGCGTTTATTTCTCTCGTTTTTTCTATGAATGAGTTAATTGTGCGTGCGTGGATGACCGAAGAGGCACCGACGAAGCCTAAACAGCCTAATAAATTATAATAGCGTTAATTGATGATTATTTGGCAAAAATAAATAAATATCCAAAATAAAATGTTTCTCTATCATCTTTTTGGTAATATTTAATTTATTCCCAGATATATCTGACCACTTTTTTCATAGATATAAGAACTTTTTGTTCAAAATGTAAAATAAACAGTACAGTGAATAAAGAAGTCGCATTTCTTATATGCTCATTATATAAACGTAAAAGCAATGTACTAATAACTACTTTAGTAATGGATGCAGTAACCTTTGTTTTATTTTCCTTTCAAAGGAAAAAACTTTTTGACGTCTGAATATTGGAAGTGCATATATAAACTATCTGAAACGACGATATGCTATACTGAAAACATTACCATAGTGTTGTATACGATGGGAAAAATATAATAATTGTACTCCCATACCAGAATGATGAAGCTTCGAAAACATCGCGTTAAAATTAATTAAATTTATTTAGGAAAACTTACAGCTAACATTAATAAAAATACAAATAAAAAAAAGGCTTATTACAAATTTTCACGTACAAAAACTATAAATAAACAATGAAAAGATAGCTATCAATATAGATGTACAAATAAAAACATGATTACATACACAAAGTTATATGGAAAAAATATGGATGAAATTTATGCCAATGAAGGCGTTCCCACACTTGTGGTATTTCAATAACCTGAAAGTAGTGTCAATTAAACTCCGTGATGTGCGTAAAAAACGCGGTTATCCGGTTACGTCTGTGGTAACGCAGCCCGATTTGGAATAGTTGTAGTCCGGTGAATCTTTAAAGGCCTTGCAAGGCCAATAACATAGTTCGAAAAAAAAGCAGCACGATAGTTTGTAACGCATGACAATAATGTCTTCCCACCTGCAATTATTGCGACTACAGATAAGTATTGTGGTTGAATCACGCAGAAATAGGAGTAACTCAAGATTCGTACACCTAAATTCTCCGTTGCTTTTGACCGTTCATTTTTTTTTTTATTATTCGACAGTTTGAAAAAAAAAGCAACACGATAGTTTGTAACGCATGACAATAATGTTTTCCCACCTGCAATTATTGCGATTACAGATAAATATTGTGGTGAATCACGCAAAAATAGGAGTAACTCAAGATTCGTACACGTCGTAATTTCTCCGTTGCTTTTGATCGTTTATTTTTTTTTAATTATTCGATTTTAATAATGTATTATATTGTGACAATTTTTAATGTAATATTTAAGGCATAATAAAGACATGAAGTTATACAAAGCACAACATGTACATTGAAAACACTTGACAAAACATACATTGAGTCATCGATCTACGACAATAAACGTTTTATTCAAGTACTAAATGGCCATTAAGTCATCACTATATATTATCAAGCAAAGTCCTATGCCACCATTGTCTGTTTGTTCGCGATAAACTCAAAAACTACTAATTTTTATGCTGTTTTCATCAGTAGATAGTAATTCATGAGGAAAGTTTAGATTTTTTTTATATCATAGGAGGCAAATGAACATGTGGGTCATCTGATGTTAAGTGATCACTACCGTCTATAGACACTTGCAACATCAGTGGAGTCACAGAGGGGTTGCCAGCCTGTATTGCGGGATGGGGGGGAGGGAAGAGATGGGGAAGGTGGGCCTCCGGCGTTCTCACTGACCGAACGAAACACAACAATGCAAACACTATTACTTCACGTTGGTGTTTCTGTGGGTCAGGTGGTATTACCCTGCACGAGCCGACTCATTCATACCTTAAACCAGCAATCGCTTCGGCGTGGCTTTACCACCTACTAAAATACCATAATTTGTCAAGTTTTTTTATTATCAGGGTAGGACAATATTAAACGAGTCCGCTTGTTAAAATAATGATAGTTTATTAGTGTTGCCATACTACACAATCTCCCCCTTTTTAGGGAGATGTTGTTTTAACACTACGTTAGGTCGCGTTTTAGCGGGGTGTATATGCTAAGTAATGATGGAGCTGAGGAGTAGACTGTGATAGAAAAGTCAGAGAGGTTCTCTTTTGGTTTGTCGGAACCAATGTATTTCTACCTGCGGACTGGTTTGTACGCTGGCATGAGAGAACCAACTGCCGATGTATTGTATGTCTTTTGACTGTCGTCGTAATTTAACATTTCGGATTTGGCCTTAATTTCGGACTTCATGATGACATCATTCAAGACTATTTTGAAATGCGACAAATCTAAGCATGTATGTATATATACTCCTGGCCGTTTTCGGCCACAGCGACTGCTTCAATTCCGATGTGCTTTCATGTGGTTAATATAGAAGATTTTGTTACGAAAAATGCATGCACATTGTACGCATATCTAAAACGTAAATCTAAGCATATTAATATAACAGTTCTTAGACTTGTTATGTAGTGATTACTGATCGTTCGGACGAAACTCTGTCCTACAATCCAACGCTATTTTCTATAATATATAGGCAAGGTTGAGTCAACGTACGACCGACTTTCATATGATAATCATGTATCAAATGACAACCTTGAAACGTTTTTTTCATAGTTATATATATATCATTTCTTTATATACCAGCTGTTTGTTATCATTTGTTACTATGATTATTTTTTGTAATAATAATTGAGGTCTAATAAATCTATACTAATATTATAAAGAGGTAAAGTTTGTGAGTTCGTGACGTTGTGAATTGTGACGTTGTAGGGGTAATCTCAGGAACTACTGATCCGATCTGAATTTTATTCTGTCATTGTTATATAGCTCATGTATCGAGGATGGTTATAGGTTATATATCATCACGCTAAGACCAATAGGAGCGGAGCAACAATGAATAATGTTTAAAAGTCGGGGTGTTTTTACCTCTTGAGAGCTTTCGCTGCATATTAGTTAGCCCAAGTTAATTATGTCCACGCGAACGAAGTCGCGGGCAGAAGCTA
This sequence comes from Antheraea mylitta, assembly GCA_014332785.1. Classification (NCBI taxonomy): domain Eukaryota; kingdom Metazoa; phylum Arthropoda; class Insecta; order Lepidoptera; family Saturniidae; genus Antheraea; species Antheraea mylitta. Next base: position 3,264,033 of record JACEII010000012.1, on the reverse strand, counting down.
GTATATAATATATACAATTCTTCTGTAACTGTATATGTGACATCACCTTTAGATCTGGACCGATTTTGAAGAACAAAAAATTGTATAATAAACCAGAAGTCCACAAAAATAATAAATTATAATCAGAATTAATTAATATTATGGTAACATGTTTTTTTACAACAATTATACGACATCATAATACTTTAAGTACCTCATAAAAATATCTTCAACAAGATAATTACGATACTTTGTTATATTGTAATCAATAGAGTTAGTAAAAATGTAACATGGCACGGTTGAAACGTGTCAATGAAGTGAACGTGTATGAAAAATAATTAATATATGCCAGTCATCTTTATTAATAACGCTATGTACATAGAGTTACGATAACAATTTGTCATAGAATACATTAGTATAGATAATATTATGTGTAGCATGCGCACCGCCGAAATGCCAATTGGTGGCTTTCTGCTACC
>JACEII010000012.1:3213209-3263565 GCA_014332785.1 Antheraea mylitta | reverse complement strand
TAGATTTGTATAAAAACGATTTTATTATATTCATGGTAACGATACATTATGACATGTGAAAAAATTGCCGATGACGTTTTATTACATTTGTTTTCTTCTATCCTACCGGACTTCTTATGAATGAAGTAAACATTTATAAAGTTTCCATCCTATAAAATAATTACATACCGATTCAGTTAATATTATAAATTCGAAAGTGAGTCTGTTCTGTGACACAATAACCACTCGACAGATCATCATGAACTTTTTCATATACGTTATTACGGGTGAAAAAAAAGAGGTCGAATATCTGAATTGTTTTTAAATAAATAAAAAAAAACAGTTGACGAGCGATATGTCAAAACTACATTAACGTGGGCGACAATTCCTGACAAGGAATCCCGATTGCATATTTTTTATACATAGGAAATATTCTCATTTGCGAATAATAATGTGAAATATTCGCGTTCGCAAATAACAATGTGAAATATTCTCATTCGCGAATAACAATGTAAAATATTCTCATTCGCAAATTACAATGTAAAATATTCTCATTCCCGAATAACAATGTGCAATATTCTCATTCGTGAATAATAATGTGAAATATTCGCGTTCGCGAAAATATTTTCATTCGCGAATAACAATGTAAAATATTCTGATTTGCAAATAATAATGTAAAATATTCTCATTAGCGAATAACAATATGAAATATTCGAATTCCCGAATAATAATGTGAAATATTCGCGTTTGCGAATTATAATGAGAAATGTTCTCTTTCACGAATAGGAGAAATATTTGTATTCGAGATTACCAATGAGAAATATTCGCATGAGCGAATAATAATAATGTTCATTCGCATTCTCAGACACCGATAGCAAATATTCGTATTTGTGCATACTTATAAATTTGCGTTACGTTACTAGTATAATATACGGATTATTTCTTTTCTTTTACAGTTTAATTTAGGCTGCCAGGAAGGGAAAAGGACGATTGTGGGTACGATTCATAACTCGGGAATGTTGGTCGCGATGTTGTTCACTGGAGCGATATCGGACCGCTATGGGAGGAAAGTCGCCGTCGGTTTTGCATCTTGTGCCAGTTTTATATTTGGATTTGCGAGGTCCTTTTCGTCCAACTATATCACTTACGTCATCTTGCATTTCCTTGAAGCTGGGTTCGGCGGAGGATTATACCCTTCGGCTTATGTTTTCAGTAAGTAATTATATCGTAGTAAAAGTGTTCATTATTTGATAACCAATGAATTCACTTGTACCGTACCGATGAACAGATGTGTCTTAATTTCAATCACAATCCAATATAATTAAAAATATATAGAGCTTGTTTAGTTATATTAGAATTGTAATTTTAGTAAACAAAAGTTGTACTCTGGGTACATGATCTTGTTTTCTTCGGATCTTTCTTTACTTTTTATTTTTTCACTATAACCGTTATATAACCCTGTTACTGGTTTAATGCTACATGTGTGCAATGTTACCGTAACTGCTTACCTTATATAATATTATCTAGATTATATATTATAATGCTTTACGAAAGCATTATAATATATAATCTAGATAATATTGTACATAATCCTATATTTATAGTAGGTTCATTCGTCGGGCCGTGGACGCTCCGGCACGGGATATTGTGGATTACAACCTAAAAATGGCCATAAAGAATGGAAATGCAAGCGTTATAAAAACAATAACGTCATTTAACCAAAAATAGTTAATAATAATTGAACAGTTAAACTAATAAAAAAAATACGCTCACGAATACGATTTTTACGTATACAAAATACTACATGTAAGCAAAAAAAGGTGCGGACCAAGAGTATGCAGGATAGAATAACAATATAAAAAAATCGTATATTTATCAGATGATGTCTTGTGAAAATAGCTACAGTAGTTTCCAAAATTAGTTGGGAACAACAAACCATTAAATGTTATTAGGTATAGATTTTTATGAATAATGTTTATCATTATTTTTCAACCGAAAATCTTTAAATTACCTAGTTATTTTTTTTTGTTTTTAGTTGTCAAATAATTTTTCTTCTAATTCTAATTCTTTACTTATCTAATCTAAAAGTTAACTCTTATACAGTTAAAAAAGGAATATAAAAAAACACCATCCTATTATATTATATCCAGCTATAACCAGACTAAGCATTCTTAATAAATTCTCTACATAAAAATAAAAGAGCTATTTCCATCATTTACGCATTCGAAAACGTGATCCAATAATGTACCGTAAAATGACCTTGAAAATTTCCTTTATAGTTGTAGAATTGGTCGGGATGAAACAGCGAGTCATCGTCTCCGCAATGTGTAACATGACCTTTGTCATAGGCGTCGTATTAATAGCCTTACTTGCTTGGACTGTTGACAACTGGAGAGTTTACATTATGATACTCTACTGCCCTGCGATCATAACTGTAATTTACGTTTGGTTCATGAACGAAAGTGCCCGCTGGTTACTCAGCAAAGGGAAGCGCGATCAAGCGATATCTGTTCTAAAGCGTGCCGCAAAAATCAACAATTTAGACGCGAGAACACTCGAACTCGACTCACTCGGAGATCCGTTACTCAAACCCGAGAACCAGACCGTTGATAAGAGATCACAACTCACGAAGGCATTACGATCGGGTATCATAAGGAAACGTTTGGTGATCTGCTCGTTTCTATGGATGACTTGTTCACTCGTGTACTACGGGTTGACGATCAACTCTGTGTCGCTCAGCAGCAATAAATACGTGAGTTTCATGCTGGTGATGTTAGTCGAGATACCGGCTTACATAATCGTAGTTATTGTCCTCGATAAATATGGAAGAAAGAAGACTTTAATAGCTAACTACGTCACGTGTGCAATTATGAGTTTACTCTTCGCCTTCCTACCTAGATGTGAGTATGAATTGTTTTTTTATTATTTTGCTAGTAAGTTGGTACAAAAAGGTATTTATAATCATAAACCTTTCTTTATCATTGATCTTAACTAATATTATAAATGTGAAATTAGAATTATTATGAACTATATACAAAATAAAACTGCATTCAAAGATTTTCAAAAATTCTTTTGCTTCACTCGGGATTCGAACCGACTTAAATTTTGTATAAATTCCAATCTATATATATTTACTTGTTTTGATATCCTACTGAACCCAGACAGAAAGTTATACATACTTAAACATTAAACAAATACATATCTACCTTCTGTTTTACGCGTAAAGCATATTGCGTGACGAAAGTTTTTCCCTGCCGTGGCATGAAAATGTTGACTTCAATATTTAAAAAAAAAGTGTAAGGGGTGTCGAATAACATCTTAAGACTTGAGACACCCAAGCCAACCTCACCAGCACGTGGTGCACCCTGCTGAATAACGAACGAGGCAATGGCGAGAGCGGGGTGGTAGGGTTTTACAGCCCGACTGGGTCGCAACCACCATGCATATGGCGAAAAAGCCCGTCATAGTGACTCGCTTCTGCGCGTCGCGTTTCGGGATCAGCCTGTGCATATCCAGTACCGGGCGACTTTCGTCATTATGGCCGGCATGACAGCGGCGACCGGCGAAGGATAATCTGTCTCTCGGTGGTTGCCGATATTTTTGGATTGTACTATGCTTAACATCAGGCTTAGTGCAGTCACTTTGTCGTGATTCTATAAAAAAAAAATCTCAATATACGCTTTTATATGTAATACTTAATTAAAGATGAAACTTTGTAACGATAATTATGAGATGGAACGTGATTATAAAGAATCATTTACGAGTTTTATAAAAATATAAACATTCTTAACATCACAATAACGCGTGGTACATTATGAAAAATTCAAACAAAAACGTCTAATTATGTAGGTCGCGTGTATAAAATGAATTAAAATCGTGCGATAGAATCTGTGAGATAAAGAAAGCGTCTTGCGTTACAAATGACTGACCACAATCGACAAACGATGCACTGTTTCGTACAGAAATCTCAGCTAAAATATTGAAAATACTATATAAAACAATAGTGATAAATATAATGAATTACAGACCTCGTCAAGCTTTCTGTCCGTTCTGATCATGTATGTAGAACACAAATTTATATGTACGTGTACAGTAAAATAATAAACCTTGACAAATTATATACCTTCCTTATGAATCAATGTATCTACTGGTGAAAACGGCATGAAAATCCGTTCAGTAATTTTTGAATTTATCGCGAACAGATATACAGAGAGACGTGGTAGACGACTTAGTTTTTACTATGTAATGATAATAATGATATTCAGATCGGCCAAAAAGATTGACGAGGACTGGGTGTTAATTATTCTCCCGTTAGATAATTTGCTATGCTAACTGAATAGTGTTTTTATACATTACCGGTGCTATTACGTAAAAGTTAAATACGTATTGATTACTTGCTTTAATTTCGTATTAAATCCACTGCGCTCGCTGAATGTTCGCCATCTTGCTCTTTTGTCTCGCTTTGGTTTAGGTTAGAGATACGAAAAAGGATAACGCGAATTTACCTCGAGCGAGCGCGGTGCATTTAACACAAAACCTTTTTAAAGCAAGTATTCAATATTTTTGTAATAACACTATAGTTTTTAACGTTTGCGACCGCCCGGAAGAAATTCTTTAAAATATAGTGATAAGCGTATCGAAATACGTTGCGTGGTTTGGATTCCTTAAGGAAACACAGAGAGAGAGACGCATAAAAAATTACTTTGATTTATGACATGTATAGATTTAATACCGGCAAAATCTCAGGCGGTTGTTAGTATGATAGTTATATAGATCAAGTGGTATAGAACACATCGTAAAAATGCATACATGATATATTAACTGACGTCAAACAATGACTTACAATACAAAAATATATCTGACAGCGCGGAAATAGTTTTGCTTGTAACGAATGTTGCTGGTCTCACTCAAATCACTGACCTACATCGTTCTTGTGAAATTATTCTTGTTTATTTTAATATGTTCATACGTCTATGAGTCGTAATGGTCTAGTAGTTCGACCGGTGGAATATCATTCCGATGTTCGCAGGTCCGAACTACGGTATGTACCAACGAATTTTTCGAGATTTGCGTACATTTAGTAATTTATATTGGTAACACTATCGGTTGACAGTGAAGGCAAACATCATGAGCATTGTGATTATGCCCTCTTCTTTCGGGAAGAGGCCGAAGACCGTGCACTGGGTCTCTTTACTATATCATAGGAGGCAACTATCTCCGTCCATAGACACCAGTGACACCAATAGCGTAAGTGCGTTGCCAGCCTGTGTTGGTGAGGAAGGGAGACGGGAAGAGGTGTGTCTCCAGCTCTCCCACTGACCGAACGAAACGCAACAATGCAAACACTGTAGTACCGAGGGCGAGCCAACCAGTTATAGCTTCAGCATGGCTCTGCCACCTCTTAGAGGTTGACGATTCTAATTATTATTTTTATAATAATATATAATTAGCTGTTGCGTATGTATCAAATAATTTAGAGATATCTTCTTTGTCCAAATTATTCTTATAAGAACTTATGGTTGGAGCCACCACAACTTTCTTTGGTAGTTTATTCCATGCTGCTACCACTCTGTTAGGCAAGAAGTACTTCATTGGGTTTCTTTTCGCTAAGGTTTCACATAGTATTACGGGATGACCTCGTAGGTGTTTATTGTCATTCAGCTTGTAAATATCTTTAAGGCTAGGCACATCGGTACATCGTTATCGCACACATAATGATCGTATGTTGTATCGACCGACGTAGGTTCGAACTCAAGACTGTCTGTGAGCTTTCAATAAAAGAATATAGCGTCATGAAATCATATTAAAGATCGCACAATGACTTTAGCCTGAGTATGACTGTATTATATGTGTATTAGGTTACTTACTTCTCAAATGAAAACTATATTGCTTGATATGGAATATTGATTTGAATTTTCTACTTTTAAAAGTAAAACGGAACCAGCTACTCGATTCTGAAATCTAAATACATGTAATAAGAATGTAAATTAAATGTGTTTGTAATTTTTAGATTTTTGTGAACAAAAGAAATATTGCAAATGACTAAGAATAAGCAATTAAATCATTTTCGGAAATATCTGTCTGTCTGTTTGTTTGTTTGTACACGCATCACTGATAAAATGCAACTTTTATGATGAAATGTCGCCCGGAAAACATGAGAAAAAAAATCATATTTCCTGGAGTAATATCTACATTCGTTTCATTAAAATTGGTTCACTCTATCTAAAGTGGGCGTATCATTCAAATGCTACTGGATATATATCGATCACATTTTTTAGTTTTATTTTTAGATACTGGATTTTATACCAAGTGAATGTTTAGTCAGTAGCAATATTTATGGAGGATACTCTGCACTCGATTCTCGTTCTAAATCAATCAAAAAATAGGTGCTTAATATTTGACGTAATTATCTAGAAACATACAAAAGTTGTACTCAATCCTCTAAGCGTCTATGTTAAAGCACAGTGTCAAAAATCGTCCCATGAAGTGAAAGTGACTTATACCGACTAACAATGGATAATTTTTCAAAGTTTGAACTGAGTAAACGGTTACAGTTACCTCCAGGCCGCCGCTCGCAGGTTTCATCAGCGGTCATTTAACCTAGGCTTATTGAAGTTATTAACCATACTTTTAAAATTCTTAGAACAAACTATACCTAAGGTTCTCTTTCTCGTCTATTACTATTTGTTTTGATATTGTTATTTTATGTGTTAGATGTGACCATGAAGTGTCATATCCTAGAATACTGCAGGTGTCTAACCTTTCCCTGGTATAAATTAAATATCACGATATCTTCAATTGGCACAGACTTATAAGAAAATGCGATCTTTATTAATAACTATAATTTAAAAAATCCTATGAGATATATCAAAATACTTCCACACCAACTTGTACATTTTAAAATATCTATCGAAACGTTTTCGATGTCCATGTCACATGAATGATCCCCTAGCAGTCAGTTTTAACGTATATGAATTATTAAAAAAAATGTATATCTTGATGATATTTCGACTATAACGGTATAAATCTTTAACTAATTAAATATTTTGGATACGTACAAACGTATAAATATATAGATGTAAAAATGTAAATCCTATTTTGCCTTTATATCATACAAGCTTCCGCTTGCGACTTTGTCCGCGTGGAATAATGACTTTGGACTAACTAACACGCAGCTAAAGTTCTCAAAAAAAAAAAACATTTTTTTTTTATATCAAAGGAGGCAAACGAACTGGTGGGTCACGTGATGTTAAGTGATCACCACCGTCCATAGACACTAGCGACATCAGGGACGTCGCAAGTGCGTTGCCAGCCTGTATATGGGAGAAGGGGGAGGGGAAGGCAAGGGAAAGAAGAAAAGAGGAAGGGACGTGGGCCTCCGGCTCTCTCACTGACCGAACGAAACACAACAATGCAAGCACTGTTATTTCACGTCGGTTATCTGTGAGAGGGGTGGTACTACCCCGGAGGAGCCGACCCATTCATGCTGAAACCAAAAATAACTTCAGCGGGGCTCTACCACCTACATTTTTCATTGGTGCTCCGTTCCTATTGATCTTCGCATGATTATATATAGCCTATCGCCTTCCTCAATAAATGAGCTATCTAGCACTGAAAGATTCTTTCAAATCGGAGCCGCACCTTACATATTCCATACAAACTTTCATCCCCTATTTCCTATTGTTAATACAAACTTTGAGCACCATATTTATTTATATCATATCAACAGTCTAAAAAACAAGTTTCAAGCTTTTAGCTCTAAAAATGATAATACTTGTACACGACGTTTCATCCCTCCTTTCAACCCTTTTTCGCATTAAAAAGTAAAAGTAGTTAGTGTCCTTTCTCAGTCTCTAGACTATCTGTGTATCAAGTTTCATTTAAATCGGTTCAGTAGTTTTGGCGTGAAAGCGCGACAAACAAACAGACCGAATTATTTTCGCATTTATAAGTAGTCTGGTGAAGCTGTTAAGACCTTGTTGGGTCAAAAGCAGTGGCGTAACAATAGGGTGGCAGGGCTGGCAAAATGCCACGGGCCCCCGACCCAAGAGGGTCCCGGTCCAAGAAGCCGCGAGTTCAAAAATATTTTTTTACATTGTACCTGAGCATTTTATTTTATTTGAAAAGTATATCTTTAAGTAAGCTTTATTAAAATTAAACTGAGTACAACGTGATGATTTTACTGATACGGCCCCATCAAAAGAATTTGCCACGGGCCCCCGATGGTAAAGTTACGCCACTGGTCAATAGCGTAGACATTTCGAAAAAAAAAAATCGCATTTATAATATTAGATAATTACAATGAATATCTTAGAAGATACCAAACCTATGAATGCGCGCGATGAAAAAAAAATGTAGAAACTGCAAAAGATAAGAGACTGATGAACTCTAAATGTTAAAACGCAAAAAACGGAACTTATGACAGCTGGTTTATATATTATGTTTGTATTTGATCCAGTGTTGATTTAATATCAGTCGTGTTATTATGACTCACGGAGACAAGTTTTAAGAATGTTAAATATAATATTGACGTAATCGAATTTTAAATTAAATTCAACAAACAAAAAAAAAGTTGGGCTATCAAATTTTCACATTACATTTTTTATCTATTTGGCTTTGTTTGGTTTCAATATAACTTATTTACATGCTTGACTTAGGTCGTTTACCTATCGTTTTGATGCGCTAACTTTTTCTGATGTCTTACGTAACTAGTTTTTAAGTACCTACTTTTTATTGAATGAAATGTAGTTTTTATTTTTACCTGGCGGCCGACCACGACTATGCCTGTGATTGTTAGAAATAAAAACAATTATCGATTATAAAAAACGAAGGGGACTGGCCAATTTCGAATATAAACTGTTAAAAATCACTTTTTTTATAACCGAAACAGTCTGTCAACATAACAAGCGCCGCCCCTTATATAGGCAGTCGAAGTATAACTACCCGACATTTCATTTATTTCCGACAGTATACTACCCGATATTTTATCTATTTCCAACAATATATATTATATTATATCAATACCAATATTATGAAGAGGTAAAGTTTGTGAGTTTGTGGGGTTGTAGGGGTAACCTCAGGAACTACTAAACCGATTTTGAAAATTCTTCTACCAATAGACATCCACGTTATTTATGAGTGTCACAGGCTATATATTAACCGGAAAAGAGTAAGTTGGAGAAAAAACGGTTGAACCAAAAGATTACTTACGAACGCTGCCTTAACGATGAGAGTCTATGTTTGAGTTCTAGAGAAAAGTTGTAGATCTTGATAATGCCTACGAAAAAATATGGAGGCAGTCACAAGGACTGCCGACAGAAATGAAAACTCTAAACAATGGACTCTAAACGATGGATCTCTTTTGAATATTCAAATTAATTATAGGGTCAATTATATGAACATACTTTCTACACATATAGAAATTAATAACATTTGTCTGGTTTTCACATCTATTAGTACTCTGAGCAATGATTATATACATTTTTATAGAGATACAAGATATCAATATTACATGTAGGTACACAGCCCGTTATACTACGCGTTGCTAGTTTCACGAAAGCACAAACCCGATTAGGCCTCCCACGGCAGCGGCTCAAGCCTAGGTTCGATCCCTCGGTAAGGAGCCCTTGAGTGCGTTGCTTGCGCGATACGGTGACACACAAATATACATCACCGCTACAACACTACACGATGACACCCACACACGTGCACGCCTACACGCTTACACATGAGAGTGGAAGGGTTTACTTTTTTCCCTTATCGAACTGAAAAACTCAATTTTCTGATAATAAATATATGGAGGAGTTGTTGAGGCGTGTATGCTTGGTACACATATACGTTTCAACAACTCATACATATATTTTGCATGCAACAGGCAACAGCCAAGCCGAGGTGTGCCGTGCACCCTTGAGCTGGTTGCCAAAATAAAATCGGCTGAGTGCCTTAAGCGCTCGCCTTAGTAGTCCGGTGAAGCTGTTAAGACTTTGCTGGGCCAATAGCGTAGTCATTTCGAAAAAAAAAAAATAATCAGATTGTCATTTATCATGAATTTAGTTTATAACGTTTCGAGATTGATTAATGAATATTCATCGGTTGAGAGGGTTGCAGACAAGCATGAAAGCAACCACTGCCAATCGATTATAGTTTTCATAGTGGTCACCGTTGTTTTTGGATTGCCCTCTTCCGGTTTGACGGTAGTCTTAATATGCAAAGGTCCTAAATTGAATGAAGTATTTTTGGTTTTGATTTCATGGTAGTACGAATTTTCCTAAACTTGGGTAATTATGTATCACTCTCAAATTGAAAATCTTTCGCCAAGTTTGTATAGGTGTTACGGTAATTTCAATTGAGAGTCAGTTCAAATCTCAGTCTCGATCACACCGTTTAACTAAAACCTATAATAAAACAAAGTCACCTACCCGTAGTCATTTCATAAAGATAGAAGGAGTATTTCGTTGCAGGACAGTGTTCCGAGCAAAAATGAAAAGATTTTTTTTTTATGACACAGCTGATTATTGGTCCATGCCACTGTACTTGGTCAGCAAGTGGAGCGTAACCCTGGCTTATAGTTCCGTCTACATATACGTGTCCGAGGTCTTCCCGACTAACACGAGGCAGACATTGATCAGCGTGTGTTCTACTGCCGGCAGGATCGGCTCCTTGGTCGCACCTGTTACACCACTTTTGGTAAGTAAAACTTTTAACTTGATATAATCTGTGTTAACATAATATAAACGTTTAGGTACTATTTTTGGCGGGATCTTAGTGTAATGGATAGTGGTAGATTCATGTGTAGTTTTATATTTGAGCCGTTACAGTTCAAGTTAAGCTAAGTGCAAGTTTAGCTTCTAACATTTTATGTTAATTTTCAAGATCTTTAAAATGATGTAAATTTAAAATATGAATATCATAAGAAAACTAAAAACCTTATGATCGGCAAAATTTGATCTTCGTTTTCAGTGTATGAAAACTGGAAATCTTAAAAAAAAAACCATGTTACGTGAACTATCAAATTGGATTTAGCTCATTTCGAATTATAATAACTCATGTTATTCATAATCTTGTGTTATTTAACTCTATATCTTGTAATATTGGTAGTATTTTACGTTTTTTTTTTTATCTCATAGGCGGCAAACGAACTGGTTGGTCACTTGATGTTAAGTGATCACCACCGTCCATAGACACTTGCAACACCAAGGGAATCGCAAGTGCGTTGCCAGCCTGTGTTGCGGGAGGGTAGAAGTGGAAGTGGGGGAGGAAGGGAAAAGGAGAGAGGGAAGGTGCAGAGAGGTGGGCCTCTGGCGCTCTCACTGACCGAACGAAACGCAACAATGTAATCACGTCATTTTCTGTGAGAGGGTGGTACTACCCTGATCGATCCCATCCATTCATGCTGAAACCAGAAATAGCTTCAACGTGGCTCTACCACTAAGTAATATAGTTCGGTGATTGTGCACAAGAAAATACCACAAAGTATGAATTTTGATGCAATATAAACTCCCTAGAAAGTTCTAGCAATGGGGCCACCATTTTGTTACAACATTAAAATTATCACAAGACACTAGTAACATTATTACCTACTTCGACAACGGCAATAATAATATAGAAATTGACAAAAAGAAACAAAAAAATGACACTTCTGCACATGTCACTTTGACGTAATAATTTGACGTTTGTCTATCACAGATATGTGACGTCATTTTGGTATACAGTTTATTACTAAATAGTGAATGGGGAGTTTGTTCATAATGTTTTAAACTATTTTTAAGGAAGTATTTATGGACATAAACTTATTACAGTCGTTATATCACAAGTCAATGCCGATGGTGATATTTGGAGGGATGTGTGTCATATCAAGTATATTGGCGCCGATGCTCCCCGAAACTAGGAATATGAGATTACCAGACACAATAGAAGAAGCGGAACAACTGTCAAAGATGAAAGCCACCACAAGAGCACGCGACTCTTTGTGATAAAAATAATTAAAAAAAACTTATAGGTTATGTCTAACCTAAAAATCTGAACTTTTCTGTTTATTACACGTTATATCTTACATTATAATTCAAAATTGTGATGTACACTTGTTTTATGTAAAAAAGAGGTTTTGTGTGAGTAATACTGAAGATTAAATATAGATATATATGTACAGTGTTGCCAATTATTATGCATTAATATTATCTTTTTTTGGCATAGTACAGAGTACGTTTCGTACAAACGAGGAATGTAATTATTTATTATAATTTCATGATATAATTCAATGTAAATTCTAGGTAAAGAATATTTTTAAAATAACAGAACGATCGGTAATTTTATTTATTTTTAAACATCCAGTGAAGGTAATGGTCAAATATAAATCAAATACTTAAAATGCCTAAAATAACAAATAGCTTATTTATTATCTATATTAAAAATTATTAAAACACAATTTATTATTATTTAATTGAAATTTATCACTAAATTGATTTTTTTTATAGTGTAATTGATAAACCTCTTTTTTACAAAAAACAGTTCCTCGGTATTTTAATAATTTATATTATCACTGAAAGAAATTTGTATGGAATCGATTTGATGATCATCAATGATTTAATCATGTTATAAATATAATCGATTTTTTTTTGTGAAATTATAATTTAGTTGACAATATCGAATTAAAACAATATATTTACTATTCAATGAATCAATGCAATTTGCAATTCTAATACTAGTAAATCCTTATCATAATATGTAGGGATTATTTAAATCACATCCAAGCAATACTTTTCCACGAAGAAGCAGAGTGCATTCAAAATCACAGCTTACTTACTTGTACAAAAGAGAAAAAAAGGACCTTTGTTTTATTACAAAGTTTACATCGCAATCAAGAAACTACTACTTATTTGCAACTCTGCAATAATGAAATTAACTTAAATATATCAATCTTCAATATATTTTAGGTAACTAACAGATTTATAACATGTTTTACTATAAAACAATAGCTGTTGGTAATAAAAGCACACATATTTATTTATTCTGTCTCGCTCGTTCTTTTGCGGTATTACATATGTGTGAAGAGTACCCATAAGCTATATCCATAACAGTTTGCAAATTAAAGGTAAATTATATACGTATTGTATAATATTCTATATTAATGCGTACAATGACTACAATGTAACTGCTAATGTCTAACACAATTTATGGTCCATGGACCACAACTAAACCGTTTGAAGATTATTATTTATTCTTAACTCATCACTCCCGAGAATATTCTGTATTAATCTTGAATAAATTAGCTAAAATTTCAACATAGAAGACTTCAATATTGCCACCATTTTTTTTTCCAACGTCCGATGACCAAACTCTTGTCGAGCATGAAGCTATATCCGTGTTCAATGGTGTCGCATAACGAATTGAATATACAATTGAACAAAGTTTTATGGTATTTTTAAATGTTTCCTTGTAACAGACAGATAACAATGGATTCGGTCACCGCAATGGTCTATTGTTACAACTTTGTCACGTTGCAATCACGTTCCATTTTACAAATCTAAAATCGCTATCATTTTTTTTTATATCTGAAATTTATAATTTTCTTATAACATCCACCAAATCTTAAACCGGCGATGTTTCTCCAACTTCACTTCATATCCAGTCTTCTCTCTTTGGTATGATCTCGCTTAAACATAACTAAGTTTGCGGTCAAATCATCAAAACGCTAAAAAAGCTCTCCAGAATCAAACGATATTAAGTTATTTTACTCGAATTAGTTTTTGACATTATACACTTAATTCCTACTTAATTAGGGTTAATACTGTATTATTTAAGCGTACACAGGTAGTTGTTAGATGAGTATAAATACATAAAAGCGCTAAGTTATATTATTGCAACTTTAATAAACATATCACAGTGGTTTTTTTTTCATCACTGTTATTTCACAGGTGATTAATTACAACCTGCTATATTTTAATATCATTATCGCATCATGGCTGCTTTGATTTTATCATATAAAAAAAAATTGGTTATCTGTAAAGTCAGTTTACGGATGATAATTTTACGTGATAACGTAATTAAAAAATATTGTTGAAAAATTGCATACTTTTATGAATTGAATAATTGTATTTTTATATTCATAGAGAGATGCATCACAAGCCAAATGCTTAGGCCGATCGCGCCTCTCTATTGCTTATTCCGTGCTCTCGCTTGCACGCTCGGCTCAGGCGGAACGTGACAATAAATCACGCTTTTTTGTACGTGCAGCCGGCGTTCATCGATTTATAAAACGTGATCACGTAACAAACAGTTATCATACAAATGTGAATATTCATTATGTTATTCTTCATTCACCTTCATTTTTTATTTGGAAATATATTTCGTATTTACCTACGGAATTATTTACTGAGGCTATAAATAATTACTCATATAGATGTGAAATACCGATCTAAATATAAACTCTTAAATTTTGTTCAATTTATTAACGATTTTGCTCCCCATGAGTCCTCGAGAAGAATGTCAAATCACATCACATGATATTTTCACGCATAATTTCACAGCTATGCGGTAACATACGTTATAAAATGTATCGCGAATAGATGTCGCGATTACGTAGTATCGTTGCGAAAATTTTGGTCGGAATTTCGCGCTTGTGTGACAGTGGCGTCATTTTGCTAAACTTGAATCTTAAATAAGTGTTTATTAAGTAAACACACATACACATATATACCACGATGAATTCGTAAAAGAATAATTATTTATTTCTGCTTGAATGCTGAATAAATGCATCAAAGTTTTCAGATGATGCTATTAACTCATCAAATTTGAGCAAAATCGTAGAGTTAACAAATTTCTTATTTACCTTTTTGAATTTAGGCTAAAGAAAGCCCACTTGTAAATTTACATTTTTTAAAGCCACACTTCATTTGTCGCGTTATGGATGATCCTTGTAATTGCTTTTTTTCGGAAATAAAGTCGTCGATGTAACATACTATATATGTACTAGTATGTTTACTATAAAATTAGTTAGAACTAAAGTATATTTTATTGTTTATTATTTTCTCATCGCTCTGAAACTGCTTTATATTTACTTTAAATAAGTAATCATACTTATGTACACACACTCATTTTATATTGTTATCTAATACTTTAAAAAGAAAAAATTGTTTACCGAATTCATGCGAATAATTGTTGTATTAAGAAGAAAGCAGTGTGCTTTAAGAATGTATTAAACGTCATGTACTATTTCTCGCAGACATTTACACTATACAGTATTTTAGTTATAATATTCTATTTGCATTTGACTGTAATTTAGATTAATTTAATACTTTCAGTATAAGATTTAATTGTTACCGAATAAGACCAGAATTTATGATGTTTTCGAAAGAATCAAAACGAAATGTGAAAGAAGTTTTTGCATTTGGAAATAATTAAATCTTATACTAGAGGTATCTTATCGGTTTAATAAGGGACCAACGATAAATCGGAGTTGACATTCGACGATGAAGGCTGGTAAGTCTGCTTTTAGCTTGGCGACGTGTGGCGACACAAAACAAAAACTTTGCACTATTAACGAAATAATCAAAACATTTACAACCAAATTTATATATACATAGGATTCAAATTGTTTTGTCGGCCACTCGTTCTACTGGTATTACGCGGCACGCGCCGACGACCTAGCGCCTTTTGATAAATGCCGCCAAACACCGCGCCTGCGCCGAGTTAAATTTTTGTATTTAATGAAAATGAATATTTATGTAATAAAATAAATAAGCAGTCGTTATTTTACAGAACCAATTAGTAATGCTTTATCTTTTCATTATCCTATAGCTGATTCCTGTCGTAGTCTGTTCTTATAGGTATATAACTTATACAACACAAATTCGATGTTTCACATTTGACAGGCGTCCCGTAACGACCCAATTTTTTATTACTGGAAGTTATCTTTGACGGTATTGTCAATTTATTTGGGCTTATCATACTATGTTACATGCAACTAACTCTTTATAGCGAAATTCAAGAAATTGAGCACTTTTCTTCGTTATACAGAGTGTCGAGAACAAATAAGTGGTTTTGTGGTAAACCAATATATCATCACGCTAAAACTAATAAGAGGGGAGCACTTATGAATAATGTTTTAAAATCGTTTCATTACAGCTTCCGTTGCGTGTTAGTATTAGCCCAAAGGAACTATTGCACGCAGACGAAGTAGCTGACTTAAGTAATATATAAGAAAAATAATGGCTGTTAATAAATTAATAATGATTCGTTATCAAGAATGGTCAACTCCGTTCAGCATTTCTATTTATGTATACCGATTTTTTTATATATATAATTGTTATAGCCGATGCAAACGAAATGAAGTTCAGTTTTTAATGCTTTCTAACATATCTTATTTATTAATTCGAACTTTGTTTTTTATTTTAGTACAAATAAATTCATTTGTAAATTCCGCAACTTTTACAAATAAACTTTTACAAGCAAGTTTTTGTTTTATTACACTATTTTTTTCTTCGCAATATTAAGTTTCATATGGAATTATAATCAGGAGAAAAAAGTACATTTAATTGTTTTTTTTTTATTAACCTAGAAGCTTCTGTTCTCGAATTACACTTAATATACAATCGAATTAGATTTAATTTTGCTACAGACTTCTTTTGTTTACCGATTTGTGTTATAGCTACTTATTGCAGTATTGTAGTGTTTGTTATTTGTCTAGACTTACTTCCAAAACGGCTGAACCGATTTCGACGAATATTTCACTAATAGTTAGAAGAAGTTTTAAAGCATTATGCAGTTACAAAGTATTAACATTTTTCTACAGGGACTAAACAATAATGAAAGAATTTAGTACAAATTACTTAATGAGAATAAACGATAAAGATACAATTTAACGAACGTTACCTCAACATAATTAAGTTATTATCTTAAAATAATAAAGCGTGATGAATGCTAAAAAGTAAGCAACAATTTATTGTTAAAAAAATAAAAGGCTAACCAAAACTAATCCAAATTAATCAAATTATTTTAAAACCAAAAAAAAAAATAGTAGAGCCATGTTGAAGCTATTACTGTTATCAGCATGAATGGGTCGAATCGCTCGGGGTAGTACTACACAACCCACAGAAACACCGACGGTAAGTAATAGTGCTTGCAATGTTGCGTTTCGTTCGGTCAGTGAGAACGCCAAAGTGCCACCTCTTCTCCCATTCTCTCCAAACCCAGACTGGCAAGACGCAACTCTCCTAGTGTTTACGTACGGCGGTGATCAATTAACATCAAGTGACCCCCTGTCC
This sequence comes from Antheraea mylitta, assembly GCA_014332785.1. Classification (NCBI taxonomy): domain Eukaryota; kingdom Metazoa; phylum Arthropoda; class Insecta; order Lepidoptera; family Saturniidae; genus Antheraea; species Antheraea mylitta. Next base: position 3,246,325 of record JACEII010000012.1, on the reverse strand, counting down.
GTTTGCCACCTATGATATGTATATTTTTTTCTCGAACTGACTATGTTATTGACCTAGCAAGGTCTTAACAGCTTCACCGGATTACATATGATATAAAAAAATTATATTTTCATGATAGTAAAATCACAGGTGTTTATTTTATTTATAAAATATATAATTCTATGTAGGTAAAAGCTTACAATAATGTTTTTTTTTTTTTATCTTTCTTTTTAGCAATCAATCATTCAGATTATTACTGCCATCGTCACGTAGTCAATAATATTACAAGCATCGTGCAATCACTTCAATAATAAGCATCGTGTCAGTCAATATTCTAAAAAGATGGTGGATCCCTTGTTAGAACCTTCCAGGGAGTTTTTGTGGCATCTCAGAATTTCATGCTCCGTGGTATTATTTTCCATTCACGTCACTTATGCACAATAAACTGACTATATTACGCAAAACACCACCAAATTTACAAATATATAGAGTCTAATAACAAAAGATTATGAATAAAATATAAAATCCACTACATGACAGACTGAGATCCCGCCAGAAACTCAATAATGTATTTAATATAGATATCGCTATTCAATACAGTTGAAACTAGATGGCAGCACCTCCCTCTTATAGATACGTTTTAAACGAAGCTATGAATCACCGAGCCCATCACATAGGCTCATACCGTTCGTGAATACTTAAATAATTACTTAGGCTAACTTAAATATTTAAAGCGAGTTCTAGGGAGGTAACTACGGTTAACTTAATGAGCCGAGCTTCCACGGATTCACTATTAGGAGAACGGTTAGTTCGTATGAGGAAAACTTTGTGGTATGAGTTTACAAAATGTTACTTAAGTTGATAGTAATAGAATATAATTTCGCCTGTATGTTTTGTAATTGATAAAAAGTATAAAATAAATACGCTATCTGCGTCTGACTATATCTGTACTAAATTCTCGTAAACTATTCAGCAAACCAAAAAGAACATAATAATGAGAATTAAAACATTTATCTTAATTAATAATCTTTAACATCATTCAGTGCTAAAAAAGAATAATAGTAATTTAGTAAATATTTCTGTTGCTAGTTTGATAGTTTTCTGCACCACGTAGACTGTTTATTTTTGTTTATATTTACTTAAAGTAAAAAAAAAAACGTTAATATATTGAAATCAAATCGTAAAAATTTTTTACGCTTCTTACATTGCGTACTCTGGTTATAATATAACTCATACACTATTAAAATATACTACATAGTTTGCTAAGGTATTTTCATGAGTATGATATTAATTCTTTTACAATGAAACATATCAGTTACCTTGAATAATATACATAACATCTATATATTAATACGTGAAGCAAAAAAAATGTACCCCTTTTTAACCTATATGCCGTAAACGAGTGAACTTGAAATTTGGCATAGTTGAAGTTTAAATGGCGGAGAAGCGCAGAAAGCTGTTTATTTTATATAAAATGCATTAGAAGTACATTAAATTTATTAAAATATGCACTACTGACACTACTACTTGAATTTTACACAACATATACACACATCTAAAAAAAAAGACATTTTGACAGCATCAATAATTACGAAGTTCAAAAGACGTTTTGAAGGAGGTTGCTATGTTGGACTGTATGTATTTTTTTACTCTTACGTACCAATTACCATTTTTCATCCAACATTCAACAATGATATTATAATATATAACTATTATTGTAATGTTTATTATTTTTATGGTGAACTCACTTCAAATTATGATTTAATAAAAAAATAGCCAAATAATACTTTGTATAATCAAACTAAGAATTTTGTTCATAAAAGTAATCCATGACTTAGACCTCCGCGGTTATAATTTTGCAATTCAACCTCATGTATCAATAAAAGAGTTTATTTTCAACAGCTAATGGTAGTATTAAAAACGTCTTTGTCTTGGATTCACCATTTGATTGTATTAAGGATCCATTACTTTTCCAAACGATTATACTGGGCATATCACTATTTCTCATAATGAACAGACTACATTTTTCAATATCACCCAGAAATACCACCCACCCATGGTGTCGTGTAAAATTCATTGAAAATTGTGTTATGGGTTGCGATAATTTTCTTTATTTTCGTAAAGTTGTGTTTGCTTAAAATTTGAGAGCTTTACCACGTGATTTTTGTTTCAAATTTATAATTAATTTAAATTTTCATTTACACATAGATTTTTTTTAATATTCATATAATTAAAGATCATGGCAAATAACTGAGTAGCCATGATGAAAACCTTTGATTATAGGAGTATACCCTTTGACAAAAGAACCCTAATAAAGTTCAAACTTTAAAAAATCAAATAACTATGGTCGAATGTCGACCACTGGGCGCCCACTAGTATAATTTTAAAAAGATATATTAGAACATATAAAAAAAAATTAGCACACACCCGAAATAAAAAGAGGTACTAAGCTATTTCGATGCATTGTAACTACCCCAACATAATGAATGGACCAGAACTTACATACGAAAATCGCTAGAACGACCCACCACAACCACTACGATAATAGTGTATTATATTCATACGAAGTCGGGTTTAGTCACTTAAAACTGAATAATACATTACACGTCTATTACTAGCCGATCGTTAGGTAACAAAAGTCATGATCCTAGAGTGATAGCTCTATCACAAATGATCATGTGCATATCTTATGAGGTATTTATTAGGTACTAAGGGTGAATGTAGGATGCGTATATTAGCATTACGGTGAGAAAGTAATGCTGACTAAGGAAGAGAGAGACAGAGGGGTAACAGACCACTCGGATCCCCTCCCGCAGTCGACGAACCACACGGCGGCGACAGGTCGGTGACGACTTCCAGCCGCCGTAGCGAGGATCTGCTGCGGGCGATGGACACGGACAGGTTCGTCGCCCTGGCAACTCTAACACAGGCCCACGTGGTTAAGCCGCATTAGCGTTCAGTGCGCCTCCCATTAGTTCGTCAGGGAAGGCCAATAGTTCCTTTTCAGACCGTGAGTCGGGGCCCTGATGAGGTTTCCACACCTGCCGGGTTGAGTCTTGGGTAGAAGCACTGCAGAGGCCGTTCCTGCCCACCTGGCTAAATGGTGCAAGACAAACACCGAGGGGGTTTAGTCATGTGTATATGCTTTAACTTATGCTGATTTAATTAAAAATAATCTATATATATGGTATAGCCACGTTGAAGCTGTAACTGGTTTCAGCATGAATGGGTCGGCTCGTCCGGGGTAGTACCACCCTCTCACAGAAAACCGACGTAAAGTAACAGTGGATGCATTATTGCGTTTCGTTCGGTCAGTGAAATCGCCGGAGGTCCACCTCCCCTTCCCTTCGTCTCTCCTCTCGCTACCCCCATTCCTCTAAACACGGGCTAGCAACGCACTTGCAACTCCCCTGATGTTGCTAGTGTCTATGGACGGCGATGATCACTTAACATCTGATGCGCCGCCTGACAATTTGCCTCCTATATTACATAAAAAAAAAAAACAAGAATGTAAATCTAACGTCTCTGCACTTTTTAGATTTTTGTACAAAACAATAAAATACATTTCATTCATTTTTAGAATTGTCTGCCTGTTTGTCTTTGAACACTCAGCACTTCTAAAGTACTGCGTTCACGATAACCTCAAATCATAAAGCATATCCTCGAGTAACAGTTAGTCTCTGTTTCATTAAAATCAGTTCACTCTATCAAAAGTTAGTGTAATTTTAACGATGACGATTCTTAAATACGAGAGACACCGACAAGCATACAATGACAAAAAATTCTGAACGAATCAACAATAACAACCATTAAAATCATCAAAATATTAAAATGTAAATACGCTATAATCTGAACTCCGAGTAATGTGGATATATGCTGTCGATTTAAAACCCTTAATTTAATAAGTGCTTCTATTAAATTGAAAGATGAATGAAAATATAAAGCAAATTGTCTTTATTTAAATAAATATAACATATACTCAAAATATATATTTTGAAAATTTTCAAGCGAGATTGAGGGAGAGAGAGGTCGATATAAAAAACGTTTCCTAGTTCTAACAGTAATTAATCCATCTTCTCTGCATATAAATAGACAAAGATAAAATTAAGCACATCTTTCTCCTCTGTTTTCAACCGACTTTTGTATTATTTTTTTGATTAGTATTATATTAATAAGCTTCAAAATGTTCATACCATCAACGAGTCAAATTCTTCATTTATAAGTCTTTGTTTATCATACTTCAAGCTCCTCACGTCTACAGTCTAGTATTGTAGTCCGGTAAAACTGTTAAAACCCTGCTAGATCAATAGCGTAGTCAGTTCGAGAAAAAAAAGTCTACAGTCTACAATATTTGTATAGAAATTAATACAAATAATAATATTAGGATGTCAAGGAAATAAGGTTGTAGCTCTTATTATGGTCGTACTTCGACCATTGGTCTATATAATTACTCAATTAAAAAACGGAAATATACTAAATCAACAGATTTTATTACAAATTCTTACCATTTGCAAGAGTAATTAGATCCTGGTACAGCTTTTTAAAATAAGAATCACAATAAAGACCGTACGCAAAGTTGCATCTCAAATTAAAACGCAAACCTCAAAGCGAATGTTCCCGTTTTAGATTGCTTTCCTTTCGAGTTCTTCATTTAAGGCCAGACTTTCGTGACCTCGAGCTGTTTTTTGGAGTGTGAAACGGCCTAAACGAGACTTGAGATATATGTTACCACGTTATGGATAAACGACTATTGGATGCGCTATTTTTTAATGTGTAACATATTTGCTCTCGGTAATTTTGGAAAAGGAACGGAAATGTGTTACAGGAAACCGGGGAAGCGCGCGCTATTTGATTTGACCAATGAGCGCTCGCGATTGCGTAGAAAATCAGTTGTGCACTCATCTACAGTGTTATGTATAGTATGCTAGTAAGTAATATGTAATTATTCGATAAAAACTGAGTTCCAACCATACCCAATTCATAGTAGAATAACATGTAAGATGTTAAATGTCACACGCAACTATTGTAAGGCTCGCTTGTTTTTTTTAACCTTTACTATACTATGTTATTCAGGTCGACCGCGAGTGCTTTTTGAATCGATCTCGGGACAAATTTACCGCTATAGAATTATTCACAGATTTTGCTATAGCAGTAACGAAAACAAAATAAGACCAGAATAGAGGGTCACTTTCTTTTATCGTGCTTAACTGGAGTAATCTATACCTACTTAAACGTCGATTCTGTATTCCACATACTTACTCCATTCAGACTCGGTCGATAGTACTCAATCAACATTGAGGCGTATTACCAACAATTCCAAGTTTTAGCATCCCTTATGTAAGAGGTCAAAACATATCCAAAACTATTTGTTCATGGCTCGGAGTGACGCAATCTCGGGGTTTGTATCTGGAAATGCAACAAAGCCGCGGTTTCGGGAAGCTCGGCCCTTTTGTTCGAGACAACACTCGGGTCGTGAGGCTACTGAAAACATTGCACTTCTCTAAATCGTTCTTTAGAGATGGGACGAACGTGTACATGTTATCGACAAAATTTAATTATTTGATTGATACATATTATACAATAAAAATGTTACGAAATATTTGTAAGCTGTTTTATTGTGTCACTAACTTTTACCCGCGGCTTCGCAGTAGATTCTACCTATACCTCGGGAACTGTGTTTTCTATGGATGAAACATACCTATTGTCCTTTTTTGTACCGCAAACAACGTGTGTACAACGTTTAACATAATAAAAAAGAAATTTACAATTCTTAAATAAACCGAAAACTGAACTGACTTTTAAGACAATGTAAGAATTATAAATGAGAATGTAAAACTAAATTGAAAATGTAGCGTGCGTTGAAAAACTTACGTTATTGTTCGCAGAGTAAGGTGCTAAATGCAATTTACTCACACTTTCATATTTACTATGCAAAATAAACGTCTATATGAGAAATGTAGTCGTGTAGCTTGACCGCCGAAATATCAATGAATTTTTCGGAAATCGCGTACATGTACTAATTTAAATTCGCAAAACTACCGAAATAAATAAATAATTAAATAAAATAGTCTAAATGATTATTTTACTGAGATTTCAGAAGATGCATATTAAGACAAATTCAAGGATAAAAACACGTTAAATAACAAAAAAATATCGATAAAATATAATATAAGTTACATCACTAAAACTTGACGTCAGTGCATAAAGGCTCTTTGTGTGATTGTTACAAAGAGTTTCAGCGGGCACTACCATATCACTTAGGGTGAGAGTTATCAAACATTACACTTGGACAAGAGAGTATATGTTAAGATTAATCAGAGCACTATTTATACTGCCTGGGGAATGTGAATAATTATAAGTCAAATCGGGTTACGTAAATAACTTTACTATTTAGATATTTTGTATTTTCGTATTACTCTTGATATTAGTACGATAGTAAGATTAAAAATTAATAACTATAAAAAATAATATTTTGAACCACATTGTCTTTTCTATACTGCTCAAATTATAGTCTTGAAGTTCTTTTTTATATCATAGGATGCTAACGAACATCTGGATCACCTGATGTTAAGTGATCACCACCGTCCATAAACACTTGTAACACCAGGGGAGTTGCAAGTGCGTTGCCAGCCTCTGTGAAGGGAAGAGGAGTCGGGGAACGTGAGTAGAGTTGGGCCTCAGGCGCTCTCACTGAACGAACGAAATGGAACAAGCAGGCACTGTTACTTCACGTCGGTGTTTCTGTGGGTCGCGTGGTACTACTCTCGACGAGCCGACCAATTTATGCTAAAACCAGTAATAGCTTCAGTATGGCTCTACCACGTACAAAATGTAATATGTGTAATATATTTGTGAACGCGGAATACTTATACAATATCTATATTGCTATTTTTTTTTCGAAATGACTACGCTATTGACCCAGCAAGGTCTTAACAGCCGAACTACCCTATATTGCTATAACTTAATATGTATTATAATTAACTAACAGACCCGGCGGACTTTAGCTCGACCTGATAATAAAAAACCTTGACAGATTATATTTCTTGAAAACGTCATGAAAATCTGCTCAGTACTTTTTGAGTTTAACACGAATAGGCAGATAGACGTTGCAGACGATTTGGTCTGTCATGTAGTGGATTTTGTATTTTATTCATAATCTTTTGTTATTCGACTCTATATTCTGTAAATATGGTGGTGTTTTACGTAATATAGTTAGTTTGTTGTGCATAAGTGAAGAGAATGGAAAATAATACTACGGAACATGAAATTCTCAGACGACACAAAAATTCGCAGGAAGGCTCTAATAAGGGGTTCACAATCTTGTTAGAATATTTATATTTTACTCATAATCTTTTGTTATTTAACTCTATATTTTGTAAATTTGATGGTGTTTTACGTAATATAGTTAGTTTATTGTGCATATGTGAAGTGAATGGAAAATAATACTACGGAACATGAAATTCTGAGACGACACAAAAATTCCCAGGAAGGCTCTAATAAGGGATTCACCATCTTGTTAGAATATTGACTCACACGACGCTTAATATTGAAGTGATCGCACGACGCTTGTAATATTATTGACTACGTGACACTGGCAGTAATAATCTGAAAGTATGATTGTCAAAAATAAAGTAGAAAAAAAGACGTATGAAACCACAGTCCAACTTCGTAATAAATATTATATATGTACAATTTACTTTGTTTTTTTATTATCTTTTAAAGCCTGAACTACTCAACCCATTATTAAGAAATTTTGCATACACGTTAAAAATACATAAAAGGACACAGAGTACCTCTCATACTGATTAAATATGTTTTCCCGAGGAATTGATAAAATATACATTAAGCCGAGTTAAGCTACGAACGAAAACTAGTCTCATATAAATAAGCGCTTACAACTGCATCAAGATGGCCGTCGCGTCGCCTGGCACTACGGCACTTTCTCGAAGCGCAGTTTGAACGACTCAAGCAAGTTATTAGAAAAAGATTTGCCTGAAGCGATATTTATGTAGAGTGACATTATATTAAAACGTTGTTTGTAAAAGAGGCACAATAAATTTGTACCTAATCCAGTAAAATCACATATCGACGGAAGAAAGCCGAATTGTCGTAACTTAAAAAATCCAACTTTACACCAGAGCCAAAAACCTATTCTAAAACTTCAATTTTTTGTATGTGTTGTGCAAAAACTCGGCAGAAAACGAAGGACGTATCGATAAAAAATTTAATTGAAGGAGTGCGAGACCTAGTACATTTGAAGCGGTATTTTTTTATACAAGAATATGGTTAAAAGTAATTAAGCCCAAAACGCAAGCTACGATATTTCCGCTTTCTCCCATCGATATGAAAGTGGAATAAATAAAAATAACGAATGTAAATGGAATATTATAATAAAAGTGAGGCAAGTTTGTCAATACAATCTCGTCTGAGCCCTTATTTTTCACTCTTACTAGGATTACTCTAGACTTTTAAGAAAACACGTAAATACTTAATAAAAGACATACTAAAATTAACATAGTACAGTCCACATAACAGTATCAATAATTATTTAAACTAAAAATAGGAAGTAGTAAAAGAATATAATATTAATCTTTTTCCAGTAAAATGACTTATTTACTTTGAGCATTTCATTCCTTTTTTTTCTCGAACTGACTACGTTATTGATCTAGCAAGTTCTTAACAGCTGTACCGGACTATTAAGTTCGCTCGCCTTTAAATCATTATACATATATATAAATCATTTGGACCATTGTAACGTCACATTAGTAGGCTGCATTGCAGTGCAATAACCATTGGTCAACATTTAATGATTGAATTAAATATTCTACTATCTCTCTCTTTTTCCACTAACTGCTAGACTTACTGAGTTGCAATAGTTTTGATCTTGTTTTTTTTTTTCATATTATTTACTTACAGCTACGAAAACTGATGTCATAGATAGAGATAGAAAATTAAATTGTCTTCCGAATAGAATCTACGTAGCTAGAACATTCTGCTCGTCTTTTATTTTTCCCGAATTTCTTAAAGATTTGCGTAGAAGTAATGTAGATTTTATTTTCAATGATTTTGATTTGACTAAATTTCGGACCTGACATACAAAGACCGACAAAATGGTATTATTTTCTGATTACTTAATTATTTACAGTAATATAGATTTTGAAAGCCAATAGAAAAGGGTTATTTACAGTAATATATATTTAAAGAACTAGTAGAAAGTGGATAGCAAAGAGTTAGAAAGCTAACAAAAAATATTGCAACTACATTGAACTTATTGTAATGAAATTTATCTCACAGATAGCTTGGAACTTGAAGAAGTATATACGCTATTTTTGACTCTACATATACCGCCAAACGTATAGAAGAGCTCGCGGCAAACGACAATATATGACGTGGCAAGAAAAAAATATTGAAAACGTGTAGTTAATTCTGAGAACAAGTAAAATAGGATTTTTTCTTCTATATCAAAACGAGTACCTAAACATTAGCGTGGATATCCTTCCTGGAAATGTTTGGCAGTATCACAAAGGCGGTGGTCTTACCGCTAGCGAGAATTTAACCTAATTTTACTTTTATTAAAACACCTGGCTCTGCCCGCAACTTCGTTCGCGTGGAATAAATACTTTGAGCTAACGCTAACACGCAGCGGAAGCTCACAAGAGGAAAAAACCCACGATTTTTAAATATTCTTCATTGTCGCTCCGCTCTTATTGGTCTTAGCGTGAAATTGTATAGCCTATAACCACTCGATAAATGAGCTATATAACATTGAAAGAATTTTTCAAATCGGACCAGTAGTTTCTGAGATTACCCCCTACAACGTCACAACATCACAAACTCACAAACTTTATCTCTTTATAATATTGAGTATACATTTACCGTCTTCATTTTTCGTAATAATATTAAATTGCACTGTTATCTATGTTTATACTTATATAATTATGCTATGTATATTACCAATATATTATTGTATATAATCTCTGTGGTACTCACAACACAGTACCTATCGATGTCGACACATTGTTATTTTAGACTATTCTACGTTGTTACACTGCATATTTGGCATTAAGTTTAAAACGTGTATTTGTTACACTTGACATTGGCAAAATGGCCTACATGGGTAGAAACCATAGCGAAAAAAAAGAAAATATAACTATAAATAATAATATAATATTGTAATTGACAGAATATTTATTGCATGTACCCTTTTATTCCTATTAACAATTAGATTTTTCTCAATTCTTTGCTAATACAACTTGAGCTATTCCAATAATTCAAATAAATAGAATTATTCCAATGTTTTTCAAATAATTAATGTGTTATGATCATCCTCGATAAATGAGCTATATAAGATTGAATTTTTCAAATCGAATAGTTCCTGAGATTACCCCCTACAACGTCACAAAGTCACAAACTTTACCTCTTTATAATATTAGTATAGATGACGACGTGGTCCAATATAGAAATGTTCTTGTAGTACTACTGTATGAGGGAAAACAGAACTATGGATTTCTCAGAGTTTGAAATAACCAATATATCCTAGGCTTTCGTGGTGATTATGCCCATACCTCCTCTTGGAAGGAGGCATATGCCCCGGCAGTGATTCTCTTTACAGGCTAATGATGATGGTACTTTTTTTTTTCTTTCTCGAACTGACTACACTATTGCCCTTATTTAGGGCCTTTACAGCTTCACCGGACTACGATGATGGTACTCCTACCTAAAACGTTATATACTCGCTTACAGTGAAGCCACACCTCCATAGCTCGGCAACGCGGACGGAATGCTCAATTACTGTCCACCGAACGACACACGATAGCGCGTAACCGGACCTACAAACGCTGAATTTAGTGGACTACAGCCAGTCCACGCGACGCACAATGTGTTCACCATAATATGTGTGGAAACTACACAAAGTTTAATTCGTCCGAAGATTTAAACGCTTGACATTATTACGCCAAAGGGTTAATAATCAAATTCTGTTTGTTAGAAATAGACTACTTTATGCAATATTTTTTATTTATCAGGGTATAACGCTACTTACTGAATATAATAATCTATTTTTGTGTCATAAAGACCAGTTTTATTGTCAGATGAAAAAATCATGGTTTTGATACCAGTACTTGAGAATTTTTATCAATGTCGGTATTTAGACCAAATACTCAAAAATGTCGAGATCTTAATTTAATTTAACAGCGTGACGCAAATCAAAAGGACAGAGGATAAATATCATCCAGAAAAAAAGTATTGTTCCCGAGTGATAAGTCAAATATACATTACAGTGAGTGAAACTGCTAGATCAGAGGTAGTATGAATAGAATTCTTGTATTCAAGTGGGAAATTTCGGTTAAGTCTGATGATACCATGGAATGGTGGTAGGGCTTATTTTAAATCCGCCTACTTAGGTAGCTACTACTACGACCCTTGAGTTGAAAGCCAAGCACCGATTGGTATGTTCCGTCATCTGTCTTAAGAACCAGACTCCCTTTAAGCTTAGCATGTTTAATATACTACACATAGACAATTTCATTTAACACCAAATGAGATTATATTCAAAGTATTTTTTTATATCATAGGACGCAAACAGGCGGGTCACTTGATCTTAAGTGATCATCGCGGTCCATAGACACTAGCAGCACCAGGTGAGTCGCAAGTGCGTTGCCAGCCTGTGTTTGGAAGTTAGGGAGAAAGGGAAGGAAGGGACGAGGGAAGAGGAGGTGGACCTCCGGTGCTCTCACTGACGCAACGAAATGCAACAATGCACGCACCATTACTTCATGTCGGTTTTCTGTGGGTCGGGTGGTACTACCCTGGGCGAGTCGACCCATTATTCATGCTGAAACCAGTAATAGCTTCAGCGTAGCTCTGTCAACTAAAGAAATTATATAAAAACAGTAGGTACATTGTAATGAATCATCGCAATCTCTTATTTAACATCAAATAACAATATTAATTTCATTTTAACAGAAACCTAAAACTTTCCTTCCGAAAAAAAATTATTTGCTCCGATTAAAATTATTCTCGAAGCACTTAAAATCATGAGTTTGTTCGCGTCAGAAAGTTCCGTAAAGTCGAATTTCCATAACGATTCATAATTCAATGTCCATTTAAGAAAATTACCAACATCTGACGTAATCTCGCCGTTTATGAAATCATTTACAAATTTCGCTTTTTAAATTTTCTAACTTGTGATTAAAATTATTCGTGTAAACATCGTCTTAGAATTAGTTGTAAACTATCTGCTTGCCTCGGCAAATCATCCCCTTATACTTCTACTGTGGTAGTGAAAGAATAGCATTTATGATCACTGAACGTCAATTTGTCCATTCTTTCAATATTTTTTTTATTGTAGCACGGCAAAGTGACTGCACTATGCCTGATGGTAAGCACAGTACAATCCAAAAATTTGACACACTCTCCATCGCCGGTCGCCACGATCTTGCCGGCCCGTTAGAAGCTGGATATGCACAGGCTGAACCCGAAACGCGACCCGTAGAAGCGAATCGTTACTACGGGCTTTTTCGCCATATACATGGTGGTTGCGACCCAGTCAGGCTGTAAAACCCTGCCACCTCGCTTGCGCCATTGCCTTGTTGGTTATTCAGCAGGATGCACCACGTGCAGGTGAGGTTGGCTTGGGTGTCTCAAGTCTTATGATGTTATTCGACACCCCTTACACCCCTATCTACTTACTATCGCGTATCTCAGTCAAGAACTTTTTATATTGAAATTTTTTTACCCAAATTTTTCACTTATCCCACTAGGCACTCAGCACGCACTAACAAACGTACACAGCTAGGACCAGAGTAAATATATAAAAGCAAACATAACAAATACTATACATTCTGAGTGGTCGGTAAGCCGCGGGTTGGTCGGTAAGCCACATGCAGCTTTTTCACTCCTTAGTTGCAGCTCTTCCTATTATCTACTAGCTGTGCCCGCGACTCCGTCTGTGTGGAACGTAATGTAAAAACAGTGACTAATAATATCATCTGAATATATTTAATCCATTTACTTATCTATTTTTCTCTTGTCCTTAAGTCGAGTCATCATAAAAATTGCAACAACTTTTGATAGACCGAAGCGATTGTAATGTAACCAGTAGTGGATTTGCAGTCTTGGCCGCCCTAGGCCCCAAGCCATGTAGTAAGTACCAGTAACCCCTTTCTCAGCACCCATATTGAGTACGTAATGAATTTCCTTTGTGCCAACTTTTTTTAAGGATTTTTGTTATACGATGCGGTGCAGGCGGTCCACTATCACGTGCGCGAGCCTTTAGAATATTTACGAACTTTAAGTTATTTCTTGTTGTCATCAGTCAATTTTTTGTCTCGATTGGCCACCCCTAATATTTAGCCGCCCTAAGCCCGGGCCTCCTGGGCCTTAGGGCAAATCCGCCACTAATTGAAACTAAGACTAAATATTACTCGAGGATATGTTTTATTATTTAGGTTTTATCGTGAAGGCAGTATTTTAGAAGTGATGCGTCTTAAAGCTACATACAGACAGATATACGGACATTTCTAAAAATGACTGAAATGTATCTTATTACTCATTCCAAGGCACTTGTATTTTTTTTCATTTCAAAAGTACTGACACGTGAGATACGTTCTTATTTTTTATTTATTGTAGCACAGTAAAGTGACTGCACTGTGCCTGATGGTGAGCACAATACAATACCAAAACAATGGCGACCATCTAGAGACACGCCATCCCTCGGCGGACGCCGCTGTCATGCCGGCCTGCGTAAATGTCTCTTCACGTTACGCCTGAAGGACCCCATGTTATACGAAGGAGGGAACACACTAGTCGGGAGATTGTTCCACACTTTCACGATACGGCAAAGATAAGAAGTTGCGAACATTTTAGTTCGTGCCCAGATAGGATTTACCGTAAAACTATGGCTCTGAAGCCCAGCGCGTGTGGTTCAATTATGGAAAGGAGAGGAAGGGATTATATGTATAGAAAAGATATAAATAAACTTGCCTTTCAATAAGCAAGTAAAGATTTTAAAAATATAAGCCTACAAGAAAAGACGCACATTTTTATGTAACAATAGTACAGTTAGCCGCTCGCAAAAAAAAAAACATATTGAGCAAAAACAAACTCGAAAGTGGACTTTTAATTCTAAGTATTTTGATAAATATATCTACTCAAGCAAAAATTGGGTTAAAAACGACTCTAATATATAATAAACCAGCTGACCCGGCAGACGTCGTCCTGCCATTATTATAAAATATCCTTGACAAATTATATACCTAAATATTTCTCATGAATCACTTTATATAATAATGGACACCGTATGAAAATCCATTTAGTAGTTTTTGAGTTTATCGCGAACAGACAGACGCGGTAGGGGACTTTGTTTTACACACTATGTTTATATTTTGCTATTTTGTATGACCTGTTTGCCGACCATTGTTCTATCTCATAAGTACATCTCTAGCGTTTTTCTCTTTTTTTTCCAAAATGAAAACGCTGTTGACCTGGAATGGTCTTCACGACTTCACCGAACTATTGAGGCGAGCGCTAACGGCACTCAGCCGATTTGAGATGTTTGGGCGACTAACTTAAAGATGCACGGCACACCTCGGCTTGGGCTGTCACCTGTTTTGTGCAAAAATCGCGACCTCTCTGAGATAACCTAAGCTAAGCTATCTAGATATACGTATATGAGTTATTGAAACATGCACATGCATGTACATACACATGTACCAAGCATGCGTGCCTCAGCAACTCCTATATGTATTTTGTATCGGAAAAATTCCGCTAAACTATATAGTATAGGGAAGTATAAGGGTAGAACTCTTTGTCGTTTATTTCTTTGGAAAAGAAAAACAGCATGTAAGCGTGTAGGCGTGCACGTGTGTATAGGTGATGTGTGTGATGTTGTAGCAGTGATGTAAGGTTTTGTGTCACTGTATCGCGTGAGCAGCGTACTCAAGGGCTCCACGCCGAGGGAACGGACCTAGGCTTGAGCCGCTGCCGAAGGGGGCCTAATATGGTGTGCGGGAGCGAAATATACCCCCAGACCACGGCAGCGTGTTCTGTGGTTACGTAGGCGTGGGCGTGAACACGCTCTGTTTGGAGACTCTTTCGCTTTCGTCTTTTCGCTTCATAAATCTTCAGATCACAATGTGGCTAAAAAAATGTTTGCTAAAAAAGACGAGATGTGTTATTACTTAACGTATAAAATAGTTAAAAATATTTACTACCCGAGGTTTATACGAAATGCATGCATTTGCCACTACTTTACGTATAACAATCCCTCAGAGTCAAAAGTTTCAATCCCGCAAAGAGCTATACCCTCAGGAATGGAGGAAAATAGTGACGGGGTCATAGTCGATAGAAATGTCGACAGATTAATAAATTACATTGGGCTTTTTAGTATTTGGTCGATTAACTTGGGAATCAGTTCATCTTAACGCAGAGCATGTTGTCCTTATACGCTTTAATACAGTTACTAGGTGGCACTGCAGAGTATATATTATCTTCTGGACTCTTCAACCGATCCTTATAAAATGTGTTAAGTGTGAGTATTTGAATACAAGGAACATTAACACTGTATCAATCTAGATTAATTGACGTATCTGAAGGTATTAAGATATAAGTATGTCTTTTTTCTATCCTTCATATAGTGCATGCAACATTTTATGATGATCGGCTGAGTTATTAGGCGCGAAAATGTAACAAACAAACTAACATTCGCATTTATATTGTTAGAATTATTCTCTGAATGGTCATTACAATAACTAGAGTTACTAGTAAATAACTTAATAGTGGTAGAGTCACGCTGAAGGTATTATTGGTTTTAGCATAAATGGGTCGGCTCGTCCGGGGTAGTCCTCTCACAGAAAGCCGACGTGAAGTAACAGTGATTGCATTGTTGCGTTTCGTTCGATCAGTGAGGGCGCCGGAGACCCATCTCCTCTCCACTCCCCTCTTCTCTTCCTTTCCTCTCTAACCCCTCTCTCTTTCTCTCCATTCCCCCAAACACAGGCTAGCAACGCACTTACGACTCCTCTGATGTTGCTAGTGTTTGTGGACGGTGGTGATCGCTTAACAACAGGTGACCGTTCGTTTGCCTCCTATATGATATAAAAAAAAACTGAGCTGGCATTTTTCAATAATTACCACACGAGCTCTAAAGAGTTGATTCATTATAATATACCTTGATTGGATCCCAGAGTGATTACGTAGTTCGAGGCTTTTGTTAAAAATAAATTGCTACTATTTAAAGAAATAAAACATGCATGTTATATTTTCATCACCAATATCAACTAAATCAATAAGTTATTATTATTGTTTCAAGTGTTTTGTATGCCTTAACTCGTCCTTTTGTGTAACAGAATCATTATCAACTAAATAACGTTTTTTTCAATAAATTTGCAGCCACGTATATACTTAAATCGAAGATCTTAAGCTGACAAAGTCTCAAATTATACCGTTAGAGTTGGAGAACGTCGAATATTGATCGGTTAGATTCAGGTAGGTTGTCAAATATATTCAAGAGGCTAAATATCGATTCAGGGGCTTCAGAATTCATATATATTTACTAATTTATTCCATGAAGGAAAACATCATGAAAATAAGTATTTCAAATATACCGACAATACATAATAAGCTGCGAATAGGCCCATTCCTTCACCAGAAAAGAGCTCATTGCCCAGCAGCGATAAACTTACATTTTAATATTCTTATAGCTGATCACTATGGTTTTAAAAATTTGATACATTCTGATTATAGCATGTTACATTTTTTGTTTATCCTTCAAGAGTTCAACCTGTATTAGCCTTAAAGCATTGTTATTTGAATTAATCTAAGTCTCATAATCACAGTTGATCAAGTGTCAGGTTATGTATTAAGAAGTAGGTATTGAGAGGTATTTTTACCACTGATTTTAAAAGTAACGCTCCTAATAAAGAAACATCTTTGCTGAACTAATCAAAATGAACTAAACAGAACAGAACTATCTGAACCACACTTCTCCAATATTCGTGATAAAATAATAGTATCTAGGAATCAGTACTCCTCCGACTTTTCAAACAGAGCGTGTGCATGCAACCATCCTTGCAACTGTGGATTACGCCGCGGTAGTCTGGCGGTGAATTTCGCTCCCCCACACTCGCCGCGACCCTACTCGGCAGCGAGTCAAATCTAGGTTCGATCCTGCGAAGTGGAACCCTCGAACTCACTATAAGTGCGATACAATGAAACAAAATTGAGTTGACAACTGAATATATGAAAGGTGTTTATTTTTTCATATTATCATACTTACATACATTGACACATACAAAATACATTCTTGAGTTTGTGAGACATACATACGGGTATACATGTGTGCCGCACTAATTTTTATATGTATGATTAGCTTAACTTAGCTTACCCAGTTTAGCTGAGTAACATTTGCGTTGTTACCTACAAGCAGTTTTGTTGCAGCAGTTGCAGCCCAAGCAGAGGTTCAGCCACTCTGGTACCCTTGACTTTATTGCCAAGCTACTGAACACCATATGCGCTCATCCTATTAATCTGGTAGCCCAAGCTGATGTTTGGCCAATCTGGTACTCTTGACATTATTGCCAAGCGGCTGAGCACCATATGCGCTCACCCCATTAATGGTGCAGCTTTGATGGCCTACTAAACCGATAGCGTTAATCAGTTTGAAGAAAAAAGAATTCCGAACCAGTGAGTAAATGGCCGGTCATAACCGATTTTAAATATTTAAAAAAAATATTTTAGTCCTCTGTAATCAAATATGCCCTAATAAGTATGGTTTTCTAAGTGTACATAAGTCCATTTATTGATCGTGGCATGCTCTGTAGTCTAGAGATTTAGACGTGACGTTTTGTTAATATTATTTATAGTGTAGCAATAGTAGTTTAAATACGACGCCGTGGTTTTAAAAAAGAGGAAGGGAAAAACGGAGATCTGCGTATGTACAATCAATTAAGTAAAGAACTCATTCGTTAACATAACTAAAGGAGTTTAATAGTGCTTACAGATGGTTTTTTATATCGTTTTAATTAATAATTCTGCAATTAAAGTTACAAACATCGATAGTCGATAAATTAAAAATGTTTAGAACTGCACACTACGTTCTAAGAATTGCAATATCGGATACTAGGTTCACGTCAACGGAATAAAACACGGGATTTCCGAGTTATACTAGTGGTTTCTGGTCGCACATGGGAATTGTTTCGTATATTCTGTTTAAATTTTATGGATTCCATGGCGATAACATTAAATTATAATACATTTCACAATTGTGCTTTAGATTATCTTATGGGCTTTATTAACTCTTATCTACAGCCGGTCTGTTAGTTCACTCAGTGAATTCTGTCAAAGTATGGATTAAAGCATTAGTTTCTGGTCTTTTAATACGCAAATAAGCACTAAGTTTGAAAATTTACTAACATAACGAACGAGACAATTTAAAATTAAATATTTCCTGGGAGGTTATATAAACTATTATAACGAGAAAATATTTGATTTTTTTGTTTATAATGGCGAGTCTCAAAAATACTTATCCTTTTTCAAACATTATTTATCCTATAGAATGCTACATCATCAGCGAGTAACATAATCTTAGCTTTTATTTGCAAAATGTACATTAACGCAAGCAATTTCTAGGCCAAATTCTAGTAAGAATATAAAACAAATTATCAAGTAAACTCGAGTACCTACTGTAAATTTTCCATTACAAATAAGTTGTCATTTTAAAAACTTAATAAACATCGCGGTTTCTTCTTACATAACATAATAAATAACTTCTGCGGTTTTGAACGAATAAGGGATAGGTTTCATGAAACGATCGAGTATTGTTTAAAGATCTGAGACCATCAGTAATAAATATACCGGCAATTGGTGATGGATTTGACTCTCTATAAAAGCTGCTGTTTTAAATTGTATAAACCCAATTAGGCCTCCCACGGCAGCGGCTCAAGCCTAGGTTCGATCCCTCGGTAGGGTGCCCTTGAGTGCGTTGCTTGCATGATACGGTGACACTCAAATATATATCACCGCTACAACACTACACGATCACCCCCACACACGTGCACGCCATACGCTTACACATGAAAGTGGAAGGGTTTACTTTTTTTCCCTTATTGAACTAAAAAACTCTCAATTTTCCGATAATAAACATATGGAGGAGTTGTTAAGGCGTGTATGCTTGGTACACATATACGTTTCAACAACTCATACATATATGAATAGTTAGCTAGATTAGCTAAGATAGGCCACGATTTTACATGCAACAGGCAACAGCCAAGCCGAGATGTGCCGTGCACCCTTGAGCTGGTTGCCAAAATAAAATCGGCTGAGTGCCTTTGAGTGCCTTAAGCGCTCGCCTTAGTGGTCCGGTGAAGCTGTTAAGACCTTGCTAGGTCAATAGCGTAGTCATTTCGAAAAAAAAAAATAGATTGTATAAAACCTATATAAAAACATACTAGAATAGAATATTGATGAAGTATCTTGAATAATCTAATACCTTCTTGTATATTTTTATATATTCAGGATCTCGGAAAAGGCGTAAGCGATTTCCGTGAATCTTAGTATATAGGTGGTTTCGGGGACGATAAATCGATCTAGATTAGATTAGATCTAGATTTCATTCATAGAAAACTTTTTATTTGAGTTTCCAGGCAATGAAAAAATATAGCTAGAATATAAAGGTAAATTTCGCCACCGCTGTCAAAACAGAAATAACACAGATGGAAATCTGCTGCTTCGAAACTCCGTCAAACCTCAATTCGAATCCGAGTTATGGCAAAAAAGAAATATCTTTTTTACTTTTTTTTAAGCAAACCTAACAATTTATTTTAATTTTAAAATGTTTTTTAAAGAACCGAGTTAAGATCAGTTGACCAGGTACTATACTTTATATCTATCGCGATAGAATTTCGTAATAATAGATAAGGTGGGCTGATGACTCACTAATGCGCGGAATCCTCACTATCGAAACCTTTTATAACCAAACTATTAGAATCAAATAGACAAGTATTAAAACCTTTTTTTCGTAACCTCCTCTTCCTTTACATTGTATAGTTCTAACATAAATCAAATTTTAATTGCATTCCACAAAGTTCTATCTTATGTTTTTAACAATAGAAACATATGTAGACAAGACTATAGTGAGGCCGATAATATATTTTCTAATCTGGACATAAAGTGTTTTTTTAGGAACACCTGACATTAAGTGATCACCATCGTCCATAGACACAACACCGGGGGAGTCGCAAGTGCGTTGCCAGTCTGTGTTTGGAGTGAGAGGGAGGGAGGAGGAATGAGGGGGATTGGATGCCGGAACACAAGATATAATTAAGATATCTACAAAAAGAGTGTTATATAGTATAAAGTGTATACTAGCAAAGAGCATCAATGAAGAACGTTTCAAATTTTTTTTTCTTCTGAGAGCTTCCGCTGCGTGTTAGGGTTAGCCTAAAGTAACTATTCCATACAAACGAAATCGCAGGCAGAAGCTATTAATATAATATAACTGTATATGGGAAATAATATATCTGAACAGTAGATACACCAAACATATACATATATTTTATACCCAGACACAAAATAACAATTAAGTTCATTACAGAAAAGATATGTGTTCTTAACAATTCACATATTAACCGTAAAATGTTTCCCTTCTTCCTAATCTAATATAACATACATATAATCCTTCCTCTTTATAAGGCTCTGCGACTTACAACAAACTTAGCAATCTCGCACAGTGTAGTAGCATCTTAACTTAAATGTTGACGGTTCA
This sequence comes from Antheraea mylitta, assembly GCA_014332785.1. Taxonomy (NCBI): domain Eukaryota; kingdom Metazoa; phylum Arthropoda; class Insecta; order Lepidoptera; family Saturniidae; genus Antheraea; species Antheraea mylitta. The sequence continues at coordinate 3,225,585 of JACEII010000012.1, read as the reverse complement.
GTTTACACAATAGAGTATTTAAGAATCACTTGATAATATAACTTGTTATACCGGAACATTCACATAAAGTCGTAAATAACATTTATGTATCTATTGTAGTTTAATTTTATCGCCATAGATGTCACTGTGTAAATTGTATCGCGCTTATAGTTCGATTTATACGGTTATTCAAATTTAATACTTTTGGATAATTGTTTATACGGCCGGCGATTTGAAGTATTCATTCACTCTAGTTTCTAAAAACAGTGTAAGAATTATCTATACATTAATACGTGAAGCAAAAAATACGTGTGGCACTCGGGGACTGCCGCGGAAAAGCTATTGCATAGCATTTTTTATTAACTTATGCAATTATAACTATTTATTTATTTTATTTATGCAGTATTTTTTTCCTTTGTTTATTTTCTTTGATATTAATTTAAGTTACACTTTTTGAGCGTGGTGACCGATAAGAAAACAATTTTTTTTCTTTTATTAAATAAATAAGAAGTTAATATTTTTCAAAATATTTTTATTATCTTACAATACATGTAGGTTATTCAGGAAAACACTTTGTACACAAATTATACGAGTACCGATATTCACTGTTGTACATAGATGATAAATACCTATACACCAGTATACTTTCTCACAAACAGCTGATTACGTATTCGTCCGATTTCGGAGCAGCTCGTCTCGATCCGCACCCAATTAGGCCTCCCACGGCAGCGGCTCAAGCCTAGCTTCGATCCCTCGGTAGGGAGCCCTTGAGTGCGTTGCTCGCGCGATACTGTGACACAAAATCTTACATCATGTTTCTTTCCCTTATCGAACTGAAGTAGTTTAGAAAATTATCCGACACGAAATATATATAGGAGTTGTTGAGGTATGTATGCTTGGTACACATGTATGCTCCAACAACTCATATATGTATGAATAGTTAGCTTAGGTCAGCTCAGACAGGTCGCGAATTGCATGTATCAGCAACAGCCCAAGCCGAGGTGTGCCGTGCACCCTTGAGCCAGTTCCTGAAAGTATTAAAAGAGAGAAGGTGAAATATTAGCAACTAAATTATCACTTTGATGCAGGAAATAGAACTGTTTATTGGTTACTCTGTGGACCGCTTATGTATCCAAGAAAATTGAGAGGCCATAGTGAAGCAAAAAAATATTTATTTCAGATAGATAAAATTTAAAGAAAAGGATATTTTTACGGATTATTATTTTAGAACTTTTTTATATATATCATATAGAAGGCAAACGGACAGGCAGCCCACCTGATGTTAAGTGCTCACCGCCGTCAATAGACACCAGCAACACCAGAGGAGCCGCAAGTGCGCTGCCAGCCTGTGTTTAGAGGTATGGGAGAAAGGAAGAGAAGAGGGAAGGGGAAGGGAGAGGAGAAGTGAGGGGAAAGAGAAGGTGGGCCTCCGGCACTCTCACTGACCGAACAAAACGCAATAATACAACCACGTCGACCCATTCATGCTGAAACCTTTTATAGCTTCGAGGTGGCTCTACCACCTACCTTCTTTTTTTTCATTGTAATACGGCTAAGTTACGCCAACATACCCAGTTGAAATTAAAAAAAAAACGGTATCCACACAGATCTACAATACAAGGCTATGTCGCCTTGCAAGCCTCTCGGCAGTTGTGTATACACTGGTTGTTCCTGAAATACGAAGAATATAAGCCGAGTCATTGTACTGGACTTGTTATACCGTACATAACTTATTAAATTGTTATTAGTTTTAACGTTTGAACACATTCTCGCCTGATTTGAAATATCGATGTGGTCTAAAGCAGTAAACACATTCGGTGTTATTACAAAAAAGTTAAAAACTTCGTTTAAAAAAGGTTTCGTACGAAATGCACGGCGCTCGCCCGAAGCAAGATCGCGTTATCCTTTTTTCGCAAGTGTAACCTAACCTAACCAAGGCGAGACAAAAGAGCAAGACGGCGAACATTTTCCGAGAGATCTTTTTAAAGCTAACGTTCTAAACGTGTTTAACTTTTTTGTAATAACATCGATTAAGCCTATAGGACTGGCTTGCAGTTACCAGAATAAGCCTATATATAGGAGCTTCGCGACAGATTTCCCACTTGAGAATGGTGGCTAAGCAAACATGTTGATGGTAACCGATTGCCGTGGTGTCTTCAACAGTAGCAATGAAGACCTCGTGATTTCTAAAAAAGTTATAGTAGTCCAATCAGGCATAAGTATAGATCATAATCTTGCTCAGTAACTGGATGCATAATTGGAACACGACTCGTCTAAGTGTCTCAGTTGTTAACAATTACCGTGTCTTACTACCCTGTATCTGCCTACAAATGTATACATATATCTCTAAAATATCTAAACGCTTGTAATATTTAGAAACCGTGTATTTTTTGTCCGAATTATAATCGATCGTTCGATAGTATCATTGCCCAGTCAATAATATTGTCGTCAGGTCAATAGTATAGTTTATGTCGTGTGGCGTAGAGTAAAATAGCACCACCCCATATCTTCCCGTGCGTATTGTAAAAGGCGATTAAGGGAGTGTGAGATAGTTCTGACTCCTTGTAATTTTCTCACCATGATACTGTACTATCTGCCTGAATACTTCTCCGGTCGTAACGGTCCTCGTTCCACTGGGTCCAGAAGAACAAGGACGAGTGTGTGCACCTGTGTCTTGCGCATACACCTGTGCACCTTAATATATCCTGAGTATCTAACCGCTTTATCAGTATTGTTTAGATAATTACACCAATATAAACACTTATTTAAAGGGCTTTACGAAGAATTTTCAATTGTGTAAAATTATAGAATCGTTGCAAGGGCATTCAACTGTTGGAAACTTCAGTACTTCATGATTTTCATACTGTGACAAATGTGTCTTTCAAAGTCTGAGCTATTTCAAAAACAATAAGCCTTACACATAAAGTATAAAAGATTTTAACGGCGTTTTGTTATATTTTTAGATATGTTTCGAATAAAACAATTATTGTATCTAACATAATATGTACGTACATAGCTACATGCCATTTATTTTAAGCTTGTTATATTGATTTTTCACAGAAATTACGTATCTTATATGGGTTAAATAATGGGCTGGGTTTTATTTGTGAAACATGGTTATTGTATAACCTTGGAAAAAAATAAAATTTTAAATTTCATTGTTTAGAATTAAGGAATTTAAAAATTATTTGATGATTTACAAGAGTCTGCTATCTTTAAAAGTACACTAATCAAACATTATTGATTTTTTATTATTATTCTAAATTATTTTTGTACCCTGCATAGACTTAGACACTTCTGCATTACCTTTGCCAATAAAAACTATTGTGATAGCCTCAAACTACTACATTACTAAAGCTTACTATCTAGTCCTATAACCAATTCATAAGGCGTGACGTTTCTTGCAAGAGCGCCTGTACTTTGAGCAGTATTGGTGCTTGTTCCTTTACAACTATTCCAAGCTTTTTGTCAATGTTTTTATACGAACAGCCTATGGATTAGCTTCAGTAAGAGGGCTATGAATGCATTGCGTGTCTAATATAAGAATATTATAAGAATGTGATTGGGATTACCACGATTTTGTAGCAATTCTGGGATTTTTGCAAATGCTAGGTCTGATGGTTTTTATACTTCAATATAAACCTTTTGATACCAGACACCAGCACAAAGATGTTTATCTTTGCTTTTTAAATTGGACTATCAACTGAACTGGCTTATTCCAAATTTCTCGTTAATAATTACTGCCAACTAGTTGACCCCTAATGAAAATACTATTTAGTGAGGGTTATACTAAGTTGTCAAATTGCCTTTTGTTGTTCAAGGGTACAAGACAGTTTTGTCTGCTTTAACCTTCAGCTGGCTATTCTTGTATTAACTATTAATTCCTACCCAGACACACCACCACCTGTGTCTACTATACCAACGTGACTGTCGACGTGATTACTACCGTCTATGAACCATCCATCGGGCCATGGACGCTCAGGTGTAGGACTTTGATGAAGATGATAATGAAGTCGCCATAAGGGCTATAATTCCAATCAAAATTCCGAAGTATAATAGTTCAGTAAAATGATAATATTAATAGCTTACATTAAAAACGCGTTTTAATATGATTAATGAAAAAAACAAATGCAGAAACATAGTGCGGACTTAGAGTCTGCAGAATAATAAGAAAAACTAATAACGTATATTGAAGTTAAGAAACAGAACTTTGTGAGAAACCTTTGACTATCACTACCACGGTTTTATTTAGCTTTGGGTTTTATTCACAGTCCACTATAAAGGTGATAAAACACTTTACGAAATTCTTCTTGTTATTGCCACATTAAGATTGTTACCTTGCAATTCAAATGTGTAAGGGATTAGAGTGTTGCTTCTAATAACCAAGTGATGGTTGAATTTTGGTCAAAGACCTAGTCAATTTTGTCAGAAGCCTCTTTAATTACTATATAATTCTAATGTTAATGACATCAAGACATGACACGAAAGATATTAAATTATAGTACGTAATGTGATGTTTGTACCACTTTTATTATTTATTCTAATTTTGGCAATTAATCTTCGCAATTATTAGTACAATTTTAATGTTGGTATTAATATTACAACTGATCATTTCTGTCTTCTGACAAGATGTTGGAATTCCTCTTGTTAGAATTTTCCGTGGAGTGTTTGCGGTGTCTCAGAATTCATACTCCGTGGTATTATATCCCATCCACATCACCTATGCACAATAACCGAATTATATTATATAAATTCCATCAATGTTATAAAACCTAAGATGTTATAAATATAAAATCTACTACACGACACACTAAGATCCCGCCAAAAACTCTTGTACAGCCATAAAAGTTCCCAAGACAATGTTATTAAAATAGCTATCAGTTACTAAATGACATAAACGCATTGCATATATGGATGGATTAAATTTCAAAAAATTTGGTGTTATTACAACTACACTGACCATGAAAATAAAGTTTTGACAATGGCGAATGCTTCCACGATGTCAGTTCAAGAAACAAAAAACAACTAACCTTGTGTTTACGTTTCACGCATCCAAAGAGTTTCATGTCACTTTTAAAACAACCAAAGGTCAAGTAACACCTCAGTCGCGCGATTAAAAATAAACATCTGTAACACTTGAAAACATAGTATGCACTTACGAGTATATACACAAGCTGTGTAAAGAAATCTGCTTTCTACATAATTATTGTAATAAAACATTATACAACTGATTCTTCTCGCGTGAAATAACAACCTTTGAATTAAACCTTTAATAATTTTTAAATCGCAACAACGTATTTTGAGAAATGAAGAGTCTTGTATACATTGATATACAGAAACCCAAAATGTATACTTAATGTCTCACAGTCGGCACACAAAAATGAGTGCATAATTTTGGCTTATGCACTCATTTCAAATAGTCTCGTGTCGCTTGCGTCCTTGTAAAAAAACCTTTAAATCGATTAGGTAAGGTTTAATTTGCAAAATCATAAGTTTATCGCATAACTATAACCACGTATATATTTTGGACAGTTTTTCGAGAGGGTTTTAAGCGCTACTTATATTCGAAACTGTGTGTTTTGGGTTTTTATATGTCAATGCTTAAATACATACAAATAAAGTTATAGATGCTTAAATAAACAATTATATAAGTAATTTTAATCTATTTTGGCTTTATATAACCTTCCACGATACATGAGCTATATAACTATATAGAACTAAAAGAATTTTTCAAATCGGCCTAGTAGTTCCCGAGATAACCGCCTACAACGTCACAAACTTTACCTATTTATAATATTAGTATAGCAGTATATAGGAATTAACTTACAGCGGTTCGGTACAGTACGGTAGCCTAATGTATAAAATCAAAATCAAAATTCAAAAATTCTTTATTCAGTTTAGGCCCTAATAAGGCGCTTATGAACGTCAAAAACTACCACCTGTTCGGAAACAACCCAGCCATCGAGAAGAACCTGCAAGAAACTCGATCGGGTATATTTTTTTTTACATACATTTAAATACATCATACAGCTTATAGTGGATGCACAGAGAGGAGTCAATTCCAGACATCACTATCGTTCACATACTGATCCACTCAATAATATCCTTTTGACACTAACACCCGCTTGACATGGCGCTTAAATTTGCAGTCCGGCAAATCGGTAACATGTTTTGGGACTTTATTATAAAACCTAACACTGTTACCTAAGAAACTATTACTGCTTTTACTAAGTCTGAACCATGGGACAACCAGTTTATTACAGTTTCTAGTACTTACATTATGCCGGTCTTTTACTAAATTCAGTTTTTCAAAGTTTTTACGGACATACATTAAATTATCAAGAATGTATTGGGAGGGTAGAGTTAAGATACCGAATTCCTGGAATTTCGTTTTTAATGATTCGCGAGGTCCCATATTATATATAAGACTGCAAGCCTCATACACATACTACCAGATACTACACATCTCCAGATATCCTCACATCTGCAGATCACCATCACTGATGATGATGATGATGTCAAAACTCATCTAATATTGACGATATATCGTTCTCTAAGACCGATATTTCGCCATATGTAACTTTTCGCTACTCACTCGCTCTTGTAGTTACACAATGTAAGAATGTAATGTAAAAATGCAAATGATATTTAGACAGTTTTTTTATATGACTAAAGGCAAACGAACTGGTGAGTCACCTGATGTTAAGTGATCACCACCGTCCGTACACACTTGCAACACCAGAGGAGTCGCAAGTGCGCTGCCAGCCTGTGTTGGGGAAGAGGGGAGGAGGGCGCTCTCACTGACCGAACGAAACGCAACAATGCAAGCACTGTTAATTTACGTCGGTTTTCTGTGGGTCGGGTGGTACTAACCCGGACGAGCCGACCCATTGATGCTGAACCCAGTAATAACTTAAGCGTGGCTCTACCACCAACAAAAGATGTTTTGAAGCATTGATTTATCGTCATCATGTTTTTTTTTTCGTTCTGACTACGCTATTGACGTCTTAACAGCTTCACCGGACTACTAAGGCGAGCGTTTGCAGCCCTCAGTCGATCATCAACATGTATGTTTTAACGTATCTGTTGAAACCCTCACGTGTTTTAGGAAATATATTTCGTCATGTGTAGCGCTATCTATTGTATTCGCTACACATTCTTTTCTTCTCACGTAAGGATGAAAAAGGTACGTCTCTGCTTGAAAAACACATAAAAACTAATTATCTTTTGATGTGAGATATGTATAGGCGAGGGTAAACTTGATTATTGACGTGGCATTGTGTGTGAGACGTGGCAACGAGATGCCATGCGCAAGCGACTGTGCGCAATCTCTCAAGCCGCACTGAGCTCGCATACCTATACTGTATACAGTGTTATTTACTACGTTACACATGTGTTTCACATGCCAGGCGTCTCGTGATGGCTCGATTTTTTTTATTAATTATTCTAATTGAATGCAGACGATGTCGAAGCCGGATGCTAGTATATTAAAGGAGTTTGTTTGTAATTGATGTATATTTTTATCTAGGTAAATAGACTTATTCTGTTTTTTATTGTCTTGAAAATATATGAATTAATGTATACGGTATTGTTAATTTATTTAAAAACAAGTCTTTTTAAGTGTACATTACATCATATTTATCATTGTTTTTAATTTTTTGTAGGATATATATGAAACATTAATATATCGTTCATAAACTTTACATCCCTAATCCCTAATCACTAATAGGGACACGAAAAATTTATCGATATTTTGTGGTATCGAATACATCTCTTTTCGAGTACTTTTGTACTCGATACTTTGTATTCAATACTGTTACTCAATGAGTACTTTTTGGCAGGTTTCATATCGAATGAATTGCAAAAAATAACTATTTTAAACTTGACCTTACGGCTCATGTTTATGGCAACGCCATCTAGTTCAATCGTACTGAACTTTCTAAAACATTGAGCTCAAAGTCGTTCCATTCATTCAAAGACGTTTCGTTCCTATCCCTTTTTTCATTCGCTTCAGTAATAAATCCTCCGTTATTCTTAAAACAATATGATTGAATAGTTTAATAAAAAAGAATATTTTCTAAAGCAGGAAGTAACATATCAAAAATCCGCAATCACTAATCGTCAATACGGCTTTATAAACTTATATTTAAACTAGCTGTACCCGCAGCTATGCACGCGTTTTTTTTTTATTGTATTAAAGAATTATAAAATTGTAAGACTATGTACAATTATAGAAATGCTCTTTAAAAACAATTGTAAGTACGAAATGCAAGCCGCTTACAGTAATATGTAATTACGTATGTAATTCATAATTATTACATTATTACGTATAATACATTACATACATAAATGCTAATAGTGTGCCAAATGAGATTTGTCATCAGCAGCATATATGAAACCTTACCCCACCATATAACTACCTCAGTGCTCACTTACACTGTATAAGGAACTAATGAAACAATTACTTAAATATTATTATAAAGATTTACATTACATTAAATATACATTTCCAGTATAATTTAGATTTAGTAACTATAAAAAAATAAACGCTTGTCTGTTCCGCAAGAATTTGTATTATGGAACTCTTTACGTAATACGTTTATGGTCTAAGATCTTATTAGGAAGACCTCTTCTATCTTTAAAGTTACTAATAATTATAATGACGAATTGTAACCAATAAGTTGATAATTATGCTTCTAATTATAAATAAATAATGAGTTGAAATCTTGCTAAATTTCATACCGACAAAGTCGCGGGTAACAGCTAGTCAAAAATAAATAACCTCAATGACTTTTTATAAGGTCAGCTATCTGCCAGTGAAAGTCTTGTGAAGATCGGTCTAACAGTTATGGAGATAGCATTGCGGGTGAAACCACGGTTAACAGCTAGTATAAACAAAAATTGCTTGAATTATTTTTTATAAAATCAGCTCTCTGCCAATGGAAGTTTCGTGAAGACCGGTCTAATCATTTTGGAGATAGTACTGCGGGCGAAGCCACGGTGAAGAGCTAGTCTAAATTAAAATAACTTGAATTACTTTTTATAAGGTCAGCTATCTGCCAATGAAAGTTTCTTGAAGATGAGTTTAACCGTTTTAGAGATAGTACTGCGGGCGAATCCATAGTTAAGAGTTAGTCTAAACTAAAATATACTAAATCACTTGTTATGGTATCCATTATCTGTTGGTGAAATTCGGTCCATCCGTTTTGGAGATAGCATTGCAGATGAAGCCGCGGTTAACACTTAGTCTAATTTAGAGTAGTCTATGTCACCCGCTGTAATTTCAGCTATCTGCTAGTGACATTTCCGTCAAAATCAGTCCAGCCGTTTCGGAGTTTACCCGGAACAAACAGACAGACAAACAGACCGACAAAAATTTTAAAAATTGCATTTTTGTTATCAGTTGCGTGTAGGTATAGGTTCATACCCGATCAGTGCAAAAAATTTATTTCGTTGTTACATACAGACACTTCATTTTTATTATATGTATAGAAGATGTGCCTATAGTATTTTTTTTAATAATGTTTTTAATTTGTGCCGTTATTACATGATTTTATTTTATTGTGTTAAATTTATGTACCAACTAGCTGACCCGTGCCTACTTCGTTGGGCGGTAAAAATTTATAAGAAACTACTTTTTTGTGACTTAAATGTAAAAATTAGCCATATGCTGTCCGTCATGCAATTCAGTTCACACCGTCATAAAACAAATTTAACTACAATAAAAAATGAAAAAGCATCTTGTGTTGGTACTCGTAGTATTGATAAACTCCAACACCGTTTGACGGATCACAGTGAAACTTGGCATACCTGTTTTTTAAAGGAGACGGTTATTACCCTATCCTATTATATAAAACTCGCTTCTGGATGATACTAGGCTGTATTTTGTTGGTATTAAGTATTATATTATAGTACGAATTCGCCCGAGCTATTCCAGTTTGACTGGAATATACGCAGGGGTAGCGTCCGAGTAGTTATTTCAAACTACTTTGCCCGTGACTCCGTCCGCGTGGATCTTAATGAAGAATACAGTGTCTAATAAAATCATCTGAATATGTAAGTCCATTTCTTTACCAACTTTTCTCTCGTACTAAGTCGCATCCTCATTAAAATTACAATAACTTTTGATAGAGTGAATCCATTTTAATGAAGCTAAGACTAAATGTTACTTGGAGATATTCTTTATGATTCTCTTGATAAGGTTTTATCGTGAGCGCAGTGCTTCAGCAGTGATGCGTGTTCAAACAACCAGACAGACTGACATTTCAATAAATTATTAAAATGTATTTTATCACTTTTTTTCGTAAAAATCTAAACAGTACAGGCACATTGTAAATATAGATAAAAGATATATACATTCCTTACACTACATGTAATTGCGTCGCCAAAGTGATTTAATAAAGGCAATAAATAAATATCGCGGGTTTTAATTAAATATGAATCGAGTAGGGCCGTGTTAAATTGTACGATAGTTTTATATGAGTACCTTATCGTAACAATATAGTGAGTGAAGCCAATGATTTTTACCTCGCAAACGATAAAAACCTTAAATTGTACGATCGACTCGCACTGTCGGTCGAACGACCGGAGTCGCGCACGCGTCATTTCAAACCATCGTGAATCGAAACTTAACGATTAATTTAAAAGTCTACTATCAACAGATATAAAACAATTCTCTATTTTTAAAAAAATACCGATAATCAAGTGTTAGAAATGGATCCGGAGAAGAAAAGAAGTGAAGAGGTGACAGTCGATGATATACTGAGCATACTCGGACCTTTTGGCAAATTCAATGTTTATAGTTATGCGTTGATATTGATTCCTGTATTCCTCGCTGGAATGTATTCGTCTGTGTATAATTTCGAAGCGATGGATCTTAAATACAGGTAAGAAGAAACGTCTTGTTACATTTCAAAATTAGCTAAATTCCATTTTACCCGTTTCTAATATTTTAAGTTATTTTTCATTAAGAAAAAAAAACAAAACCCTTCTTAATGGCAGAATTTGAACTTCATTCTCGATGTACTAAAACTAGAAATCTTACAAAAATAAACATGTTAATTTTAGTTCATTTTGAAATGTAATGACACAATTTTATAATTTAATAAACCCCTTTTTTCTATGATTGTTTGTAAATAGAATTTTCTAATTATTTTTAATTAATAGCCTGCTGAGTATGTATTACTTGAAATTTTCAACACAACACAGCATTAGATATAGATACAAGAAAATTAAATTAGAAAATAAATAGTAACAAAAATAAACGAAAGTATTACATAATTTCCTCTCAATCTCATAAAAATTTAAAACCGCAAACAAATTCTTGAATTACTTTTAATTCCTTTGCTATTAACAAAAAAATTATTAGATTATGCGAGTTTAAAAAAATATTACCAAGTAGTTACATTTGTTAATAATAGTACAAATGACTAAATTATAACATTATAATAAATTCAATTACACTAAATTTAGATAATTTAATTTTATGTTGTAAGATTTTTTCCATAAACATTCGGGGTCTCTCTGCCGTTCTGTTTCATTGCATTCAAATAATATAAAATCTATTTCTGTATTTACGTTCGCAAGAAATCTGTACATATAAACAATATTGAATTGTCTATTGTTCGTCGGGTTATAGTAAGGACGGATTAATTGATTGTGACCAGACTTTCACTGGTACAAAGAAGACTTTTCGGAGCATCATGTCGTGTTCACATAGTTACGCATTTCCGCAGAGGCTAAGTAGGGATGATAAACTTTAACAGGTATTTATTTAAATCGCTAAAGAAAAAAGGCTACATCAAAACAATCTTAACTAAATTATATCTCGGTCTGAATTACAATTATAAGGAGAAAAAATTTGTTTGTTCGTAATGCATAAAGATTCAAAATAATGCTTAACCGATTTTAAATTCTATCAATATAGTAGATTACATTATTAGTGCGTAATATAGATTGTATTTTATATTTAAAATCTATATTAACTCGCTCGAAACCGTTAGAAAAAAGTTTTTTTTTTTTTTATATCAAAGGAAGCAAACGAACTGGTGGGTCACGTGATGTTAAGTGATCACCACCGTCCGTAGACACTAGCGACATCAGGGACGTCGCAAGTGCGTTGCCAGCCTGTATATGGGGGAAGGGGGAGGGGAAGGAAAGGGAAAGCAGGAAAGAGGAAGGGACGTGGGCCTCCGGCTCTCTCACTGACCGAACTAAAATGAAAACATATTTAAAAAAACAAATGAAGATTGTGGTATGACGTTTGTTCGTTACCTTTTACGTAAAAACTACTTGACAGAGTTCGATGAAACTTCACTTTTTTTTTTAGAAATGACTACGCTATTGACCCAGCAAGGTCTTAACAGCTTCACCTGACTATTAAGGTGAGCGCTTAAGG
>JACEII010000012.1:3167749-3203016 GCA_014332785.1 Antheraea mylitta | reverse complement strand
ACTACCTGACAGACTGAAATCCCGCCAAACACTCTTAAAAAACTCTATTCTACATTAGTTTTGTTGCCAATTTTTTATTTGTGATATATTACGTATTATAAAAGGAAAGTGAGTGTAATTTATATTAAAATAAATTATTTTTGGTGAATAAAATCTGTGATGCTACAAACATGAAAATTTTTTTAACTCTGTCGATATGTCTGTTTTTTTTATTTGTTCCGGGTAATCTCCGAAACGACTGGACCTATTTGAATGTTTTTTTTCTTCTTAGAAATGACTACGCTTAACAGCTTCACCGGACTACAAGTAATATTTGAACGGGAATTCTACGGGCAAATAAGTAACTAATTAGCTGTTTTATTTAATATTGTTCGATAATTTGTAGCTTCATATTTTCATTATTTTCTTATATAGTGTGAGCACTGAGGGTGATATATAGTTTAAAATTCCAGTTATGTAGCTGATCATAATCCCATCCCATTCGATACACTATTAGTATTCACATACATACTGTACATGTTACCTGTTACAGTAGATGATGTGCGTGTGATACAAATATTTTTGAAATAGTATTATTGTAATTTACACTAGATGTGTAATCACAATTTTAAATTTATTTAATATATTTAAAAAAACGCGTGCGAAGCCGCGGATAACAGCTAGTTTACATATAGATGTGGTAGTTGCACGCTGCGTATCGTCAAACTAAATCGTTCACAAACGGTGAAGCCAATTAAAGCACCGATATCGAGTTTTAATACACAGTACAATCATATGATTTGATTATTCACTGTTTATTATTGCAATTTCCCGAGGACACAATCGCAGGCACAGCTACTGCATAAATAAAATTGTAGAAATTTGTCGTTTTTACGTAACACAAAATCTCGATAGATTTCGATTCGTTTTAGTTTTACTTCATAGACACTTGCGGTGTTATCGCAAAGATAGTTGTTGTTGTTGATAGGTGGTAAAGCCACGCTGAAGCTATTATTGGTTTCAGCATGAATGGGTCGGCTCGACCGGGTAGTACCACCCCTCTCACGGAAAACCGACATGAAATAACAGTGTTTGCATTGTTGTGTTTCATTCGGTCGGTGAGAGCGCCGGAGGCCCACTTCCCTTCCTGTTTCCTTCTTTCCCTTGCCTTTCCCTCCCCCTCTCCCATATACAGGCTGGCAACGCACTTACGACTTTCCTGATGTCGATAATGTCTATGGACGGTGGTGATCACTTAACATCACGAGACCCACTCCTTTGATATAAAAAAAAAAAATTAAATACGTATTGAATACTTGCCTTAAAAAGGTTTCGTATTAAATGCATCGCGCTCGCCCGACGCAAGTTCATTATCCTTTTTCACAAATATAACCTAAATAAACCAAAGCGAGAAAAACGAACAAGATGGCGCACATTTAGCGAGCGCGGTGTTTAATACAAAACCTTTTTAAAGCAATTATTCAATGCGTGTTTAACTTGTAATAACACCGAAAAAAAAATGAATAATGAATTAAAAGAAAATTATTACTGTAGCTCCAATTATTTTAGTTTTAAGAGATTACAATTTTTGGAAGCGTTACCCGTCCAGCGATGTATTTTTGCTTGCTATTGATAAGTGGGGCAAGCGGTAGAATGCTTATGTTTTATACTCTATATATAAAAAGTATTGTTATAATAATAAACAAGGCAGACCAACTCTCTGGTATCAGCACTAATATAATAGGTATTTACCTATGAAATTACCGTTCTGCAGTACTGGCCATTTCAAATCAAAATAATTTTTGTTTGGCTAAGAATTCTAATTTCAAATTAATTTTATTTTAAAAACATGGAATTCTTTTTCCAAAAGTAGTCATTTGTTTTTTGATTACTGTTATATTTTCATCGCATTTCAATCTTTTTTTGTCATCATGGATACTTTAAAAATTCGAGTAATTATGGAATATGAGTACCGTCGTGGCAGCAACGCGGCACAAGCGGCACGCAACATCAATGACGTTTACGGAACTAACTGTTATTTGTTTGCTCGCTTCCGTTCTGGGAATTTCGACCTGAAAAATGAACCTCGCGGTCGTCCGAAGACTTTGGTCGACAATAACAAATTAAAGAGGATTGTGGAAGCGGATGATACTCAATCTACGGCTGAATTAGCAGCAGCTTTCGACGTTAACGTCAAAACAATACTGGTCCATTTCCGTCAAATTGGCAAGGTAAAAAAGCTTGACAAATGGGTGTCCCACGAACTCAATGATGGCCAGCACAAAGTACGCGTAGAGAGGTACCTCGCACTGTTCAACAAACACACAAATTAAGGAATTTTGAACGGCATTGTTACCTGCGATGAAAAATGGATTCTGTTTGATAACCGCAGGCGCTCAGCAAGTTGGTTGGATCCTGGTTCAGCACCTAAACAAATACCCTAAACGAAAACTTACACCTAGAAAAGTGATGGTCACTGTTTGGTGGTCTAGCGCCGATGTGATTCATCACAGCTTCTTACCGGACGGGGTGAGCATTACTGCAGATGTGTACTGTGAAAAACTGAACACAATGATGGAGAAGCTGGCACATCTCCAACCAGCATTGGTCAATCGCTCGTCTCTGCTGCTCCTGCATGACAACGCGTGACCTCATACTGCACAGCAGACGGTCTCCAAGTTACAAGAACTGGGGTTGGATGTTCTCCGTCATTCGCCCTACTCTCTAGACCTTGCGCCTACAGACTACTACTTTTTCCAGAATTTGGATAACTCCTTGGAGAGCAAAAAATTCAATACCCGAGAGGCAGTACAAAATGCCTTTGAAGAATTTGTTGCTTCCCGTCCAGCTGATTTCTTTAAGAAGGGCATCAATAAACTGCCACTGCGTTGGCAAAGATGTATTGATTGCATGGGTGATTACTTCGATTAATACAAATAAAAAATACATGAAAAAAATTCGTTTAGATTTTTTCATACAAAACGGCAATTTCATAGGTAAAGACCTTATATAGGGATTGTTACTGAGCAAAAACCTTAGTGTACTATTACAAACTTAAGAATATAAGATGACCTTAAGTTAGAACAATTAAAATGCTATATTACTTGGAAGGGTTTACTGTTAGAGTTAATCGAATTTATAAAAATATTAGCTTTTATCCGCAACTTAGTTGTACGGTAAACGATATTACTGTTCCATAGAAACGAAGTGTTTGAAATATTTTGATTATATATTTTTTTATATTACGGCTGTAAAATTTTATAATCACCACTTGAGCCACATGAAAAAGCCCAGTAGCCTAAGTACTATTCTAACATATAGATCCGAGTGCTGGGCTACGAAAGAGACGGATTAGAGAAAGTTACATGTGGCAGAGATGCGAATGTTAAGATGGGTGTGTGGTGTAACCAGAACTGACTAAACCAGAAAAGATTAAGAATTTGTATATCAGATGAAGTTCGAAAATAGCATCAGTGACAAATAATAGGTTAACATGGTACGGGCGTATTATGAGAAAAGATGAAAATCATGTAACATGAAAATTTTTAAGTATGGAAGTGGATAGGGGAGTAGAGGAAGACCAAAAAAGGTGTGAATTGATTGTGTGAACAATAAAATGTATATCAAAGATGTGAACTGATATTACATCTGACACGAGAGAATGAGGAGGAAAATATGTTGTGCCAACCCTACTTACATAGAATAAGAGTAAGAAGATGACAATGAGCGTATGTAATACTCTGAAAAGTCCTCTATCTGTCAATAAAAGTTTTGTCAAAATATGTTCAGCCGTTTATAAGACCGGACAAACATCGCTCAATTTTATTTATTTTAACGGAGGTATATGACAAAGCGTATGTAATATCAGCATATCCCTAAAACAATCGTAGAAAATAAACTATTATGAGGGCATCGCGTCGCGATGGTCCCATGAACGAAATAATAACTTCACACGACAAATTATCATAATAGGAAGTTGTTCGCACAAAATATAGTGTTTACCGCAAAATGTATGAATAAGGAATTGTTCAAATAATAGCATACGTTTAAATCTGTAATTACTTTATTTTATACTCATTTGTGTCTAGTAGTTTTTTATATGTACAATACACAATTTATTTTACGAACTTACCTAAAAAAAAACAGCATAATAAAATAGCAATCTCTCCCGGCTCCGCCCAGGTGTACCAATGTACCTAGAAAATTAGATTGCGGTTAAATATTAAAAGCAGCAGTAGATCATTATTATAGTCTGTCTATTGCTTGTGCTAGGCCTTCACACCCACACCGGACTAGTAGGAAGAACGCTTATGGCACCCATCACTCGGTAACAAGCTCATGGGTGCCAAAGTGACCGTATCTCAGCTTGGGCTGTTGCCTTGAATGCGACAAAGCGAATCTTACTAAACTAAACGAAATAAACCAATTATATATATAAGAATTAGTAAGAGACACACCAGCATATTTGCCTGACGAAATCAAAAATGTATTTTTTATCTGTCAACTCAGCTAAACTAATCGAGTTCGAAAAAAATGAAAAGAAAATTAAGCCCTTCCACCATATGTATGGTAAGCTAGTGAGTAAAATTTCCAGTGTTACTGTATCTAGCTATCAATATGCTTCAGGGTGATTGAACCCAGGATTTGTTTATTCCACGCAGCACACGGTGAGTTAGTGTCCCACCTGGTGCCACGCTGCGAGATAGTCGCGGCCATTGGCCCGGATCTCTCGCTCCTGACCATTGTTTGTAAAACTGTCGGGAATGAGGTCAGGTGGCTTTCCGTTGCCTCGTACTGCAAGAGAGTCATCCTCACAAAAGAGGCGGTGGAAAGGGAAAGAGAGCGGATCCCTAGGTTCCTGTCCCACCATCGACGAACCACGTTACGGAGACAAGTAGGCGATGACCTCCGGCCGCCGTAGATGGGACCTGGGGCCGATGAACACGGGCTTGTCCATCGTCGAGGCAGTGTTAACTGCACAGGCCTATGTGATAGAGGTGCATTGCGTTGATGTGACTTCCGCAGATAGTCAGGGAGGGGCAAACACCCACTCCCCCTTGAAGGGTTTAATATATAAACCTTTAAGATTGTAAGGGTCCAACATTTGTAGGGAAAGGAGACGTAGTAGTAGTACGTAGACGTAGTAAGGCTATTATGTTAGGGTGGATCAGTATGTGAACGATTGTGACGTCTGGAATGACGCTCCTGTCTGCACATCCACTAAAAACTTTATAACTAAATTATACTTTGTAAAAATATGTAACAAGAGAAAATTAACCAGAACGAGTTTCTTGCCGGCTCTTCTCGATGACTGGGTTGTTTTCCGAACCGGTGGTAGCTTTGACTTTCATAAGCGCTTTCTCAATGCCTAAATTGAATAAAGGATATTTTGATTTGTAGTGTTGGTAAGGCAGTCCCTGCACCCCTGGCCAAAATATGTGAGAAGGAATCATGGGGTATTTAGTCCGTGCGACTCGGAAATAACATATCCTTACGCCTGGCAAGGTAGGATGAGTATCCGTTAAGGCTCTTCCCATGTAAAAAAGGACATGCCTATTGCGGAATAGTACACTTTATATACTTATGATATTACTAACAATGGTTAGGAAACGTTAAAACTTACTATCGATAAAGAAAAACATACGGATATATTACAAAACGATACAAACGTATCAGTTGATAAAAATGTTATTAAATATCCGATAGAACGTACCACAGAACGTGACTATTTCACGTCATCGACGTTGGGGCAATGTTAAGGTTCGTCTCACTTGTAACGCGAATTACCTATTTATTTTATTCAACCGTTTGACATTTTGTATTAAGTACTAGTTGACTCGGCCACACGTTGCTGTGGCTCAGTTATTACATGTTGCTAAATTTCGTGACGCTATCTATGAGATATCTTGGTGTCTATGGACGGTGGTGATCACTTAACATTATGTAACCCTGCTTTTCGTTTGTCTCCTATGACATTAAAAAAATCCCATAACATGTCGTATTAGTCATCAGCCCACGTGAATCACAGACTTTAATTTGATTAGACGCAATCTATTATAATTGTTATTAATATTATTAAAACACTAGAATTAACAATACTGTGTCAGGAATGTAACTGATAAAACTGTATACTTTAGATGTAAAGTTCTCGCGTCGAATAAAATAACGCAGATTGACTGAGAACAAATCTGTTCAGGTCACCATTCATCAATTATATAATATTTCTGTTGGGCCTTGAGAATTCGTCCGTGAATGAATTCTAAAAGACTTTTACGATGTTTGTTATTATAGCAGTTTGCCGATTTCATCAATGCACAACGATAGCAATTAAGTACATAAAACTAGCTAATATCTGCGGCTTAGTCTGCGTTGTTTATAATCTTAACAATGTTTTTTTATGTGCAACGTCTGTTGTCGTCGTATGTTGTGTTAAATAAAAAAGAAACAAGAATAAATTTAAAAAGTATACATTGCTCGTAATTTTTTTAGTATTTGTAAGTAAAGTCGTAACCTCTTAAAACTATTTTATTTATTTTCATTACTTTATTTCTTTTTTTAAATAAAAACTAACAGTTAAAAATTATAACTAAGAAATTGATCGAAATCTATTCAGTAGGGTTAGCGTAATGCGCACATAACGGCAAATCATTATCGTTACAACTTTATATTTAAATAAACTAGCTGCTACCCGCGGCTACGTACGCGCTTTTTGAATATATTAAATAAATTTAAAATCGTTATTAGATGTGTAGATAACAAAAATACTATTTCAAAAATATTTGTAGTATGACACGCACATCATCTACAGTAACAGGTAACATGTACATTATATATGTGAATATTAATAGTGTATCGAATGGGATGTGATTTATCATCAGTCACATAGCTGGAACTTTAAACTACTATCTATATATCAGTGCTCACTTACACTATATAAGAAAGTAATGAAAATATTAAGCTATACATTACTGAACAATATATGTTAAATATTTTATTATATAAATATAATATGTCCACATTGTTGATACAATCAAGTTATTAATATACCTTGCTATAATTTAAATCACATATAAACATATGACTTTCAACCAGTACAATGTACGTCACACGCGCATGTTTACAATGAACAACATATTTTTGTTCAATTTCACACATACGATCACACGGATAATAGTTCATCATAACATAGTGTCAACAAAGTCGTGTTCCACGTCTGTCTATATATCTGTTCGCGATAAGATCAAACACGCATCTTCATGCCGTTTTTACCAATATATAAAATGACTCTTGGACAAGGTTTAGGTATAGTTTGTCTTATTATGAGGGCGGGCATCGTCTGCTGAACCCCCTAGCTTAAAATAAAACAGCTAATTAGTTTGTTATTTGCCCAAAATACCCGTTCAAATATTACTTGTAGTCCGTTGAAGCTGTTAAGATCTTGCTAGGTCAATAGCGTAGTCATTTCTAAGAAAAAAAAAACGTTCAAATAGTTCCAGTCGTTAGAATAAACTTTTTGAGGAGTTTTTGGCGGGATTTCTGTCTGCCATGTAAAGGATTCTATATTTTGTTCATAATCTTGTGTGTATTATTTGACACTATGTTGTTTTAAATTGGTGGCGTTTTATGTAATATGATTTGTTTATTGTGCATAAGTTACATGAATAAAACATAATACCACGGAGCATGAATTCTGTAGTCTTGAAAATTAAAAAGATAAACATTTACGAAATATTATGCTATATATAATATTTACATTAACTTAGACATAGAAGAAAACTGGGTAGAGAATACATAAGAACTACCTATATTGACAACTTTAGAATCGGCAGTATGGATTAATTCCTTCGCCTGTCTTGATGGACAAATATTATTACTACTAACCGCTTCGAATAGCAGCACAAAATATACTTTAAAAATGTATGCGATAGCAACGTACTACATATTATCAATAATTGGAATTAAAAATAACATAGAATAAACTTTTGAACAGGAACACAAAATAAACCCTAATAATATTTCCGATAGAATGTTATCATGTTACCATGGCAACGCATATAATACTGACACTGACACGCAGCGGATGCTCTAAAAATACCCAGATTTTGAGACATACTTCATTAGTGCTCCGCTCCTATTGGTTTTAACGTGATGATATGTAGCCTATAGCCATCCTCGATAAATGAGCTACCTAACACTAAAAGAAACTTTCAAATCGGATCGGTAGTTCTTGAGATTAGCGCGATCAACCAAACAAACAAACAAACTTTTTAGCTTTATAATATTAGTATAGATTTCCTCTGTACTTGTGTATGTCACTGAACTCCTCCTAAATAGCTGTACTGATTTTGATGAAATATTGTGTGCATGTTCCAGTCGGTCCGAGAATGGTTTAGATTTACAATTGGACCCTTTGGTGGCACTGCGGTTGGATAATAGGTATTTTTTACTATCAGAGACAAAGTTCGCAGGGATCGCTAATTCATTTTTTTTATTGTAGCACGGCAAAGTGACTGCACTATGCCTGATGGTAAGCACAGTACAATCCAAAAATAATAGCGACCACCGATTGACACACTGTCCATCGCCGGTCGCCACTATCATGCCGGCCTGTAATAAGCTGGATATGCACAGGCTGATCCGAAACACGACCCGTAGAGGCAAATCACTATTACGGGCTTTGTCGCCATATACATGGTGGTTGCGACCCAGTCGGGCTGTAAAACCCTACCACCACGCTATTCATGTATAAAATAAGTGGTTATATTATTAAACATTATTAAATACTACATGTATATTATATTCCCCGACTGGCACAATACAGTGAAATAAAATATTTTAGGGCAATCTACATCAAGGCTTTTTTGTGTGGGCACGTAGTACCCTTAAAGGAAATTTTGAAAATATTGAATGACTGCCGTAAAAACTGAAGAAAAATCTATTTTGATAACTTTTGATACATAATGGATTTTTTTAACAGGTCAAAATTATCCAAATACATAATCTAACCTATATTTGCTGAATAATTACCTCGTCGCAAAGTGTTTTGTATGCATATATGGTTGCACTAAAAATATTAGTCATAATTTTTCACAAAAAAGTTCAACGCTGTTTAATTTCTTTATTAAAAATCAATACAAATATATAAATTCACTTTTTACATTGCACTTATAGTTTAAGAGTAAAGTGTATGAAACTTTTTTCAAAGTATACGACGTAACCTAAAACTATGAATCTCGTCTTTGCCCCTTTTAAGCATGTGGATTCGCCCTATTCTATAGTTATAATTCTATAGATTCTAAGTTAAAAGTCTAATTTATTTATTTTTCAGTTCGACCTAGCATGTCAGGATTGGAAGCGATCTCTAGTTGGAACAGTTCACAACGCTGGTTTCTTCGTATCCATTCCATTGACCGGGCTCATATCAGATAAATGGGGCCGCGTTCCGGCAATTGTGTTCGCTTCGGTCGCGAACGGGGTGTTCGGCGTCATTCGCGCGCTCTCGGTCAATTACGACATGTTCGTTGTTTTCGAATTCCTGGAACCAGCGTTCGGTGGAGGTGTTTATACAGCGTGTTTTGTTCTTGGTAAGTTTTTCTTTATAATTTATGCTACGGAATTGCTTGTTTATGAATATAAATGAAGTTGGTATCTCCGATATCAATAAACATATGTGTTTTGTTTTAGAATATGTTTATTTGTATTCTTAATGATCTTACATGATATTGATGAACTGTCAATGTTAAAGCAATAAAGATCGATTTATTTAAACTGTTATGGACCACATATTACTCAAAAACGAATACGGGGCGACTTGTTAGTGAAAACATATTACTTTATTTGCGACTAGCGGGTTCAGCGGACGTTATCCCGCCCTGATAATTTAAAAAAAACATTGACAAATTATACACCTGAGCTATCCTTACGAATCACTCTATCTATATGTAGATAACCGCATGAAAATCTATTCAGTAGTTTTTGAGTTTATCGCGAACAGACAGACAGACAGACATTGTAGAGGACTTTGTTTTGAATCTGTATATAATATAATATATATAAAATGCGGAAGTGCGCATGTTCGTAAATTTATTCGTCCTAAACGGCTTAAACTATTTTACTGATTTTCTTTTATATTTATGGAGTCCTATGGATACTT
Organism: Antheraea mylitta; assembly: GCA_014332785.1. Lineage (NCBI taxonomy): Eukaryota > Metazoa > Arthropoda > Insecta > Lepidoptera > Saturniidae > Antheraea > Antheraea mylitta. The sequence goes on along the minus strand of JACEII010000012.1, from coordinate 3,192,884 downwards.
ACATATAATTGGACTGAGTGTTTGAAGGAATCATCGGGATTTAGTTTCTCTTAAATATTTTTTTCTATTTAGATTTTTAAAAAGTTGCCTGGCACGTGACATCCCGCGTATATGAGATATTTAAGTAAGTACCTGGGTGACCGAGCCTAGCTCGGTTCTTTGTAAGACATTTTTAAATTAAAATAAACTGTTAGGTTTGCCTCACAAAATATGCATTTTTTCTAATAAAAAAAAAAAATGAAAAAGGATATTTCTTATGCTGTCACTCGGATTCGAACCGGGGTCACTCGGATTTTCGCAGCAACCGATTTCCATCTGCGCTATTTTCGTTTTAACAGCGGCAGCGAAATTTACCTTTATATTCTAGCTTAGTTTTTTCATGCCTGAAAACTCAGTCAAAAAAAGTTTTCTATGAATAAAATCTAGCTAGATCGATTTATCGTCCCCGAAACTACCTACACACTAAGTTTTACGGAAATAGATGAAGCAGTTTCCGAGATTCTGAATATATACAAATATAAAAATATACAAGAATTGCTCGTTTAAAGGTATTACATATTATAATTCAGGATTAAAAGTGTGTTAATAATACTATAGTCGGATATAAATACTACGCAATTCACACAGGCAAGTAACGAAATATAAAAGTATACTTGTGCACATACAGAAGGAAATCGAGAACAATAGCGTAGTATGAACATGACGACAAAAGAACGGTTGGTTTACGTAACAGCATATGGATAATTTTTACGGTCAAGGCGAGCCAATAGATGTTACACGTCAAAAATATATAATCTAAAACTGTGACTACTCCAGTAACCACCTCTCAAAAAAATTATTTTTTGGTTACCAGCGCAACCTTCTCCAACGAGGCTAACTAGCGGTGACTATAAAAATAGTTCGCTAAAATTTTACAGAATGTAGTTCTAGTATTTTGAAAATAAATAATTAAAAGATGGCATATTTGATTTGGGTTTTTTATTTTATTTTATTTTGCAATTTTATTCCAAAAATAATTATAAATATCAAAATCAGATCTCGTTATAAAATACTACGATAAATTACAAATCGTGTTTTTGATGAAAACATCTATAGGCGCGGGTAAACGTGATTGTTAGCGTGGCGACGACGCGACACCATGCACAAACAATTGTGCGTAATCTCTCTTGCCTCACTGAGTTCGCATACCTATAGTGTAATTTGAGACTTCGAAAATTTTAGATTCGTTCGATTCCAACAATTACGATGTTTCACATCTGCTAGATATCCCATCCCATAATGGCTCAATTTTTTTTATTATAAAAGTAAATGAAAATTACTTTATACAGTTTAGGCCCTAATAAGGTTAATTAACTTGAACGTCAAAACTACCACCGGTTTGGAAAACAACCCAGTCATCGAAAAGAACCGGCAAGAAACTCGATCTAGTACATTTTTTTAACATTTAACATTTTTTTTAAATATTTCCAATACATCATACGATCGCTTTTATTGGATGCACAGGGATGAGTCAATTCCAGATATCACCATCATTTACATATTGATCCACAATTAGAAGGTCAAGATTATGTTAATAATTGTCACGTAATATTTTTTTAAGTTCTAGGTTTTACATAACTCGCTTCTTGTCAAATACGTCACTGATTATACTAACATTTATTCAAACAGGACCCCTAATCGATTCCAATGCTAATATTTGTTAAAATTATGCCGAAGGTCAAGTTTTTGCTCCGTAGGCTCATTGTTCGTAACGAAAAAATGTTGTTTACTTCCGTGTTGGACAGCTCGAAGTTATATAATAACCTTTTTCAAAACAATTGAACTTTATTTACTTTAGGGACTGCGAACATGATCTAGGAGTATCACACACACACACACACGCATTACAAACAATAAAACAAAGTCGTCTGCCACGTCTGTCTATCTGTTTGCGATAAACTCAAAAACGACGGAACGGATTTTCATGTGGCTTTCGCCAGTTGATAAATTAATTCATGAGGAAGGTTTAGATGTACAATTTGTTAAGGTTTTTTTTTAATATCAGAAGGGGACAACGTCCGCAATGCCCGCTAGTATATATATATATATATATATAGGCAGTGGGAAAATGGTTGAGAATGTCTCCCTCCTGTATTTCTCATCCGATTTTCTTCACTTTTTGTTATTTTGGAGTTTTACTGTTTAGTAAAAAAAAAGTCGAAGCAGTCATAAGGATTACCAACAGAAGATAAATCTAGAAACAATGAAATAACAGTATCGTCTTTTGATTTATTTATAATCTGAATTACAATATTTAAAATTCATAAATTGTTAACATTAGACTGGTTTTTACATCTATTGTCACTAGGAACAATTATTTATATACATTTTTAAATAGTTTATTAATCAACCAAACATATTGATGGGCTGCACAAACTCAATACAAATTATAAATGTATAATAGATGTACACGGGCTGCTATACTATGCGTCACTAGTTTGACGTAAGCCGCGCATGCGCACTATGGCCAGTCGTGCTTACTAGTATGTCATCCGTCAATCTGAAGTTCATCTCCCGCCCAAAATACCGCTAAACACGCCTAAAGGTCGCACTTAAAAAATTGGAAAAAACGTTTTCTCTATGGTCGACAGTCGATCGCGAGACGAGCACTGGTCATATAAATATCCTGTTCTAATTATGAGAATGTCAGTTTATTTATTACACTCTCACGACTTAAAAATAATCCGTTCGAGAAAAAGTACTGTAATATAGGGATAGGTCAAATCTAAAACAAGGTAAGCAAAGCCACGTGTAAAAGCTAGATAATATTTTAAATGAGAATGTTTGTGAGAATGGAATTATGTATATTTTATTCATTTCTCACGCTAAAACTACTGAATAAATTGTAATGAACCGTTAAAATACTTTATGTACTGCTGAATTTGTTGAAAAGATAACAACAAAAACAAAAGATATAAATACGAACGTAATAGCTGTCGGCTGCTAGTTGGCTATATATTTTTTACATAATAACACTTTTGTATCAATCAATGCTTATTCAATATTTTGATGAATATTCATTGGTCACCTAATTCAATTACGCAGAGAAAAAAAAAACTGATAAACCTGATTATTTTTGTTACCGATTCTTCACATTAAATGTCAAATGTAAGCGAGTTATAATTAATTTTTATTGTTACTCAATGGAAAATCGGGTATCATTTCATCTAATATTATCTGGAATATTCTCAGACGAGCAAACCTTTTTCAAATGTACATTTTATTGCTTAAAATAAGAACAAAAATACTGGACTAAAGTATGCGATAGTTCGTAGTATTTCGAAAATAAAGTATTTCGCTAAATATTCAACAGACGGTTTATTCAATAATATTAGTTGTTTTTTTTTTAAATATTTTGTTATGCATTTTTTAATAATTATTATAAATATCAAATCAGATCTTGTATTAAAATACTACGATAAATCCTTAATCGTGTTTTTGTTTCGTTATTAGGTCAAGCACATGTTTATAATTGTCATATGGCATTGAATTTTGTCATACAAATAGTTTAGAGTTTTACAAAACTCGCATCTCGTCAAATACGTCACTAAACACGACAAAGTGTATTCAAATAGATCTAATAGATTCCAATGCATCTTGCATGTTTGAAAGGTTATAACAAAAAAAAAATACGTGTGGCACTCGGGGACTGCCGCGGTAAAGCTATTGCATAGCATTTTTTATTAACTTATGCAATTATAACTATTTATTTATTTTATTTATGCAGTATTTTTTCCTTTGTTTTTTTTTCTTTGATATTAATTCAAGTTACACTTTTTGAGCGTGGTGACCGATAAGAAAACAATTTTTTTTCTTTTTTGGTCAAAATATTTTTATTATCTTACAATACATGTAGGTTATTCAGGAATATTAATCATTGAACCTATAGGTTTATGTTAACTGAAATAAGAAACAAAAGTTTGAGACTTGATTGGTGTTAGGTTTTTTCGTTACGGAATTTTTGGATTCGGTCTCACGCTCAAGGCCCGCGATAGAAGCTATGCAATAGCTTAAAAATAATTTATAGTATTATTACTGGAACATTAATAGTAGTAATAATATTCGTCCAATAGGACAGGCGAAGGAATTAATCCATACTGCTAATCCTGAAGTTGTCGATATATGGGGTTCTTGTATATTCTGTAGTGAATTTTATTCTATGTTTAAGTTAATATAAAGGCATACGCGCCAAATCTTCTATATAATATTTCGTAAATTTTTAACCATCTTCATTATTTTAATTTTCAAGTCGTTTCTTTTGCCAATTCTGAAGTTGTCAATACCGATAGTTCTTATGTATTCTTTAGTCTGTTTTCTTCTAAGTCCAAATCAATGTAAAGGCTTACGCGCCAAATCTTCTATATAATATTTCAGGCATTTATTATCTGCTTAATCTTTGAATAATCATTGAGAAAAGTTCTGATATGTCCATGTTTTGTGGTCTGGGGGTTAATTTCGATCCCGCACACCCGATTAGGCCTCCCACAGCAGCGGCTCAAGCCTAGGTTCGATCCCTCGGTAGAGAGCCCTCGAGTGCGTTGCTTGCGCGATACGGTGACACACAAATATACATCACTGCTACAATACTACACGATCACCCCCACACAAGTGCACGCCTACACGCTTACACATGAAAGTGGAAGGGTTTACTTTTTTCCCTCATCGAACTGAAAAACTCTCAATTTTCCGATAATAAATATATGGAGGAGTTGTTGTGGCGTGTATGCTTGGTACACATAATATACATATATATACAGTTCAACAACTCATACATATATGAATAATTAGCTAGGTTAGCTAAGATAGGTCGCGATTTTGCATGCAACAGGCAACAGCCAAGCCGAGGTGTGCCGTGCACCCTTGAGCTGGTTGCCAAAATAAAATCGGCTGAGTGCCTTAAGCGCTCGCCTTAGTAGTCCGATGAAGCTGTTAAGACCTTCCTGGGTCAATAGCGTAGACATTTCGAAAAAAAAAAAAGTCCATGTTTTGTCAAGATATTAGGATAAGTCAGGTGGTCAATATTCAAGTAAAGTGTCTTGTGGTTATTTCAACGTAATAACAAGATGGTGGTTCTCTTGTTACAACTTTCCTGGGAATTTTTGTAGCATCCCAGAATTCATGGTCCGTGGTATTATTTTTCATTCACTTCACTTATACACAATAAACTAACAATATTACATAAACACAACCAACTTTACATAATATAGAGTCAAGTAAGACAAGATTATGAATAAAATATAAAATCCACTACATGACAGACTGAATTGCCGCCAAAAACTTGTTACGGAATTAATAATAACTGCATTGTGGCTATCTTCAAATGGCGTCGCTGTAGTATTTGCCAACGTCACTATTTGATTTTCATTACATTGATTGAAGAAATCAGATTTTATACTGTCACATGTTATATTTTTGACACTGAATGCATAATTCACCTCATTTTTTTTCGGTATTTTCGAGTATTAAAAGCGAAAATGTAAGGATAGACAAATTTTTTTATAACTTTTAGCACGTCTTAAAAATGTACACTACAATTTTTTCTATACTTGTTACATTGTCATCCAGTTCTGATTTATGTATCAAATTTCAAGTTCCTAGCTCATAGGGAAGTAGATTAAAATCAATTACGAAATTCTACCCGGACATGTATATAAGAAATCAATTTAATAAAAACGTGTTAAACATATTATAATTGCATATAATCTGGTGTATAGTTTTTTTACAATTTTTAGGAATGATTTCGCTTTTCCTATTTGTTCTTTAGATTCATTTTTTGCTAAACTGTTGTGAAAAATTCAACGCGATCGGAGCACTTTATAGTAATCTGCTGTCTACCTATTTTATTTATATTCTATCGTTTCCTTAATAGGGCATTGATTTTACGTTTGATGTACGATCTTTTTAATAATAATATAATTTATAATCACAACCTTAATGTGAGGTAATGTGTGACCCAAGACTGGTTTTCAAGGTCAGATGCCGGAACTCATTTATTACGAATGTTAGTTACTAAGGCGAATACTGGAATTTTATTAATGGATAGCTACAATTACGATAGCCTAGAGTTATGGGAACGCTTTTTATAATAGAAATGGAGCTTAGGTACTGATAACTTAAATAAAATTAATAATGACTTTGTAAATTTCAATTATACTAGATGATAGGTTACAAAATTTGTAGTATTCTAAGATATGACACTTTAGGATAACATTTAACACATAAAATAATAATATCAAAACAAATACTAATAGACCACAAAGAGAACCTTAGGTAAAATATATAGTTAGGTGAAGCTGTAAAGACCATTTCAAGTCAACAGCGTTTTCATTTCGAAAAAAAAAGGTAAAATTCGTTTTAAGAATTTCAAAACTATGGATAATATTTAAATAAACCTAGGTTGAATGACCTATGATAAAACTTGCGATGCGGGGTTGATAACTTTCGATTATATAACAAACAATTGGTTGGCTTCACTTTCACTTCACTTGACGGACATTGACACTATGCTTTAACATACACGCTTAGAGGATCGAGTATAATATTTATATGTTTCTAGATAATTAGGTCAAATATCAAGGACCTACTTCTTTAAATTAATTTAGAAGGAGAATCGAGTGCAGAGTGTGCTCTATAAATATTGCAACTGTATAAACATTCACATGGTATAAACATCATCGCCAATCCTATTTCTTCGTTAAAACAGCAGTGATCGCTGCTGTGTTCCGTTCTAGAGGCTAGAAATTGGAAAACAAGGCATACATATCAAGAAGATCAAACTATTATTGACAGTCTTCAGGATTGTGGTCGTTTTTGAGGTTGCAACTCTCAGCTTTAGCTGCCTATTACTGGCAGGCTTCAAGACTGCCCTTTTTAAGATTTTAGTCCTCAGAAAAAATAGCTTGTTATTTAATTTTAGGATTATGGTCTTTTTTAAGTTGCAAATCTCAAGAATAGAATCTCAAGAATCTCAAGAATATCACACTTGATTCTTGGTAGACTTCTGAAGTGTAGTCATTTTAATAGTTACAAATCTTAGGAATAGGCTTTTTATTGCCAAGTTTCAGAACTGTGATCCTTTGTAGGGTTGCTTATAAATACTTACTTGCTGATGATCATATGCCTTTGTATGGCTACTGAGCCTAGGGTTGCCAAAATTTTTTCAGCGAAATACAGTATTTTTCAAAATAAGTTATAAAAAATATAGTAAATACACTTTTAAAAAATATAGTATTTTATGAGTTAATATCAATAACAGAGGTCAGTGAGAGTCAAAAACAAAAGATTGCAGATGCGTTCGGAGACCGGAATTCGATTACATGAACTCTCCTCACTCAAGATTTAATGAAAAGACGCGTGAATTATTTTTTAAAAACAAATATATAATGTAAATATAAATATAATGTTTGTTACATTTCGTTCGGTGTTGAAAATATAGTATTTTTAATACATATATATATTTCTTCAACAGTATATAGTACGCCGACCCGAAATATAGTACAATACTATATATTATAGTACGGTTGGCAACCCTAACTGAACCTCTATATATAATTTTTTTTATGTTATAGGAGACATCGGCTGAGTGCCTTCAGCGCTCGCCTTAGTAGTCCGGTGAAGCTGTTAAGACCTTGCTAGGTCAATAGCGTAGTCAGTTCGAGAAAAAAAAAGTTATTAGGAGACAAACGGATATTCGAGTCACCTGATGTTAAGTAATCAGCCTGTCTTTGGGGGTAGGGAGAGGGAGGAAAAGGAGAGGGGGAGGTGGGCCTCCAGAGCTCTCACTCACCGAACGAAACGCAACAATGCAAACACTGTTACTTCACATTGATTTTATGGAAGAGTTCTAAACCGTCCGAAAATTTTATAAACGTTGTCAGTGGTTCTAAAAAGTACATGAAATATTTAATATCTAGAAAAAGTACCATTCCCCTGAGATAGGTCAGGCCTAAAAAAACGCGAGTGAATCAGCGGTTACATCTAGTAAAATATTTTGATCAGATATAAATATTTATAAATGTTTTCAAAGGGTCAAATCACTTAACATAACTCACATAACTTTAGGATAAAATAGTAAAAACACCAATCAAGGTCAAGGGCACTTGATAATGACATATACAAATAACAATGATTTAAAACCGTCTCTATGGCCTGCCATCGAAAGAAATTAACTTGTCTACCATTTTAGAAACATTGGAATATTTATTATACTTATAATCTTTCCTAGCATAATATTTGGAAGAGAAACACGTATAAAACACGACAAAAGCGCTGATACATTTTTTAATATAATTACTACCTAAATGAGTCTTACAAAATTCCCGCCAACAATTACGACTTCGGCGCTAAAAACAAAGACTCGTTCGTTCATTTGGGATTTAAAAATGAACCTTCTTAGTGAGTGTTTTGAAACTTTAATCGGCAACGTTTTTGTGCGGCGAAAAGTAGTGGAGGTAAACACTGTGTCGGGTAGAGTGTTGAAAGCAGCAGTTCTCTCATTACCTACTTGGATTTTTGACCCCCTGGGAACATCGCGCCATGTTACCTCTGTGTTATACTTTTATAACTAAAATGTTTCCCTGTAAAGTTCCACCTCTACTGTGTTTTTTACAACACATTCTATTTTTTTTTTATTGTAGCCGACCCCTAGTACGTTTGAATTATAACTCCATGAATCTTAAAAATAATAGTTTAATTTTTACGCGTTTAGAATTATTTTAATGGCATGTTTGATTTTAAATTATTGTTTCATTTGTAAACTACCTAATTCCAGTTTCATTTGATTTACACAATTATCACTTATGTATGTTATTTCTATTGTAATTCTAATAATTCAATTTCATTTATTTTTATCATGTTATCTTACCTTTATGTAGAATGGACATTAACATCTTTGCTGTAGTTTATTATATAGTATGTAAACTTCCTTATTGAGAATAGTTTTAAATTAAAGCATTTAAAATATCGCTATTTTTTATGAATACAACATTGGTTAGTCAGTACTTAGCGATTTGAAATGACACCGGTTTTCTTACAAATAATTTCTGGGCTATCCATTACCACTTCTATGACAAATAAATTCCTTAAATAAAAAGCAACGATATTGGCGAATTTTTTTTCACGTTGATTCCAAAAGAGATTAATAAATTATCATTATAATTTAACAAAACGCGATTATTCATAGGACCTACACACGTGTTATCAAGTAAATATTATTTCTAGGTGAAATTAAAGGTTAAATTTATGTATCAGCCTTTACTTCCGCATATATATTAAATACCTAACAAGTTCATTTATTATCACCAATGATTTAAAGTAAACTAGATTAGTTACTGTTTTTCTTTCGAAATGACTACGCTATTGGCCTTACTAGGCCTTTACAGCTGCACCAGACTGCTAAGGCGAGCGCTTAAGACACTCAGCCGATTTTATTCAGGTAACACGCTCAAGGGTGCACGGCACACCTCGGGTTGGGCTGTTACCGAGGAAAACCCGATCTGACCTAGCTAAACTATTCTAAGCTATTACTATGTATCTAACTTATTCTTTAACCTTCACAGTTGGAGAAATGCTTGTAATAAGAATTTTTCGCGGGATCTTAGTGGGCAATGCTATGGATTTTATACTTTATTCATACTCTTGTGTTATTTTGTACTAGCCGTCTGGAACGCAATATAAAAAAGGTGATTAATAAAATCGTCTGAATCTATTAAGTTAATTTAATTATCTACTTTCCTAACGTACTTAAGTCGCGTCGCCATTAAAATTTCAATAACTTTTGATAGAGTGAATTTATGATTTTCTTTGTGAGGTTTTTATCTACAACGTAGTAATTTACCAATGATGCGTGTCATACAAACAGACAGACAGACAGACAGACATTTCTAAGAATGATTGGAATATATTTTATTATTTATTCCAAAAGATCTGCAATAATTTTTTTCACAAAATTTTGAAAATTACCAACACGATACATTTACATTCTTGTTATGTTTTTTTTTTATATAGAAGCACGACAAAGTGACTGCACTAAGCCTGATGTTAAGCATAGTACAATCCAAAAACATCGGCAACCACCGAGAGACAAATTATCCATCGCCGGTCGCCGCTGTCATGCCGGCCATAATGACGAAAGTCACCCGGTACTGAATATGCACAGGCTGATCCCGAAACGCGACGCGCAGAAGCGAGTCACTATGACGGGCTTTTTCGCCATATGCATGGTGGCTGTGACCCAGTCGGGCTGTAAAACCCTACCACCCATATGTGATATATAGAATACAGATATCACTTCTCGTCCAATGGTGGAACTTAGACAATAGAGGAAAAAAAACTATTTTCCAGTTTTTTTACTGATAACACAAAAGTTTATCAATACATCTATCTACATGAATGAAGAGATTCAGCTGAAACATTTCGATTAATCCCTACAAAATTATAAAAGTTTTAATTTCAAATTGCTTGTCTAGAAACTTGAATATAGGTTTATGATCATATAAATGCTGCTGTTTATTTCCGCTATAATGTCAGCCTTCGTTTGAACTGTAATAAATAATTTATGCCTCTCACATTTATCAATAAAAACATACGTACTACAAAATTGATCTTATTCCTATGACCTTCGGCTTGAAATATCTTCACGCCTAATACATCGAGGAGGCGGTAAATATTATTTTTTATTCTATACAGGTTTTCGCATTTGATAGTTCGTAAGATTTACGAGCTAACATATTACCACTGCTAGGTTTGTCTACTTCGATTACTCCCATAGATTAATTAGTGTTTTATGGTATTTTGCTGACGTAGACACCGCCCGTGTTACTACAAAACAGTTAAATAAATATTGAATACTCGCTTTAAAAAAGTTTGAGTACTTACGTATTAAATGCACCGCACTCGCTGACCGCTGCGCGACAAGTTCGTGTTATTATTTTTTTTTCGAAATGACTACGCTATTGTCCTAGCAAGGTCTTAACAGCTTCACCGAACTATTAAGGCGAGCGCTTAAGACTCTCAGCCGATTTTATTTTGGCAACCAGCTCAAGGGTTCACGGCACACCTCGGCTTGGCTGTTGCCTGTTGCATGCAAAATCGCGACCTATCTTAGCTAACCTAGCTAACTATTCATATATGTATGAGTTGTTGAACTGTATATATATGTATATTATGTGTACCAAGCATACACGCCACAACAACTCCTCCATATATTTATTATCGGAAAATTGAGAGATTTTCAGTTCGATAAGGGGAAAAAAGTAAACCCTTTCACTTTCATGTGTAAGCGTGTAGGCGTGCACGTGTGTTGGGGCGATTGTGTAGTGTTGTAGCAGTGATGTATATTTGTGTGTCACCGTATCGCGCAAGCAACGCACTCAAGGGCTCCCTACCGAGGGATCGAACCTAGCCTTGAGCCGCTGCCGTAGGAGACCTAATCGGGTAAATAAGAAATTTACGTTAATTATTATATATATTGTGATATTTATAGCTCTGCCTGTGTTTATTATTATTTATATAAATAGTCAGGTTGCAGTATAATTAAAATGGTGATGCGATCTAAGCTGCTAAACCTAGAAAAAAACTAGTTCTTAAATACAGCCGCAACATATAAGTATGTTCGGCGAAAGATTTTCAATATAAGGTTAGTAGCTAACCAGACGAATATTAAAAAATAAAAATACCCAACCTCAATGATGTCCACATATTATTTTGACGTGACAACGTCTTATAAATTGGTTTGCCGGGTGACACTTCAAGAAACTGCGTTACGCTCCGCTCACGTTATGCGCTCACAATGAGAGCGAGTGAGAGGCACGCGTCCCTTCCACTCGGGCATGGTTAGCCCGCCTAAGAGCGAGAGAGACTACTATACGAAAATTATTTTACCACTCAAAGTCGTTGTCACGTAAAACTTTCGCCCGTATACCGACTTTACAGGCAACCAATTTTTTTACCTTCACCGAAATGTCCAGGTCAGTACGAATTTGAATCTATAAAAATCGATGTGACGTTCAATCACAATGAAGCCATGCCACTGACGATTCGACCACTACTTACAGACCAAAAAAGACGAGCGTATTGTATAGTATTTTTGTTTACATTTTTATATCATACTAGCCTTTGCCCGCGTCTTCGTTCGCGTGGAATACAATAGATACACATAACAATAACACGCAATAGTTCTGAAAAGGAAAAAACATTCCGATTCTGAAACATTTTTCATCTGTGCTCCGCTCCTATTGGTTTTAGCGTGATGATATATAGCCTATTACCATTCTCGATTAAGGAGCTATATAACACTGAAAAAATTATTCAAATCGGCCCAGTAGTTCCTGAGATTACCCCCTACAACTTCACAACATCACAACGTCACGAACTCACAAACTTACAAACTTTACCTCTTTATAATATTAGTATAGATGAGGCAAGTGAAAATTGAATTCACCTGATGTTAAGTGATCACCGGCGTCCATAGACACTAACAACACCAGAGGAGTCGCAAGTGTGCTCCCAACCCATGCTTGGGGGGTAGGGGTAAGAGTGAGGGAATAGAGGTGGACCTCTGGGGCTGTCATTGACTGAACGAAACGCAACAATGCAAGCACTATTACTTCACATCGGTTTTTTCTAAAAATGTGGTACTACCGCGAGCGAGCCGACTCATGTATGCTTCAGCGTGGCTCTACCACCTACAGAACTCACCTATGAACTTTTGTTATGAAATTAAATTTATCAAAAGACGAGTTCATTGTACTCTGCTAAAGAAGCAGACTACAGATTTTTTGGGTTTCCTCCAAATTGTGTTTCATTTAGTTGTATCCCATTTTCTTATAGTGGCAGAATCTACCACTGCAATACTTTGTGACAATTTTCGTGTATGTCCATTTGATCTTTTGGGCTTAACTGAGAAGTCTGCTACCAAATTGTCTGATATTTTTATTATTATCCCACCTAAGTAGAGTCGGCACAACATGTCTTCTTTTTTCATGTATTCTCTTCTGTTAGATGTCAACTCAGTATTCACACTTTTTACGGACATATTATTTTTCAAAGAGTCCATCCAAATCTTTTTCGGTCTTCCTTTACTCGTATATCTGTCCACTATCATACTCATCACTTTTCTAGTTACATGGTTTTCATCTCTCCTCATGACATGCCCATACCATGCTAACCTATTACTCCTCATTTTTTCTCTCACTGGTGCTATTTCCAAACTGCCTCTAATATACTCAGACGTACTCAAGATCTCAAGGTATTTAACGGACTTTGAAATTACCACGACTCTCTCAGTTACATTTAAATCGTGACTGAGAAATCTTGGTGACTTATTATATAATACTCATGCAACGTATCACGGTATAGACAACTGACTCGTATCAAATTGCGATCACTACTCTCTCATTTTATATTACTAAATACAAATAAATATCTTTGTGAGAAACCAACACAATTAAAAAAAGGACAAATCTGTCATAGCAGGAATTAATTCCACAATCTTCCTAATAGTCAAGTAGGAGTGAAGGCAAATATATCAAACTAGCCTCTGCTCGCGACTTCGTTGGAAGCTCTCAAAAGGAAAAATCCCCGATTTTTAAACATTCTTCATTAGTGCTCCGCTCCTATTGGTCTTAGCGTGATGATTTGGTGCTCCGCTCCTATTGGTCTTAGCGTGACTATCATTGTAACTATCATTGATTAATGAGCTATATAATATTGGAAGGACTTTTCAAATCGAATCCGTAGTTCCTGGGATTATCCCCTAACGTCACAAACTGACAAACTTTACCTCTTTATAATATTAGTATAGATTAATCAATAAACTGTAAACGTATGTAATTGATATTAATGATATATTAAATAATTAACCTCAAACGTACGGGTTAAGTCTTAATTCACTCGAAGGTAGCTTGCCAAATTAGTTGGAATCGAGCCCTGAGCAAATCTAAGTTTCACTATGTTCTGATTAAACACCTTAATACCGACCAAAGTTAAATTATCATACCTGAAAATCAACATATAGGTAAATAGTTTAAGATAAATCATTTCAATGCTTTATTATCCACTGTTTCTCAAGTGATTATCGTTACTCTTTTATTATTTAGTAGCTACTAGCGTGCCCGGGGGACGTTGTCACGCCCTAATAATAATAAAAAAAAAACCTTCAAAAATTATATTATATACCTAAAAATTCCTCATGAAACACTTTATACATTAGTGAAAACCGTATGAAAATCAGTTAAGTACTTTTTTATATATCATAGGAGGCAAACGAACAAGTGGGCTACCTGATGTTAAGTGATCACCGCCGTCCATAGACACTAGCAACACCAAGGAAGTCGCAAGTGCGTTTTCAGTTTGTCTTTGGGGGGGTAAAGGAAAAGAGTGAGGAAGGGGGAGAGGAGAAGGGAGGTCGGCCTCCGGTGCTCTCACTGACCGAACCAAAAGCAACAATGCAACACTATTACTTCATGTCGATTTTCTGTGGGTCGGATGGTAGTACCCTGGGCGAGCTGCACGAATGCTGAAACCAGTAATAGCTTCAGCGTGGTTCTACAACGTACATCTTTAGTTCTTTAGTACGAAACCTTTTTAACGCAAGTATTTAATACGTATTTAACTGTTTTGTAATAATACCCATTTTGATTGAACGCTACAATATATAAAGCATTAAAAACCTAAAACTATACATCCAAAGGTGAACATAATTTAGTAGTTTAAAGTCATTGTGTCGGATTAAAATCACAGAAAAGTTTATTATTGAATTCGTCCGATCACAAATTTTGTTAGCCTTAGCGAGAACTGAACCTAAGTTAATTTTAAGTTTTCAGTTCGGATTCATTTTGAAATCGTTTTACAAATTAACGTAATATTTTAGACGCTCACTGAAATAATTCTAGCGAATGAGAATTGAAAGAAAGTACTTCAAACTGTTTTTAATTATAATCAAAGTTCTATAGAAAGCCTAAAACTTACAGAAACAGTATAAAAAACACTAATAAGGCGATGTTCTTGTTATAACTGCTGTGCTGATATTGACGCAGACTTATTTCATCTTAGTCTGAGTAAATTTCATTACATAGTTCATAAACACAGTTTTCTCCTTAATATCATAGTTTTTTTTTTTTCGAAATGTCTACGCTATTGACCCAGCAAGGTCTTAACAGCTTCACCGGACTTCTAAGGCGAGCGCTTGAGGCACTCAGCCGATTTTATTTTGGCAACCAGCTCAAGGGTGAACGGCACACCTCGGCTTGGCTGTTGCCTGTTGCATGCAAAATCGCGACCTATCTTGGCTAACCTAGCTAACTATTCATATATGTATGAGTTGTTGAAACGTATATGTGTATCAAGCATACACGCCTCATCAACTCCTCCATATATTTATTATCGGAAAATTGAGAGATTTTCAGTTCGATAAGAAAAAAAAAAGTTAACCCTTCCACTTTCATGTGTAATTAATATCATAGTACTTGGGCGACCGAGCCTAGCTCGGTTCTTTAAAAATCATTTATAAATTAAATGAAACTGTTAGTTTTGCCTAACAAAATTAACATTTTTTTGGGAAAAAAAAATATAAATATATCTCTCTTTTGTTATCACTCGGATTCGAACTGAAATTAGACGGATTTTCAAAGTAGCCGTTTTCCATCTGAGCTATTTTTATTTTGACAGCGGCGGCGAAATTTACCTTTATATTCTAGCTATATTTCTTAATTGCCTGAAAACTCATATAAAAGGGTTTCCATGAATAAAATCTAGCTAGATCGATTTAGCGTCCCCAAAACCACCTACATAATAAGTTTCACGGAAATCGCTCACACTGTTTTCGAGATCAGGAATATATATATCAGTATAAAAATATACAATAATTGCTCGTTTAAAGGTGTAGAAATATACACATATATTATATACATAAGTATTTAAGTTAACACACTCGTATAGGGTTGTATGATTATATTTATTAAGCATACATGTGCATGCATAATTTAGGATAATATAACAAATAAACAATAAACTATAAATTGTAATTGTAAACATAGTTACTTATTATGTGTAATGTGTTCCTAAATAAATAAATAACTAGTGAATAAAATTCGTCCATAGTAAGGGGTACATATTATTCTTTACCCGTTAATAGGTATATTATTGTTATTATTTGTATTTCATTTTGTTTTCTCTTCTAAGTGGTAATTCTTTGCCCGTTAATATATGATTGTTATTATTTATATTTCATTTTGTTTTTTCTTCCAAGTGGTAAACAATTGTATTAACTAATGTACTAATTTTAGACGAAAGGAGCGTGAAGTATGATGAAGTCAATTATAAATCATAGTTTCTTAGTGGTATAGCTATTTTAGGCTAACGCTAATACGAAACGGAAGCTCTCAAAGGGGAAAAAAACGATTCTGAAACATTCTTAATTGGTGATCCGCTCCTATTGATCTTAGCGTGATGATATATTTATAGCGTTCCTCGCTAAATGGGCTATCTAACACTGAAATAATTTTTGAAATCGGACTAGTAGTTTCTGAGATTAGCGAGTTGAAGCAATCAAACTCTTCAGATTGATAACATTAGTACAGTTTATTTTAGTTTAGGTTTTTATCATCATCAGCCTATAAAAGGCCCACTGCCGGGCCATAGACCTCTTCCCAAAGGAAGATATGGACATAATCAACACGCCAAACGCTCACGAAGTATTGGCGATTTCAAACGCCGAGATATCCGTAGTTCTATATATTTCCCCGCATACTGTGGGTACAACAAGAACATTTCTCAAGTTCAGGTATCCTTAGCATGTTTTTCTTCACCGTCTGCCGATACTGTAACAAATTAAAATATCTAAATGTACACGAATTCCGAAAAATACGTTGGTACATGCCCGGATTCGAACTTGCAAACGTCGCATTGATATTCCATCGGTCAAGCCAAAACACCTGTAAATAAAGGCTTGGATACGTCGTTGCTGTATAAAACACTATTTCCACAGGTATATTTTATTACTAACATAATATAACACTAAAACTCGTAAATAGATATCTACAAAAAAAAAATTAAAATAGGTTGCAAAACTGAGGAAGATAATGTTTTAACTGTTTTGTTACTACCTATCCAATCAAAATTCTACCGTTAGACTCAAAACATAAAAGAAATAAATCCTCTTAAGGTTCGATTTTTTCTTAGCTTAATACCACGAAGGTGGCAAAAGAATGTAATCCATTAAAAACATTATAAAATACATTGAGAATTTGCTCGCCTTTCCACGAAAACCATTAATGTCGCCGATTATTTTAAACACAAATATAATATAGTTTTTGTACGCGTATTTTTTCTTAGATTCTGTAATAATCAAACTGGCACGAAGATTATAAAAAAAAACATTGATAAAAAGTGTCGCAAATACATTCACTCTGATTTAAATTAGACATCATTTTCCTTGTTCGTGATTATTTTTGTAATGATTTCGTGGTAAAAATATATAATGCATTTTTAGAAGCGATTTTGATTTAGTTAAACAAGCATTCATTAAATAGGTACAAGAAAATTTAATTAAAAAATTAAACCGATTTATAAAAATTCTATAAAATTCAACTACAACGTCTCTGACCATAGTTAAGTACCTAGCTTAGATTTCGATATTCCTACAAATCACTATATATTACCTATTTAATTTTGAGAAGTTCTGCTTAAACCAAGATCCAGGGCTAATGATATAAAAACGAAACCCGCTTAAAACGTCTCCTTTCCACTAAAAGAAGGATCTTACAATTCGATTTACAAATTACGCAGTTATGAGGTAACAAAAATTAAAAAAAAAAAATCTGGATCGAAAACCTTATGCTTTTCAAGTTGGTTAAAAATAGAATTTTCTTCTGTAAATCCACAACCACTGATCCGAAATAACATGAAAAGTTCATTCATTTCTCTCAGATTTTATTATACGATTTGGTATATAAATTTAACCTTTATGGAATAACTCTTCTTGATAGGAGGTAAAATTGCAGCTAACATTGCGGTAGGCTATCGTCTGAATCACTAAGATTAGAATTAATTACGAAAAAATCTGCTAGAAATGAAATTCATATTCAAATGATACTATTATAAATCTTTGGGTGCTAACTACGAAAGCTAACACTAGAAATCGTCTCGTAAAACCTTATCTAGTTCGTCATTAAATTTCAAGATTTATATTTGTTTACATCGATAATTAATTAACGCAATTCTAAGTTTGGAATTCACCCATAGCCTTCGTCTTCGCGCCTCGGCAATCGCTCGAAACTAATTTTAGTTTTTGTCAACAATTAATTTCCGCTGCGTATTGTTTCAGCCACTCTCTTATAACATTATCCATGGGTATATTTGACGCATGAATTGGTTGTTACTGGTGGAATTATGGGATTTTGTTTATGTAAAATCCCCTATTAAAATGTTCAACTTATCTACCTTGTTTACTAATCTTGGTTTATCCTCTTTATTTGTTATTAACTGATTAAAAATTATAACGATACGCTCTTCACGCAGCTCTTTTAATCTTGGACAAACGCGAACTCTACTATAATAATAATTCAGCTGAATTCCTAGAAATATTTTGCTATCAATATAAAATTCAATATCCTTGTTACCAACATTTTTTTTAATACGTAGGGTTTAGCGTCTGACTACAATCTCTTCTGATGGTAAGTGATAATTTGATCTGTGAGGGTGAATATGCTAAGCTTGGGATTTTTCAAATCGAACCAGTAATTCTTAAGATACGTCACAAACTCACAAATTCACAAACTTTACCTCTTTATAATATTAGTATAGATTTCATCAAATCGTATTTAAATCTTTTCAGCATTAGAACTGGTCGGGCCTAAAGGCAGAGTATTCATCAGTCTTCTCTTTAACACCATGTTTATACTTGGTGGAGTGACCGTTACTTTACTCTCATGGTGGCTACAAAACTGGCGACACCTACTCTTCATTATTTACACGCCATCGGTCTTCGTATTCGTTTACATGTGGGTCCTCGCAGAAAGCTTCAGATGGTTGTTTAGCAAAGGGAGATACGAGGATGGATTAAATGTTCTAAACAAATCTGAGAAGATGAACAATGCAACAGTACCGAAAGACCATTACGACCAAGTGGAGAAGCAAGCAATGAAACAGAGAGACGAACGAAAATCTGTATCAGTTGAGAGAAACCAATCCACGTTCAGCCAACTTTTGAGATCTCCGATAATATGGAAGCGGCTTTTCACTTGTTCTTTCTTATGGATATCGTCCACTTTAGTGTATTATGGATTGTCAATTAATGCTATAGAGTTATCAGGGAATAGTTACTTGAATTACATTGTTGTTTTAATTATTGAAGCACCAGCAAACGTTTGCAAGTTAATATTCTTAGACAGATTTGGAAGAAAGAAGGTTATTGCAACTGCTTACTTCATGACTGGACTTATCCTTATTAATTATGGATTTATACCAAGTAAGCTATTATATTCTCAATCGTTGATAGCTTAGTGCTTTGAATTATGTCAAATCTATGATAACGGCTGATCTTGGCTTAATGCCCTCTGTATAACAACACTATCCTTAAGTAATTTAAGTTATTAAAGTGATGCTAAGCTGATTTTAATGGCTTTATTATGGCAATAATTACGTTCGTCTGCACACCACTTATGAAAATTAAATGCTAGCAGCCATTAATTTTTCAGATTCAGACATCTTATTTAAATTTACAAGTGTATTTTATAATTGACATGAGCTTGAACTAAATACCATTAAAGTTACTTTATTTCGAAACACATTAAATTGAGGAAACGCATTACTTTAAAACGATACATCTCTGATTAGATCTAACAATAACTTGCAAATTAGTCTTTCATTTCCTAGTATTTATTTCATCATATGGCTTATTAGAGTATCTATCTTTTGTAATTGTCAATTTATTGATTCCTATTTATCGCTGCGACGTTCAGTTTATGTACAACAGCGACGAAAATTTGGTTACTCTTTAGCTCCCGTAGAGCACGTCCAGGGTAATGAGAGGAATTCCTGTGAACCCGAGTAACATTAGCTATCCATTTCATAGTGATCGGTGGAGCGTCCCTTATTTTTACACACATCGATTTGGGTCACGATATCTTGACATTCTCTTGAGAATAAGTAAAGGTGGTGTGACAATATCGGAATATTAGCCATTATAACATCAATTATAATAACTACTAGTATTATAAATTATTACCGTAAACTAGATTTGCAAATCTTACACAGTAAAGGAAGTCTAAACACAATTTAAAACACATGAAACATACAAATGGTCACTAATTCAATTTTTTGTTACAGCCGGTAGTTGGTCGATACTGCTTTATCTCGGAGGGAAATTCTTTATCACCCTAGCATACAATTCACTGTATGTCTTCGCAGCTGAAGTATTTCCTACGAACTATAGAACATCCTTACTGGCTATGTGCTCAACTGTGGGTAGAACTGGATCGACTTTTGCACCGCAAACACCCTTATTGGTAAGAATTTCATCTTACACACTATAAAGTATTTCAAATAGTATACCATCGACAGTAATAATAAAAAACAATATATCTTAAGCGACCGTTTATTACACACCCTTATTGGTTAGAATCCCTTCATACGAAATGTAAATTATTTCAAATATAATATAATATATAAAATAGTAATAATACAAAATAATATACTTTACGCCGTGTATGGTACTCTATAAGAATTTTAACTGAAGATAAGCAGTGCATATTCTTGTTAGCTTTGTTCTTCGTCTCTCAAATCACTATGTAGGTGGTAGAGTCACGCTGAAGCTATTATTGGTTTCAGCATGAATGGTTCGGCTCGTCCAGGGTAGCACCACCCTCTCACAGAGAACCGAAGTGGCAGTGCTTGCATTGTTGCGTTTCGTTCGGTCACTGAGAGTGCCAGAGACCCATCTCCCCTCCCTCCGCTCTCCTCTCCCTTTCTCTCCATTCCCCCAAACATAGGCTGGCAACGCACTTGCGACTCCTCTGGGGTTGCTGGTGTCTATGAGCGGCGGTGATCGCTTCACGACAGGTGACCCGCATTCGTTTGCCTCCTAAATGATGATAAAAAAGAATTGTTATCAATTGGAGTAAAGCCTGTATTGGAATTTATTGGGTCTCCTTTTTACATTGCAGTTGCTACTTAAACCAACTTTAACTATTAAGGACTGTAAATTGTTAAAATAAATCGATGATTATATTTACAAGCAAGCAACAACTTATCATAAACTATTAATTTAAACTTGTGATTTCTTGTTCACCCCTAACAAGTTTTTATTTCGTCTACAGACAAAATACTACGAATATTTCCCTACAATGCTTTTTGGAAGTATGGCAGCTCTATCAGGATTTCTTGTCCTAACGTTACCAGAAACCAACAATATGAAATTACCCGACTCTCTAAAGGAAGCTCAAGATCAGGATAGAAGAAAAAAGCAACAAACACAAGAGAAACATGGAGATAAAATTACAGATACTAAAACAAGACTTTAAGATATATTTGTTTAATTTGTAATAACTATATCAAAAAACAAAGTTATATTAAATTATCTAGACCATTGTCGATTGAATCGAGACCAAAATACAAGTCGTAAAAGATAGTTATTTAAGAATTTATGTACATTTAAGTTTTTTCTCGTTTCTTTATCTTTTATAGAATTAGTGTTTGACTACAAGTCGCCTAATATTAGAATGGTCACATGCTCAACCTAAACGGAAATGACTCTCAAGTGTAGTTGTCTGAATGCTCGTCAATTGATGGATTACTACTCTATTTGTCGCTGCGAGGTTAAATCTATATGGAACATTGCAGTTGCCGAAAATATGCTACTCTTTAGCAGCACCCATGGAATGCGTTCATGGGAATGAGGGGTACAATTCCTGTAGACGCGAGTAACATCAGCCCCTCGATTTACATATTGATGTTTAGTTAATTAGTGACAATTCTAATCTTGAAAATGGTACCTAGCCTGGCAAGCTTAGAAATCTACCACCGTAAACATAATGTTTAAATGATTGGATATCATTTATTAACGATGAATGTGTCCCAGGTCGTTGTAATAAAATAAAAAGCGCACTAAGTTAAAGCATTCTGAACTAGGCGTCCGTTCTCTACAACTCGGAACGTAATGGACGTAACTTATCAAAATCCGTTATTTAGTGGTAATTTTATGCTGATATATTTCAGTTCTACCCCACTTCTTAGATAGTGATCTAAGAATTTAACCACCTCATTCAAATCTAGATATAAGTAATTTAAATTATCTCATATATAATATAATAATAAGTATTTTTTATAAAGAGTATGGTTTGCAATATTATATTAATGTAATTTTGGTACATTTAGTTATATTATAGATTTCATAGATAATCACGAGGTATTTCGATTTTTTTAAACTGTTAATAATTAAAAGGCTCGTGAGAAGAGAAGGTCAGTAAAGTTATTTCTAATATGACTACGTGTCTAATCAGTATAAAGCAATATATATGTAAATTGGAAAGTGTTATTGTTTGGCGTGCCATTAGATAATTACCCTTTCCATCGTGAATATCATTCTAGTTCAATATATGCAACACCTCAGATGAACTTGTGATGAGCCGTGATGAGGCCTGGTCTGCATGCCATATTTCCGACAAACTCTGCACCAGAGACAAATTAAAACTTCTACAATAGATGACAATTAAATTTTTATCAATGTACCTATGGAATGCAGCACTTTCATTTTTACTATTCCAGTTACAATCCACAGACTATATAACCATATACCTAACATAAATTAAATGACCATAAACGTATTCATCAATGTTTATACAGATTCACTAAATATAAATAGCGGAAATTGATTTTTTGGTGGGATATTCATATAAAGACTTTCATATATTATACATAATCTTGCGCCGTTTGTACAATAATCTATATTTTATTGATAGTATCGGTATAAAGACAGCTTTGTTATTACGCACAAGTGCACCGCGTGGAATAGTCACTTTGGGCTAATAGTTACTGACCCGCACCGGAAGCTCTACAAAGAAAATAAAAAACGATTTTGAAACATTCTTCATTAGTACTCAGCTCCTATTGGTCTTAGCGTGATAATATAGCAGCCTTCCTCGATAAATTATCTATTTAACACTAAAATATTTTTTCAAATCGGACCAGTAGTTTCTGTGATTAGCGTGTTCAAGCAAACAAATTCTTTATTATTATAATGTTAGTATAGATAATAACCCCCAAAAGGAAATGGATAATTATAGAAGAGTGTCTTGCGGTTATTCCAAATTAAAAAAAATATGAACCGCTTTTTATAATTTTCCAAGAAGTTTCTATAATATATCAAATCATATTCCATTCTATAGTTTCCCATAAACTTTTGTACATAGTTGCACAATATACTGTATAATAACGCAAAATATGAATTACATGACATACTTAAATGTCGCCAAAACCATAATGTTCATTTCTCAGAAGTACAAAAAATTATTTCCGTGCTATTGAGAATAAAATCTATTTCGTACCAAATTTTTTTGGTTGCTAAAACCCAACTGATATTTCCTGGTTACCTAAAAACAACAATGGCTGACGTTAAAATAGGTCAGGTCACGTTTGAGTTTTAATTTGAAAAACGGATTAAAATGTGACGTATTATTTTGTTCTTATTTTAATTTTGTTTTCTTTTTTTTCGTGTAAAACCGTTCCGTTCCTCCTTTTGCATTTAACGGGCGCGTTCGCAGTTGTAATTATGCGTTCAGAACGTGATCCCATTTCTGCGGACGTGACCGAGTGGACTTAGTGCTGTTATAAATAAAAAATCGCGTTCATTCCACAGATACAAAGAGATAACAGAGTATTAGAGAAGCGATTCTATCTAATGAAAAGAGATAATGGACCTAACTTTATGTTTTTAATCATGGAAGTGGATTAAATGTACATTTGCCATTATGCAATTTCCATGATAAGAACGAAGGGCGATTATAATTTCGTCGTATTTGTTTTATAATATTGAATTATATATATTTGAAAACTTGGTCTAGTATTTTTTATGATTGAAAGAGTGAGTAAAACAGCTCAAAGCGGCGGCTATCGATTCTATATTCCACTGATCAAGGTGACGTGTTCACTAAGACAGTTGTTTTATGTCATAAAAATACATTTTCACAACTTTTATCGTGTAACAAGAAAATAATAAAAAAGAACACTTTATGGCAAAGAGTAAGGCGTAAATGAGAGAAGAAGCGTAGTTTGCAAACAAATTAGCGTTCAGATGAAACGCCTACGAGAAAGTTGAGAAAAATAAAGTTTATTAATTTCTCTATAATATCCTGAAACTAATTTAAGGACAGTCTTAACTTTTTATATTTAAAAGACCTTTATAACTGATCGCTGATGAAATAACCCCTTTTAAACCCTCTTAGAGTTAACAAAATCAATTTTATTTATTCTGTGAATATATTTGAATAGTAAACGCAAGGTTTTTTTTGACAGTTCCGCAAATAAACACGAAATTCAAAAATTAATCGCAGTGTTTTTTTTATATAAGCCGTACTCCATTAAAACCTATCAAGTACATGGGTAACACATATTTCGTAAGTTTTATTTGCCTGTCGCCCTACTTATTATGTGCGAATCAGCAAATTGGAATGGAAATATATTTTTAAAAAACTAGCTTCTGTCCGTAACTTGATTCGCGTGGAATACTTTGGGCTAATGCTAACACGCAACGAAATCTGTCAAAATCACGGATTTTAAAATATTCTTCATTGGGGCTTCGTTCCTATTGGTCTTAGCGTGATAATATATAGCCTTCTTCGATAAATGAGCTATCTAACACTAAAAGATTTTTTTTAAATCGGACGAGTAATTCCTGAGCGCGTTCAAGCAAATAAACTCTTAGCTTTATTTACATACTAGCCTCTGCCCGCGACTTCATTCGCGGGGAATAAAGAAATTCTTTATTTCTAAGACGCAGCGGATGCCCTGAAGAGGAAAAAACACCCCGATTTTGAAACATTCTTCATTGACGCTCCACTCCTATTGGTCTTAGCGTAATGATAGATAGCCTACGACCATTCTC
>JACEII010000012.1:3087810-3167739 GCA_014332785.1 Antheraea mylitta | reverse complement strand
TATTATTAACTACGTGACAATGGCAGTAATAATCGGAAAGAATGATTGCAAAAAATAAAGTAAAAATAAACTTATTCTTAGACACTTGCAACAATGTTTTTTTCACAAAAATTTGAAAAGTTATAATATTTGATACGTTAAAACATTTGAAGCTAGGATTCGAACCTGCGTGCATCGACGCGGTATCTGAACACGCTACCAACTAAGCCATTATCGCATCAAATGAATCAGAAACAAGTATACTGTACTCCGTCCAGTTTAATAAGGTATTTGATTTAATTCGACCTCTTTTATGTTTTTCTTATATTCAAAATTGATATTCTAAGTTAAAACCTTATTTATAAGTAGCGTTATTCTTGGCCAGTATAATAAATATACATAGGCTATTATGATTTCAGGAGAAATTAGACGAATTTACAAACCGCACCACCACGCACCGTTGATTCCTTCCTTAGTTCTTTTTGTAACGAGAAAAATGAAAAAGGATTGAACATCATTAGTTTAAAGTTTTTAAAATATATTTTTTATTCAAATTCGATATAGAGAATCGATTTGTCTTTAAAGATACGACCAACATATATCGAAATACTAAAATATGATATAGGTAGATACCATAACATGAGATCCAGGATAAAAAGATGAATATTTAGATAAAAGGCTATCAAACGCCAGGCAGATAGCTTTTTTCTTAGTATCATTGGAGGCAAACGAATATGTCGGTCACCACATGTTAAGTTTTTGTAGGTCATCTCATGTTTTGTAGGTGGTTGAGCCACGCTGAACCTATAACTTATTAACTTTGTAGCTTTGTACAAAGTTAATGTAATTGTAACTTATTAGCATTAACTTTGTAGTGTAGTAGTAACTTGTTTCAGCAAGAATGGGTCGGCTCGCCCAGGGTACTACCACCCTCCTACAGAAACACCGAAGTGTAGTAACAGTGCTTGCATTGTTGCGTTTCGTTCGGTCGTCATTTTTTTATGTTATAGGAGGCAAACGAACAGGTGAGTCACCTGATGTTAAGTGATCACCACCGTCCATAGACACCAGGAATACCAGGGCAGTCGTAAATGCGTTGCCAGCCTGTGTTGGTGGGGAAGGGGAAGGGGGAAGTGAGAGAGAGAGAGGGAGGGGCGAGGGGAAGGTAGGCCTCCGTCGTTTTCACTGACCGAACGAAACGCAACAATGCAAGCACTGTTACTTCACGTCGGTGTTTCTGGTGGTAGTACCCCGGACGAGCCGATCTATTTATAGTGAGACCAATTATAGCTTCAGCGTGGCTCTTTTTAAATGTCATGTATTGGATGTTATGTTTTATTTATAATCTTGTTTCATTTGGCTTTATATTTTGTAATATTGATGGTGTTTTACGTAATATTGTTTGTTTATTGTGCACAAGTGGAGTGCATGGGAAATAATATCACGGAGCATGGGTTATGACTTGTCCCAAAAACTCCCTACAAAGTTCTGGAAAGCACAGTACAGTCCAAAAACAATGGCGACCACCAAGAGACAGCCATCGCCAATCGCCGCTGTCTTGCCGGCCTGCATAAATTTGCCTACTGCTTTTACCGGAGTTAAGTAAAAATCCCCCCAACAAATTTTAAGACATGCCCCATACGAATATATACTCTCTGTAGGTGGTAGAGCCACGTTGAAGCTATTATTGGTTTTAGTATAAATGGGTCGTCTCGTCTGGGGTAGCACCACCCTTTCACAAAAAACCGACGTGGAGTAACATTGCTTGCATTCGTTTCGTTCAGTCAGTGAAAGCGCCGGAAACCCACTCCTCTCCCTTCCTCTCCATTTCCCCAAACACAGGCTGATAACGCACTTGCGACTCCTCTGGGGTTGCTGGTGTCTATGAACGGCGGTGATCGCTTAAGAACAGGTGACCCGTCTCTTCGTTTGCCTCCTATAAGATATTTAAAAAAATACGCTAATATATTCACAGTCAGATGAGTAAATGAACTAATAATATGGAACAAGGTTATATTTGAGTTGTTACTTACAAATATAATACCAACCATAAATACAGCTGTCAACAATCATAGGCTCTAAATTCTCCAGTTACTAATAGTTCAGGTTGAAATTGCAACAAATATATTACAACGCAATCTAATATCTTAGTTCCTGTGTAATATTTCAGTGCAAATTGACCAAATCTAAGCGGCACGTGTTACGTGGGTATTTGCAAAATGTCTACATCGCGGGCGTAAGCCGTGCATTCAGGTGGCATTCGCAATTTAGCCGCGTTCCCGAGTAGTCGACGACGATAAATCGCGCCACACGTGAGGAATGCTTCATTACAAGTTGCCACAGAGTGAAGGTGACCACACATTCCTAACATAAATAGTTGAAATAACAAATCAATTTTTCTACCTTTGTATTTAAACTTTTAAATATTTCAGCATATTAGTAAAGAAAAAACAAGGCAGTCTTATGGAGAAAATAATTAAATAACTGTGTTCGCTTTTGAATTTTTGATGTAATTATAGTGTATAAATTATGTTTAAATTCCATACTTTGTATATTGAAATTAATAACGTTAGTTTGGTTTTCACATCTATTGGCACTCGAGAAATAATTATATACATTTTTATAAAGTTTATTAACAAATCAAACTTTTTTTTTTTCTAAATGACTACGCTATTGACCCAGCAAGATCTTAACAGCTTCACCGAACTAGTAAGGCAAGCGCTTAAGGCACTCAGCCGATTTTATTTTGGCAACAAGCTCAAGAGTGCACGGCACACCTCGGCTTGGCTGTTGCCTGTTGCATGCAAAATCGCGACCTATCTTAGCTAACCTATACATATATAACTATTTATATATGTATGAGTTGTTGAAACGTATATGTGTACCAAGCATTCACGCCTCAACAACTCCTCCATATATTTATTATCGGAAAATTGAGAGTTTTTCAGTTCGATAAGGGGAAAAAAGTAAACCCTTCCACTTTCATGTGTAAGCGTGTAGGCGTGCACGTGTGTGGGGGTGATCGTGTAGTGTTGTAGCAGTGATGTATATTTGTGTGTCACCGTATCGCGCAAGCAACGCACTCAAGGATTCCCTATCGAGGGATCGAACCTAGGCTTGGGCCGCTGCCGTGGGAGGCCTAATCGGGTAACAAATCAAACGTATGAGATGAACTACACAATATCAATTTTAAGTATACACAGACCGCTATACTACGCATCGCTTGTGTGATACAAACGCAAAGCGGTCGGTCACGCTAGTAGCATGTCGTTGACGCGAAATCATAAGTTTTTGTCCCGTCAAGATTACCGTTTAATGCCTTTACTCCAATGAAATGCTAATAATAAGTAGATTCCAAAAATTATAAGTGTAAAATGTAATTACAATGCAAATACAAAATTTGAAGATCTTGATAAATAAAGTACAATATCAGGAACAGTTAAAAGTGGATTGAGCTTATTTTTAAACGTAAAGAACGACTCAGATAATAAGGCAATATTGACGTTATCTTATTTTGGTGTATTTTTTAAAATAATTTTGGATACAAACATTTTAGTCGATTTAGTTATAGCCTCCCAATCCAATTTATCTGCATTAGTAAACTTTAAATCCTTTATTCAATTACTGTGTAACGGTTGAAGAAATTCAGTATAACAGTAACGCTAAATTCAAATTTATTTAAAGTTCTTGCAATGTAAATGAAGGGACTGAAGGTTGGCTTAACTTTTATTGCGTTGAAATTTTTTTAAAGTCAAATGCTTGATTTCGTTACGTTGAAAATGATTGCAGGTTCTTCACAAAGTATTTTATTTTATTTATTTTATCATTATCTTTAATTACGTGTTAATTAGGTATTTCATGTCGGAATTGTGGATTACAAAGATTTCAAAGACGTCGACTAATTTATACTTTTTGAAGAGTCTTCACGGCAAGCATTTAGTTTCACAATATCAAGTTTTTTCAATTACTTACCAAATATGACATCTTTTCGTTCTTCAAGTATTATAAAATACACTCTCTCTATCGGTGTGTCCGTTTGTAAATTTAAACCTGGGAACCACTAGTAGTCTAAATTATTCATTATTACAATTAAATATACCTACATTATTCTATGATCAGCTGTTCTCTTCTTCTCTCTCTCTCTCTTGGGATCCTATGTTCCCAAATTGTCGGAGCAGGGGGCAAACACAATACTTCTCCATTTTGATCTGTTGATGGCTTGATGCTTCACCTCACTCCAAATAAGCCCAATTTTCGCGTACTCCGTGAGCACTGTAACACCGCAGCTGTTAGTAAATATAATTATATTTTATCAACTTATAAGAAACACAAACAGTATCTGGCATGCCGATTTCAATCTTTCTAACGAATATGATTCTAGACAAATGTTATCTTAAAAATACGTATTAACGACATATTTCATGCTATAGAGTAAACTGACCAAATATGGGATAGCATCCCTAATATGGAATACATGCCAATACATGCCTGTCGAATAAGCCTTTTCGTTGTTGTGACAATGTTTTGTTTTGTCGCTATCGTATAAGTTTCTGAGGTATGTAATAAATACAAATTTTTTGGTACAAAAAGTGCACGTATTATTCTTTTTAAGCTTGTAAAGAGCATTGAAATGTTTGTTATACGTTTTAGCATTATTTAATCTATTACTTTTTACATATTAAAATCAGTTTGAAATTGTTGGAAAATCCAAATATGGACAGATGGATAGATGGATATCCATTATGGACTATTCTATAATTGGTATTCATATGTATCAACTGATTAATCTCACTCACTGACTCATGAGATATGCCGCGAGCAGAAGCTAGTTATTCATTTTCTTTAAAATATGTATACAAATGTGAAATTGAAAACCTCAACTTTACTGCAAGCTGGTCAGCCTACATTTCGTGAAGTCCACTGCAGTACGACTGTTAAAGCGATAACACAACGGAAAGCGATACAGGAATCGTGACAATAATCCATGTGAATCGTAACTGTAGACTGTAAATCCCAAGATTCTCAAACTTACGCCATTGGTTTATATGCTAATTTTTCAGATATACGAATTGTTGTTATTTCAATTATTTGTTTTTCATCATAGCAAACCATTCTTTTTTTCCAACTGACTACACTATTGACCTAGCAAGGCCTTAACAGCTTCACCGGATTGCTAAGGCGAGCGCTTAGGACACTCAGTCGACCTTATTTGACAACTAACTCAAGGGTGCACGGCACACCTCGGCTTGGACTGTTGCCTGATACGTGCAATTCGCAACCTATCTGAGCTGACCCAAGCTAACTATTCATACGTATATGAGTTTTTGGAACTTATATGTGTACCAAGCATACATACCTCAACAACTCTTGTATATATTTCGTATCGGATAATTTTCTAAACTATTTCAGTTCGATAAGGGAAAAAAATAAAACCCTTACACTTTCATGTGTAAGCGTGTATGCGTGCACGTATGTGGGGGTGATATGTGTACTGTTGTTACAGTGATGTAAGATTTTGTGTCACTGTATCGCGTGAGCAGCATACTCAAGGGCTCCACGCCGAGGGAATGGACCTAGGCTTGAGCCGCAGCCGAGGGAGGCCTAATCTGGTCTAAGGTGAGTGCTTAATGCACTCAGCCGACTAAGATGATGACATTCTCAGTAGCACACACACTCAGTTGCACAACTATCTCTTTACTTATTTATTTTGATTTTATCTTTTTTTATATTATTTTATCCTGAATCTGATATCTATATATTTTTTACAAATATAATAAGAATATAAATTGAACATGTCTGTAATTTTATATTTTGGGAGAAAAATATTGCCTGTGTCTTGTAATAAGTAATCAAATACATTAAATCATTTTTTAAATGTCTCTCTGCCTGTTTATTTGAACACGCACCACTGCTAAAGTACTGTGTTTACGATAAAACCAATAAAATCATAAAGCATAACCTCGTGTAATATTTAGTGTTGGTTTTATTAAATCGGTTCAATCTATCAAAAGTTATTGTAATTTTAATGACGAAGCGACTTAAATACTAGAGAAAAGTAGACAAGTAAATGGACTTCATACATTCAGATGATTTTATTAGACATTGTTTTTAACATTAGATTCCACGCACACAGAGTCGCGGGCACTGCTAGTTGTGATTGTCAGACGAAAGCAAAAAAGGTGTGGACCAAGAGTCTGCAGAATAGAAAAAAATATTGAAATGCTTCTACTCCTGTTTACTTTGATGGTATAAAGAACTTAATTTTTTTATTAATTGTATGATCATAAAAAGTATTTATCGTAATGTATAAGGATTTACATACATCATTATAAAATTTTACGATAACATGAATTTAAATATGCCTAAGGAAATAAGTAGAATGGGAAAGAGGGTATATTGAATAAAATAAAATAGTTAATATTAATATCATATTAACAATCCAGTGTATTTAAAACCTTATTCCTGTTTCATCGAAAGAATAAACAGCTTATTTCATTAGGACTTGAGGACATGTCGCTTAAGTTTTTCGAAGACGACATTTTTACAAGGAATATTTTATCTACATCTATATTTTGTCCTCTAAGATTTTTTACCGCTATTTTGGAAATATAGTACTTATGCTACAGTAACACAATGTTACCCCATTCTGTTATATGGACCCTTTCTATGAAAGAAATTAATAATCCTTACCTCTTTCATGCTTAAAATGCAGCCAGTTATAAAAGTATTGCGGTATATTTAGTAGGGTTAAGAATAAAAACTAACAACAAAATATATATAAAAATTTAATATTCAATGTCAACTCTCATCAAACACAATCTTTTTACCTTGGAATGGTAGAATACCGGACTGTCGTTTCTTTGCTTCCCACGACGGATGCAATTTCTCAGGTTTTTCATTACTCATATCAATTTTATCATTAAAATCTCTTTTCTTATTAAAATTCGGGTTTTTATCACTAAAATTCTTTCTTCTATCATTAAAACCGTTATTTTTATTAGAAATTTCAGGATTTAATTTATTACTATAATTGTATCTGTGAAAACTATTTTGATCATTCTCTTCAAAGTTATTCTGTTTCGGTTTAATTTTTGGTGCATGCCCGAACATTGCTGCCCTCCTCAATTTCCTGTTACCCTGTTTATGGACTTCTTTAAACTCATCCGGCTTATGAGGTTCAGCCACAGATAAATACTTTTCACCAGTAGAAGTAATAAAGAACGGATCGACAACTTTTGTTTCTATAACAGAACTATCCTCAGCATCCTTCTTAAATCTTCTTTGTAGTATCTTCTCATTAAAATTCTTATTTTTATTAACACCTTTAGGTTTCTTCTCAGGTATTTTGTCTTTATTTTTACTGTTGATTGAACCTTCTTTCAAATTACCTTTTAAAATTGTCGATTTATTACTTTTATTAGGCTTAATTTGAATTTGATTATCACTATTAGAGAGTTTTTGAGTATCATTCTGTTCATTTTCAGATTGGATACTTTCTTCTAATTCTTCTTCTACTTGGTCTTCTTCTGATATATCTGAACCACTATCACTAATATCAGAATCTTCATTCTGCTGTTCTATGTATGAATCATTATCATGTTCATTTGATGACATTTCATGATCACTATTTAAGTTTTTGCCATCATTTTCAGTATTGATATCCTCAACAGTCCATTCACCGTCAGTATTCTCAGTTTTCTTAAGCTCCTTCCCTTTCTTTTTATTCTTCTGTTTCTCTTTTTGTTCCTTTTTAAGTTTTATCCTTTCTTGTCTGGACATGAAAAGATCTTTTATAGGCACATTCACGAATCTGCCTCTGATGAATTTATACTTATCTTGCAATGACTTATGGAGTGCTAACCTCGCACATGCTTTATCCTGGTCAACTACTGGTCTGTTTAAATAGCTTTTGAGTTCTCCCGTATGAGTTATCATGAACTTGGCTATATCCTTTGCTTTTATTTTCTGTAAATTGTAAAAGAATTCATTGAGTTATAAAATAAATAAACTGATTTATCGTTAACATTAATCTTTTGATTAAACTACATATAATTTTATGATCTCCACTGTGATGTCTTTAGAAATTGAGCTTTAGGTAAGGTATAATCAAAACCTACTATTAGAATAAGAATAGATTTGATTTTTGGTTTGTAATAGATTTCCAATTCACAAATACACTATGTTTAATTGTTATATTGGTTTCAGTTTTTTATTCACAGTAAGTATATATTAATTCTAATAATATGAATGTATGTATTGAAATTATTTTCAATTGGAAAATATAACATTATGAATGGAGGGTGCTGCTTGATGTGGATATGTTTTAAATCTTCTGAGAAAAAGGCTCATAGATATATACAAATAATAAAAATGTAAATCTAATGTGACTATACTTTTTAGATTTATTAAAAAAAAATACATTGCATGTGTGTGTAGTAAGGAATAAGTAATAAAGTACATCTCAATTATTCCTAAAAATGTTTGTCTCTGTGTGTGAACATGCATTACGGTTAAAGTACTACATTAATGATAGTACCTTTTAAAATCATAAACCATATCTTCAAGTCTTTGTTTTATTATTATTTTTCTTTTTTTCGATGAAAATGCTGTTGACCTGGAATGATTTTCACAGCTTCACCAAACTATTGAGACGAGTGCTGAAGACAATCAGCCGATTTGGGATGTTTGGGTTTTATTTTATTGAAATCGGTTTGGTCTATGGAAACTTAATGTAATTTTGATGACATGAGTATGTATGAGAGAAAAGTATATAAGTAAATGGACTCAATGCATTGAGATGGTTTTATTAATCACTGTTTTGTAGATTAGGTTCCACACAAACTAGTAGGTACAAGTGGTATCTTAAATAAGATTTGTTGTTGAACTTAAATAAGATTTGTACTTAGATCTGATGAATTTGTTTAGACCAATTATAATTTACTCAAGGTCTGTTACTGCATCCTTCAGATTTTGATTGCTACACATTTTTAGATAATATTATTGTACTAACTTAGTCTGGTGAAGCTGTTAAGACCTTGGTGGGTCAATAGCCTAGTCAGATCGAAAAAAAAAGAAAAAATATATTGTACTAATGGTACTATATTTCACTAGTTAACAATGAATATCTTATATGAAAAATCTTGAACATCAACACAATAAGACATTTCCTAGCATAAATTAGACCTGGATGTGGTGATGGATCTACTTTTTTTTTTTATCTTTATTTTTGGCAATCAATCATTTAGATTATTACTGCCATTGTCACATAGTCAATAATATTACAAGCATCGTGCAATCATTTCAATAATAAGCGTCGTGTCAGTCAATATTCTAACAAGATGGTGGATCCCTTGTTAGAACCTTCCAGGGAGTTTTTGTGGCATCTCAGAATTTCATGCTCCGTGGTATTATTTTCCATTCACTTCACTTATGCACGATAAACTGACTGTATTATGCAAAACACCACCAAATTTACAAAATATAGAGTCTAATAACACAAGATTATGAATAAAATATAAAATCCACTACATGACAGACTGAGATCCCGCCAAAAACTCATGGATCTACTTAATAGATAACTTAAATATAGAACAGGTACATTTAAATACCATAATTTAAGAAAAAAGTTTGTATACCTTTATAATTAACACTTCTTTCACTGCAGACTCGGCTTTCTTATTCAGTTTTTCTTTTAATTTATCTGGAGCTTTTTTATCTGTTAATGTTTTAGCTTTTCTTGTTAGTTTATGTATAACTTGTGTTTTGGCTTGGTTCAATTTCTTCTTCATTAAAATTAGCTGAAATAGAAGATATTATTTCTGAATTTGATATTCAATTTTGTATAGTATTGGAATACTAAATGTTAGTAACTCTTAGGAAAATAACATTAAAGATATGGCTGGTACACTTATTTACTCATATCTGCTAATTTTTACTCATAAATAATTAAAGTAACAGTGTAGCTACGCCAACCTACGAGATAAATAGATTATATTTTACCAATATGAGAATTATGTTCCAAAACTGTTTGGTTATCATAAAGTTCTATAAGTAGTTGCAAGTGTTTAATTACACATAATTAAAATAATTATGCTTACTTCATTATTGAATGCTTGTTTCACAGCACCCACTTCCATCTTATGCTTATTTTTAATATATTTGTTTTATTAGGTTAGACTGTCCATGCTTTGTTATTGAACACAAGGACATTTATGCCACTGTCACTGGTCACCGACTATCAGATGATAGTATACCAACTCTATCGTATTCCCCATAAAGATCACCAGGAATTCCCCCAAATTTCAAAATTTAGACATAAAAGCCCGCAACATTTATTGATGCCATATTAGGGCAATTTCGTTTGTATTCTAAAGCTACGCTTTGTGAATATAATGTTAAGTCAGACAAGATACATTTTCTTCATTACTTCAATTTGGAGGAAAACAAGTCGATTCGAGATATTATATCTTATAATATTTGAAAGAATAAAATTAAATGCGTCTATAGATTATTATATAGTAAAATTAACTTTTCGATAATAATACTCGTCCTCGAAAAAGAGTGGGAGACTAATAACCAAAGAGCATAGACTATATTTTAACTGAACAGAAACGGCAAATGGAATCACTATCTAGTAAAAATATAAATTATTCTCTTTGGTCGGATCTGTCAATCCGAAATGTACGTAAATAATAGTTCTAATTTTATTTATATTTATCGTCATAATCTTTGACTATAGAAAAGCTTTTAAATAAAAATCGTCTCTTAATTTATTTCGGTGAATTATCTGTGTGGTGATTTTGTCACTCAAGTTTGTTATTATACATTTCAGCATGGCTCCCCGGTTTGAGATCGCAGTGGGTCTGCGAAAAGGCCACAAAACTACAAAGATATCTGCTGGCAAAAAGGGTATCACAGACAAAACCATTAAAATCAGACCAGCTAGGCTAAAGGGTGTAAGTACTTTTGGTGGTCATTGTTTATAGGTTATGTTTTGTTGATTCAAAATATAATTTTGAAAGATTTTATCAACAAATCTTTGAAACAATGTTTGTTACTTACTTATAGAAGCTAAATTATTACTTATGGATTTTATTATGGGTATCATGTAATGATCGCTTACGAGTTATTTGTTAAATTCAGATTCAAACCAAACACTCGAAGTTTGTCCGTGATCTAGTACGTGAAGTTGTTGGACACGCACAGTATGAGAAGAGGGCGATGGAATTGCTAAAAGTGAGTATTTACATATGTTATAATTCAGACTCTTATTATTGTAACAGGTTATCGTCAGAATATTTAAAATAGAGTATAAATATATTTCAAAGGAAAAGTACACAGTATCTAACAAACAATTTTCAACTTGGAGGGTGGTAGAGTTTTCAACCATTCTAACTTAGCAAAAACCCAACCACCATTGATTGAAATTGATAATTTTGATCAATTATGTGTTTTATAATCAGTTGCTTATAAATCCATAAGCGTTGATTATATTGCTTTTCTTTTAATTTCTGTTTTTGCACTACAAACCAAGAATGCTGTATCCACTGTGAAACAATTCTAAAATCTGTTTCTCTTCTTCGCCAAATAAGATGAAGAAGAAGAACTTACATTATGTTATAAAGTTTAACACAAAAAAGAACAAAATACATTTTGCATGTTTTTGAATATACTATTGAGTTTAGTTTGGTAAGCCTATGTAGATAATAACAATTTATTCACAATCCATTTACAGTGTAAACTCTTTTTGGTGAATTTCAAGGGACCGAACCTTTTTTCATTATGGAGGGAAGAGAACAAATAAATGGTTTTGTGATAAACCAACTAAATTGAACTAACTTATATGTTATAGTTGACAGTAAAATACAAAATTGCACAGTTGACAATATAATTTTGAAACATCTATTCCTAGATTAAAAGTTGCTGACTAATAACTAACCCTCCTGTGCTACAGATTGCAGTACATATTTTATCAGTATTCATGATATCAATAAACAACTGCAATATGTAGAATTAAAAATGAATTGATTATGAAAAAATTGCATTGAGGGTTTGCATGTTAGACTTTTTGTCTTAAAAATAAATTATATTTATTTAAATCAGTTCTAAAAGTAAGGATAAATAATATTGTTTTTACGTATATATGTAATGTATATGTGTTTATCATAATATTGGTAGTAACGGGCCTGCAGATGTTGTCCTGCCCTAAATATTAAAAAAAACTAACCAGATCGCAGTGCCATGTATTTGTATCAATTATTAATCTCTTAATAATTATTATCCACTCAAATGCATATAAAAATATCAACGAAATTAATTCAGCCATATAGAAGATTTGGTTCTTGTAGAAAATATCATTTGTAAAATAAATACATTTAAAAAAGTTTAGAGTTAAGTTAGTTTTTTTTTACATTATAATATAATTTCAGTACAGAGAAATTAACAGCATAATTCTCTATGATAATAGCATAAAACTGAATTAAGCGGTGGTTTAATTGGACATATTCTTCTCACAACATTAACTTGCTGGTGAAAACTCCAAAATCGTAACTTTTGATTTCAATCCTCTCTTGATGAAATGAGCATTATATTGCCAGTTATCAAATATTCGTAAGAGATGTTCTTACAAATATCAATTTATAAATAATGGTGAATAATCCATTGTTAATTATGTCTAATTATATATATTTTTAGGTGTCAAAAGATAAGCGAGCCCTCAAGTTCTTGAAGCGCCGTCTCGGCACACACATCCGTGCGAAGAGGAAGCGTGAAGAGCTCAGCAATGTTCTGACACAGATGAGGAAGGCGGCCGCACACCAGGCTCATCATGCCACTACTCACACTAAGTGAACAATAAATTAGTTTACTGCCGTCTCATCTTTTATTTTTATACTACCAATCAACTGTCACTTATACGTTTTTTTTTAATCTTTTAGATTATTACTGCCTTTATCAAGTAGATGATGATATTACAAGTGTATTGTGATAATTTCAATGTTCTCAAAAGATGGTGGCTCCCTTGTTAGAACTTTCCAGGGAGTTCTTGTGGCATTTAAGAATTTATGCTCCGTGGTATTATCACAGTATAAATATGAGACACGGTACGGAAACTACGAACAAACGCTCGAAAACGGCACACTCACGCAAACGCACATCGACGAGATGTTTTGAAAGGAATTCTATGGACAGCACCTTGAGGTTCGCTTACGGTTCGTGTCGATGCCCATGTTTTGTGAGTGTGCCGGTGCGAGCGTTTATAGGGAGTTTCCATATTTGGTGTTATGTGTACTGTGGTATTCTCTTATTTATATATATATATTATCTTCTGCATAATAATCGAACTATATTACGTAAAACACCATCAATATTGCAAAATATACGAGTCAAATGACAAGATTATGAATAAAAAGTAAAACACTATACGATATAGTTCCCACCAAAAGTTCTTGAATCAATAACAATAAAACAATATATAACCACTAGCCAGACTACAATTTTTCATAAGGGCGTTTTTGGTGGGATCTTGGTCTGTCATATAATGGCATTTATCCTTGTTGTTTATTTCTATATTTTGTAATATCGGTGGCAATTTACGTAAATAGAAGTTAATACTACAGAACATGAATTCTGACATGCCACGAAAACTCCCTGGAAAGTAAGCATACATTTTAGAATATTGTATCACACGACACATTTACCATGTAATGGAACATAATCATTTAATATAAGATTAGTTTGCAGTCAAATGCTAAAAAATCACAAAGTATATAAAAAAATATATTGATTAGTTCGATATCGTGAAGTAGTTGTAAATTTGTAAAGGGTTGTTTATAACATAAATTTTAAAACATCGTAAACTGCATATTATGCAGAAATGTCGACAATTTAGAGTACGTTGACAGTATAATTACTTAGATATAGGGCGCGTTCCGGGAGACGCTCACAACACTCACAACGCATAGACTGCATTCATGACAAAATGTTTTGGTTATAAATATATACACATCTATCTACTTGTCCATTGCTCTACCGTTTTAGTGAATTAAGGAGTCTAGTTATTATTGCTAGGATTAGTAGCGTAGATAGTATGAAAGGGTTTCAATATGAAAGACTCTTGAGGCAGGGTGGGGAATTCAATACTGAATTATACAATGATTTCCAAGATCTAATGGTCACCATAAATGACCGTATCTTTCATTATTGATTCATCACGAACCTTTGTAACACCATGGGTAAGATTTACGAATTTTTGACTGCTTAGGTTAGGGCTTCGGTCCCGATATACGGCACTACCTATGTTTGTTAATTATTTTTGATTAAATAAAGAATCCGTCGCTAAAGTTTCTATTGACCCCTAAACTTTCCCTTATACATAAACCTATTATTTTAAAAAGGTACAATTTCCTAGGTTAGATGTGTACAGCAGAGGTTCCTAAACTTCAAAAGTAACAGAACACCAACGGAATACCTTTTATTTTATGGAACCCCGTATCAAATGATTACAAATTAGCACTGAATTTCATATAAGAACATTAGAAAAATGGGTAATATAATTGAAATATAAACTTAAAGTTTTAATGTGAAGAATTAAATTGTTTGGCTGTTTTATGAATAATAATTGTTTTATAGTTCCGTATTATGTCCGACAATTCTATGCATTTATCTGGGATAGCATCCAATCTTGACTTGTATTTGTTTTTTGCATAAAGATACATTTGGCGGTACCCCGATGACTATTCTATGGAACCCACTTTGGGAATCCCTGGTGTAGAGGAGAAAAACTTCTAAAAAAAACTACTACATGTATATGATATACATATATATTTATATTATAGAAAGCACTGTTGAGACTAGTGGTTGTAAATCTAGTTTTATTGAGTTTTTAATTCGAAATAGTTGGTGCCCGTAACTTCGTTCTTATGAAACTGGTTTTGCTGCCTCACGGGAACAACATTTTGGCCTTACTAGTTAAATATTATAACCCTTTTAACGACTTTAAGTTATCTCCTCTATATTTTATCGTTAATGCTTATTATGCAGAGACGCAATAATATGTTAACGAAATAATATGACATTTCTGTCTGCCAGTAAAGGTTTTCTCATCGTCTTTGTGTATAGGGACAAACCAAGAATGATATTTTTGACGTGAAACATTTATAACGAGGGTAAACCTAATTGTTGGTGTGGCGAGACGTGCGACGCAAAACACGAACTTTGTACTATTCATTACATACTTCAAAACATTTGCAACCTTTATCTGTATATGCAGAAGATTCAATTTGTTTTGTCGTTTACCCGTTCTACTAGAGTGATACAGCATGCGCCGACGAACTAGCGCTCTTTGATAAAAACCGCCAAAAACACCGCGTCTGCCTCTAGTTGATAATTTTTATTAAATAAAAATGAATATTTATGTAATAAAATAAACAAACAGTCCTTATTTTACGGAATAAATTTGTAATGCTTTATCTTTTCAAATGCAATCATCGGAACACACCAACAGTCGACAGATTTTCAATCTTAGAGGTGGTACTTAGTCAAATGGACTCAGAAAAAGCCCTGCCACCATGCTTTGGTTTCATCACAATGTTTGCCTTTATCCAGTGGCGGATTTGCATTAAGGCCCAGGAGGCCCGGGCCTAGGGCGGCCAGATATTAGGGGCGGCCAATCGTGACAAAAAATTCACTGATGATAACAAAAAATACTCAAAGTAAGTAAATATTCTAAAGGCTCGCGTACATTATGGTGGACCGCACTGCACCGCATCGTATAACAATAATTTATTTATTTTAGTGTCGTCAACACGACAATACACTAGTAAATATATAAAAATTAGGATTATTATGATTCGTTATAAATGTAGTCATACTTATAGACAACCACGACATGCTCCAACACTTAATTAAATATTCATAAAGTAAATATTAAACTATTTTACATATTTAAAGATTTAACATAATAATACAAAAACAAAGAATTTGATTAATTGATACTCTTAAATCATACTTTAAAATATTAGGAATATAACAAAATAACAGAAAGAGAGAGAGTAGAAAAATAAAATAAATACTCAACCAATTTAAGCTGTATAATCTTCCTAAATCAGATCGATTTCGATAAAAGTTGACAAAAAAGTAAATTCATTATGTATTTAATATGACGGGCGCTGAGAAAGGGGTGGCTAGTACTTACTACATAGCCTGAGGCCTAGGGCGGCCAAGACTGCAAATCCGCCACTGCCTTTATCAAATTTTCGGCTGATTCGTAAGGATTCTAATCTTCTCGTATGTTGATGGACGCGGTATCCAAATAAGCTAACCACTGAGCAATCATTGTTTCGAAAGTAAAAACAATGAAATAAAGTACAGCCCATTTTTAACCCAAATAAGATGTACTTATGTAATTTCCGAAATCATTAAATGTATCTCTACTTATACATACTCATTATGAGCTTTTTGTTATTCTTTTTCACTTTGTTTACAGAAAACTGTTCAAAATTTGCCTCGTAATCTATAGTAATCTGATAGTAACTACAAAACAGTTTCATATTACAGTAAGTACTTGCTGACGTTTATGTTACCTATTGTTTTTTTTTAACTTTATTTTTGGCAATTAATCTTTCAGATTATTGGTACCATTGTCGCGTAGTCAATAATATTACAAGCCTCGTGTGATCACTTCAATATCGCGTCGTTTGAGTCATTATTCTAACAAGATGGTGAAACCCTTGTAAAAACTTTTCAGGGAGTTTTTGTGGCATCTCAGAATTTCATGCTCCGTGGTATTATTTTCCATTCACTCCACTTATGCACAATAAACTAAGTATATTACGTAAAATACCACCAAATTTACAAAATATTGAGTCCAATAACACAAGATTATGAATAAAATATAAAATCCACTACATGACAAACTAAAATCCCGCCAAAAACCTACCTATTTTTTGTGTATTACAGAAACAAATAAATCTATTCTTTCTTCTATTCCAAGATTGTATTTGAATGAAGTTTCGGTAAAGCTAGTGTAATTTCTTCTTTACATATAATAAGAATCTAAATGTAATGTGTCTGGACTTTTTAATTTTTGTGAAAAAAGTATTGCAGAGTTCTCGGAATAAGTAATAAAATAGATTTTAATCAATTTTAGAAAAGTCTGTCTGTTTGTATGAATGGCATCACTGCTAAAAGACTGCGTTCATGATAAACATGTTCAAGAAAATCATAAAGCATATCTTCGAGTAACATTTAGTCTTTGTATCATTCAAATCGGTTCAGACTATTAATTTTTTTTTGTACTTTTAATGACGACGCGACTAAAGTAAGAGAGAAAAGTAGATAAATAGTTGAACTTTGTAACATATATTCAGGGGGCTTTATTAATCGCTGTTGTTTTACTTAAGGTTTCACGTGGACGAAGTCGCGGGCACAGCTAGTAGTAAATGTAAAAAAGAGAAATCGAACATTAAAATAGCACGTTCAATAGCCATTGCCTCGTATTTTAATGTATACGATTTTAAGCAATCATGACTTAGTTGGTAGCATGTTCGGACACCGCGTTGATGAACATAAATGTCTTTATGATCTGAGACCACACTGTCATGTAACATGAGATGAGACACTAAAAACCGTACTTGGTTTAACAAAGGTTTCGTACGAAATGCACCACGCTCGCCTGAGGCAAGTTTGCGTTATCCTTTTTTGGCAAGTGTAACCTGATGTAACCAAAGTGAGACAACAGATAAGCAAGATGGCGAAACATACCGTGAGCGCCATAAATCTAAAACGTAACCTTTTTAAAGCAAGCAAGCAAGCAATAACACCGTTACGGTTTTATTACAAAAAAGTTAAATACGTATTGAATACGTGCTAAAAAAACTTTTTTTAATAACAAGGATAAAGTATAAAAACAATGTATGAAATACAGATATTATGACCGTTATAAAATAATCTCTGGTTTAAAAAACTTTGTTTATAAATATTTCGATAGACAATGATAATAAAATTACTTATGTATGTATGCATACGTCTAACAATACCCCGGCTATATCATATAACGGCATTGAGACTGTTTGGTTGTTTTTTTAATAGATTCAATAACTACCGGTTTAGAGGCGAAGGAGTTTATACCAACGCGTCATTTATAACTGAGCACATAGATACAGTAGTTTTGTTTAAAATGAGGTTATATTAAAATGTTAGTAATTTTATTCCGGATAATACAAAAAT
Organism: Antheraea mylitta; assembly: GCA_014332785.1. Classification (NCBI taxonomy): domain Eukaryota; kingdom Metazoa; phylum Arthropoda; class Insecta; order Lepidoptera; family Saturniidae; genus Antheraea; species Antheraea mylitta. The sequence goes on along the minus strand of JACEII010000012.1, from coordinate 3,149,535 downwards.
ACAATAATCTTTAAAAGCATTACAATGACTTACGTGGTTCCTGTTTGGAATTATAACTGAATTCCTTTTTTTATGTTTTGTCAATGTCTTAAATGTATTTTTATATTTAAACTAGCTGTTACCAGCGGCTTCGCACACGTTTTTTTAATATATTAAATAAATTTAAAATTGTGATCACACATCTAGTGTAAATTACAATAATACTCTTTCAAAAATATTTGTAAGTATCACACACACATCATCTACTGTAACAGGTAACGTGTACATCATATATGTGAATACTAATGGTGTATCGAATGGGATGGGATTTATCATCAGCCACATAACTGGAACTTTAAACTGATATATATCACCCTCAGTGCTCACTTACACTATATAAGACAGTAATGAAAACATTAAGCTAAATATTATCAAACAATATGTGTTAAATCTTTTATTATATAGATATAATATGTCCATAGTGTCGATATAATTAAGTTATTATTATACCTTGCTATAATTTAAATCACATGTAGGTACACATATGACTTTCAATTATATTTATTCTTAGAGTCCAGTACAGCGCACGTCACACGCGCATGTTTACAGTGAACAACATATTTTTGATTAATTTCACACAGATGAATGCACGGATAACAGTTATTCAGTACATAGTGTAAAACAAAGTCGTGTTCTACGTCTGTTTATATGTCTGTTCACGATAAGATCAAAAACTATAGAATGCATCTTCATATCGTTTTCACTAATATATAAAATGATTCTTGGGCAAGGTTTAGGTATAGTCTGTCGTATTATCAGGGCGGGCAATGTCTGTTGAACCCGCTAGCTTAAAATAAAACAGCTAATTAGTTACTTATTTGCCAGTAAAATTCCCGTTTAAATATTACTTGTAGTCCGGTGAAGCTGTTAAGACCTTGCTAAATCAATAGCGTAGTCATTTCTAAGAAAAAAAAAAACTATTCAAATAGGTTCAGCCGTTTCGGAAATTGCCCGGAACAAATAAACAAACAGACATATCGACAGCATTAAAAAAAATGTTGATAATTGTAGCACCACAGATATATGTATATATTCACCAAAAAGTATTTATTTTAATATTATATACACACTTTATTTTTATAATACGTAATATATCACAAATCAAAAATTGGGAACAAAACCAACGTAGAATAAAGTTTTTGGCGGGATTTCAGTCTGTCATGTAGTGGATTTTATATTTTATTCATAATCTTGAGTTGCTTGTCTCTATTTTGCGTTAAATTCGTGACGTTTTATGTAATATGGTTCGTTTATTGTGCATAAATGAAATGACTGAAAAATAATATCATGGAGCATGAATTCTGTGGTATTGAAAATGAAGAAGATAAAAAATTATGAAATATTATTTAGAGGATTTGGCGCTTATACCTTTACATTAACTTTGACATAGAAGAAAACTACCTATATTGACAACTTCAGAATTGGCAGTATGGGTTAATTCCTTCGACTGTCTTATTGGACGAATATTATTACTACTAAAGTATTTGAATAGCAACACAAAATAAACTTTAGACATGTTTGCGATATAAACGTAACACGTATAATTAAAAATTGTAAACAAAACTAACGTAGAATAAATTTTTTGAATAGGAACACAAAATAAACCATGAAAATATTTTCGATAGAATATTATCGCGTTACCATGGCAACGCATATAATACTGACATTAACACGCAGCGGAAGCTTTCAAAATAGCCCGATTTAGAGACATTCTTCATCAGTGCTCAGCTCCTATTAGTTTTAACGTGATGATATGTAGCCTATAGCCATTCTCGATAAATGAGCTATCTAACATTAAAAGAAACTTTCAAATCGGACCGGTAGTTCTTGAGATTAGCGCGATCAACCAAACAAACAAACAAACTCTTCAGCTTTATAATCTATACTAATATATAAAGTTAAAGAGTTTGTTTGTTTGTTTGGTTGAACGCGATAATCTCAAGAACTACAGATCTGATTTGAAAGTTTCTTTTAGTGTTAGATAGTTCATTTATCGAGGATGGCTATAGGCTACATATCATAAAGTTTAAACCAATAGGAGCTAAGCACTAATGAAGAATGTCTCAAAATCGGGCTATTTTGGAAGCTTTCGATGCGTGTTAATGTCAGTACTATACGCGTTGCCATGGTAACGCGATAACAATGTCTCACAAATATTTTCATGGTTTATTTTGTATTCCTATTAAAACAGTTAATTCTACGTTATTTTTGTTTCCAATTTTTAATTATACGTGATACGTTTATACCGCAAACATTTCTAAAGTTTATTTTGTGTCGCTATTCAAAAAGTTTAGTAGTAATAATATTCATCCAATAAGATAGTCAAAGGAATTAATCCATACTGCCAATTCTGAAGTAGTTAATATAGGTAGTTTTTTTCTATATCCAAGATAATGTAAAGGTATAAGCGCCAAATGCTCTATGTAATATTTCGTAAATTTTTATCTTCTTAATTTTCAAGACAACAGAATTCATGCTTCGCGGTATTATTTATCTTTCATTTCATTTATGCACAATAAACGAACCATATTACATAAAACTCTACCAATTTAACACAATATACAGATAAGTAAGACAAGATTATGAATAAAATATAAAATCCACTACATGACAGACTAAAATCCCGCCAAAAACTCCTCAAAACTTTATTCTACATTAATTTTGTACCCAATTTTTGATTTGTGATATATTACGTATAATAAAAGTAAAGTTAGTGTATTTTATATTAAAAATATCCGTGATGCTACAAATATCAACATTTTTTTTAATTCTGTGGATATGTCTGTTTTTTTTTTAATTTGTTACGGGTAAGCTCCGAAACGGCTGGACCTATTTGAACGGTTTTTTTTCTTAGAAACGACTACGCTATTGATCTAGCAAGGTCTTAATAGCTTCACCGGACTACAAGTAATATTTGAACGGGAATTTTACGGACAAATAAGTAACTAATTAGCTGTTTTATTTTAAGCTAGCGGGTTCAGCAGATGTTGCCTGCCCTGATAATAAGACAAACTATACCTTGCCCAATAATCATTTTATATATTGGTGAAAATGGCATGAAGATGCGTTCTGTAGTTTTTGATCATATCGCGAATAGACATATAGACAGACGTGGAACAGGACTTTTTCTTACACTATGTAGTGATAAGCTGTTATCCGTGCCTTCGTCCATGTGAAATTAATCAAAAATATGTTGTTCACTGTAAACATACACGAGCTGTACTGGACTCCATGATTTTTTTATACCAAAAGGCAGCAAACAGGCTGACGGCCCACCTGATGGTAAGTGGTTAACGTCGCCTATGAACAACTGTAACACCAAGGGTATCGCTGTTGTAATTGAAAGTCATATGTTTATATGTGATTTAAATTATAGCAAGGTATGATAATAACTTAATTATATCGACACTATGGACATATTATATCTATATAATAAAAGATTTAACACATATTGTTCGAAAATGTATAGCTTAATATTTTCATTACTTTCTTATATAGTGTAAGTGGGCACTAAGGGTCATATATAGCAGTTTAAAGTTCCAGTTATGTGGCTGATGATAAATCTCTTCCCATTCGATTCACTATTCTTATTCACATATATAATGTACAAGTACATGTTACCTGTTACAGTAGATGATGTGCGTGTGATACTTACAAATATTTTTGAAAGAGTATTATTGTAATTTACACTAGATATGTGATCAAAATTTTACATTTATTTAATATATTTAAAAAAAACGCGTGCGGAGCCGCGGGCAAGAGCTAGTATTAGTATAGATTAAAATCTCCGTTTTCACGTAATAAAGCAAATATACGTACTTACTAAGCATGTTAAACACGATATGCAAAACATTAATCTTTATCAAATGGAATAATTTGAAATAGCTTTTGGTCTTCTGCTGAAGAAATAAACTTAAACCATGAGAATTTAAATATAATGGCGATAAATAAGCTTACTCTAAAATCTCTAAAAATAGATCATATCAAACTCAAAAAGGTTTTATTGATTTTTTTCCAATTTATGGATATTATTTCGATGTGTATTGCTACAATTGAGATTAACACTCCATTACACCATGGAGTGATAATGGATAGATAGATACATAAAGAAACATAAATTATTAATCTTTCGCATACAATTTGAAAATAAAAAAAAATTAAAATACGGTATTGTTGTGTCCATTGGCAACGAGATCAAGAAAAAATCATTGGCATTTACTCAACTAGATGCAATCAAAGGTATATCAGCCTCCACAAGTGTGTCATAAATCTGAATAATAAAGAAACTCTCATTGAAATAAATGCAGGAACTAGAAAAGCAATACAGGATGAAAGCAACGAGTTACGCATGCTTTGCGTGTTCTTGATATCTCTTTTTAACATGTGTTATTTGACATCATAACAGAGTGAGACAGCATTAGTATACATCTCATCGTGTATATAAAATGTTTTATTCTCTTTGTAAACCTTCATATTTTACTTCAACTTACGCTGTTAATAATAATGAAAACCTAAATTATGTAACATTAAATATTGATACACATTTGACAAAGAAAAAAAAAGAATAAATAAACAAGTGAAAATGAATTCATCTATAAAAACTAAAAATAACCTATGGAAAATAAAAGAAGATGCCAAATATAGTCAAGAATACTCGATTAATTTATTAAATGTTATTTAAATAGTCATGGGATATTAAATGTGTTTAATATTTCTACCATTTTGTAAACCGATCATTTTTATTGAGGTTTCGCGTTTCTCAAAATAATTAAGTCAAACATCAAGCACCTATTTTTAATTGATTTAGGACGAAAAGCAAGTAGATTACTCATTTGTGAGAGTATTGTAACTATTTAACCACTTACGTTGTATATTTGACCTATCTCTTGAAAGTAGTACCTTTTGGGTGAATTGGGGGGGTCTATTTCTATTTTTGTAACCTTGATAAAACCGTTTACGAAAAATTTCATAATGATCATGGACGCGTAACAAACAAACCCAATTTCTACAAACAACGTTATTATTACAAAGTGTCTTGCAATTATTTCAATGTTCAAACAAGATGGTGGCCTTGTTACAACTTTCCAGAGTATTTTTGTGTTATCTCAGAACTCATGTTCCATATTAATAGTTTCTAAATTTTTATAACAAATAAAAACCGTTGCATGAAAAATATCAAAATCAAAAATACTTTATTCAACTTAGGCGCTGGGAAGGCGTTAATGAACCTGGAAACTACCACCACAGTGTTTGGCGGGATTTTAGTCTGTCGTGTAGTGTTTATATTTTATTCATAATCTTATGTTATTTGACTTTATATTGTGTACATTTGGTGGTATTTTACGTAATATAGTTAGTTTATTGTGCATAAGTGAAGTGAATAGAAAATAATACCACGGAGTATGAAAATCTGAGATGCCACAAAAACTCCCTGGAAGGTTCTAACAAGGGATCCACCATCTTGTTAGAATATTGATTCACACGATGCTTAACATTGAAATGATCGCACGACGCTTGTAATATTATTATTATTATTTTTTTTTTTTCGAAGTGACTACGCTATTGACCCAGCAAGGTCTTAACAGCTTCACCGGACTACTAAGGCGAGCGCTTAAGGCACTCAGCCGATTTTATTTTGGCAACAAGCTCAAGGGTGCACGGCACACCTCGGCTTGGCTGTTGCCTGTTGCATGCAAAATCGCGACCTATCTTAGCTAACTATTCATATATGTATGAGTTGTTGAAGCGTATATGTGTACCAAGCATACACGCCTCAACAACTCCTCCATATATTTATTATCGGAAAATTGAGAGTTTTTCAGTTCGATAAGGGAAAAAAGTAAACCCTTCCACTTTCATGTGTAAGCGTGTAGGCGTGCACGTGTGTGGGGGTGATCGTGTAGTGTTGTAGCAGTGATGTATATTTGTGTGTCACCGTATCGCGCAAGCAACGTACTCAAGGGCTCCCTACCGAGGGATCGAACCTAGGCTTGAGCCGCTGCCGTGGGAGGCCTAATCGGGTGTGCGGGAGCGAAATTAACCCCCAGACCACGGCGGCGTGATCTGTGGTTCCGCGGGCGTGGGCGTGAACACGCTCTGTTTCGAGGGACAGGCTGGTACTGATCGTTCGCTGACGTGATTGAATCAGGAGGGTCGATAAAAATGTGTCGCGGACGTCTTTTATAACGCGCAGCGTTCGGTACGGATTCGTATTGTGCGGCGGATACCACTAACGGACTGGGATGATTCGCGGTTTTTTCAAAATAGCTAGTCGTGAGTGATTTTACGTACGCCCAGATAGAAGGGATCTCTAGGTCTCTGTGGAGATCGACTCTCCGGATGTACCACGGGGCACTGGTCACTTTACGTAAAACACGATTTTGGAGAACCTGCAGCTTATAAAAGTTATCTTTGGACATATGCGCAAAAACGGGGCAGCTATATGTCATCACGGGACGGATACACGTCTTATACAAAGTGAGCTTGTGTCTGAGGGACATCTTACTCTTATGACAAAGCAACGGATGGAGGCGACCCAAGACCATAGCGGCTTTGTTTCGCACTCTGTCTATTTATGAATTGAACTTTAAATGTCTGTCTAATGTAACACCGAGATATTTGAGCTCTTCGACCCAAGGGATATCGATTCCGTATAGCCTGATGGGCTCAAAGTTATTTGCGCGTTTAGTGGGATCGAAGAGTATTGCAGCACTCTTATCGGGATTAACTTCTATGCGCCATCGACGAAACCATTCACCGAGAGTACGAACGGCTTTTTCGATGCGCTTCCTAAGAAAGTCCGACCGCCAGCCGGAAGTGTAAATAACGGTATCGTCAGCGTAACAACCTACCTCGACCCCCCGAGACCGAGGTAGGTCACTGATGAACAGATTAAAGAGCGTGGGCGCGAGTATGGAGCCCTGTGGCACACCTGAGCGTATCGGATGGTGCGATGACAGTTCACCGTCCACTCTAAAACGGAAGGTTCTATCGGTAAGATAATCGCGAATGATGTGAATTAACCTATCGGGTACACAAGCTAGACGTAACTTGTATACAAGCCCTTCATGCCAGACCTTATCGAAGGCCTTGGCAATATCGAAAAAGACAGCTATTGTACGTTTCGGTTTAGTCTTTATCGTGTCCGGGTTTGAGTCCGGATTCCGAACAGCGTTAAAATTTGAAAAAATGTACTCCGTGAGGCGGAGTACTTGATCTGTACAAGAATGTTTGGCGCGAAATCCAAACTGCTCAGGCAGTATTAAATTAAGATCTGTTATCGTGACCTGGAGACGGTTCAGAAGGAGCCGCTCGTAAAGTTTACCTAAAGTATCTAGTAAACTAATGGGGCGATAGCTAGCGGGAAGCGTAGCTTTCTTGCCAGGCTTGTGAATACCTATCACTACGGCCTTTTTCCAGACGGCTGGAAAGTGACCCTGGGACATGGCCGCATTGAAGATGCAGACCAATAGAGCTATGATATGATCAGGAAGGAGTTTCAGAACCTCGTTCCTGATCCCATCGGGACCTGGGGACTTCCTAGGCTTGAGAAGCTTGATAGCGGCTAAGACTTCATCGAAAGTGATCGAGGTTAGAGTATCCGCCGGAGGAGACGCGAGTGCATGCTCCGCAGCTGATTCGATTAAGCCGATATGGGAAGGGTCAGTGTTATCAGTGTTAGGCGAACACTGTTTCTCTAGGCTTGCGGCAAGACATTCCGCTTTATCTCTGCTATCAAACGCGGGAGGCAACCCGGGGCCTCTGTCGAGAGGAGGCATTGGAGTGACCAAATCTGATTTTATGGTTCGCGCGAGAGTCCAGTACGACAGGTGAGATGGCTGGAGGCCCTCCAGGAGTCTATCCCACCTGTCGCCTCGAATCTCAGAGATACGAGACTTAACTGTTTTGCGTAACGAACGTAACCGATCACGATTTTGTACAGACGGGTAAGCATCGTAAGCTCGAGTCGCGGCGTTCTTTTCCGTGATCAATGCTCTCACGTCGTCAGGGAGTATGAAACGGCGATCGTTCGCCGCTTGTACCTCTTTCGAGGTCTCTCTGACGGCGGTCTGGAGATAATCAACCAGGGAATCGATGGCTGAATCCGCGTCGGCTTTAGACACCAACACGTCCGGAATCCTGTCTAAACTACTAGACGACGGATTTTCTTTAAAATATTTAACGAGTTTCGCGTAATCAGCCACCCTTACCGACGGCGGGGTGAAGTCTGAGTTCTGACCTAACTGTAAAACGACCGGACGATGATCTGAATCAAGTTCGTGTACGACTTGTGTGAGTCGTACAGGAAGCGTGACATTTTTTAAAAGAGCTATATCTAAATCTGTCGGTCGGCAATGATCTTGATAGTGCGTGGGTTCCAGAGGGGCTATGACGTCAAACGCGAGAACCCTACCTAGTTCGTCGAGTATTCTCCCGTTACGAGAGGTACACGGACTATTCCAGATAACGTTCCCGCTATTGAGGTCCCCCGCTATAATAACTGAATCTCCTAAGTTAAGTAGCGCCTGCAAATCGGATCTTAGTAATTCTTTGTTCGGTGGCAAATACGCGGAAACTAAAATAATATTCGAGTGACCGGTCATACCTAATTTACACACTGACACTTCCATATTGGTTAGCGCGGGCGGATCTAACGGCATGCAGTATAACGAACGCCTAAAATAGATTAAGGTGCCACCTCCGCGGGTGACACGGTCGTTCCTGACTATACAGTAGTTCGCTATTCTCGGATTACGCATACTCGGTTTTAACATCGTTTCCTGGATGAAGAAAACGTCAATCTGTCTATCGCGCAAAAAGTCAGCTACTAGATCGCGCTGTGTCCGGAGGGATCTCGCGTTGAAAAACGAGAGAGAAAGACCGCGTGGTTTTACTTTATTAAGAGCCGTGAATTTTAAAACTTATTAAAATGTGGGTGACCGGGCGAGGCGCTGAATTGTGGCTCCGATAGCCGGAAAGCGCACTAGTGCGGTGAGGAGACCTAGCTCCTCCTCGACCTCTACAATGGCGTGGAAAGCGAGGACCTCCTGCATGTCGTGCTCGCGGAGTAACTGTTTCAACCAGTCGACCTTACTGGTGAAAGAGGAGGAGGTGTAAGCCGCCTGTGGGTGCGGCCCCTGAGGCTTGGAAGCCTGAGGCTGGGGTCGAGGGGCCCAGGGGGCCATAGGGGCCCGCTCGGTTAGGGCCGCGCGCGGCACCGAGGTTGGCGAGCGCGGTGAGGTCGTGACCGCGGGTGCTACCGGGGCGCGGGAGGCGCCCGGCAGGCCCGGGAAGGCCTCCACGGACATGAGAGGTGGAGGCGGAGGGCGTGCGGCGTTCGAAGACGTCCTAGGCGCCTGTTTCGCCTGACGGGGACGTTGCGTGCGAGGCGCGCGAGGGCAGCCGCGATAGTTCGCAGGGTGGCCCGCGTTACCGCACAACACACAACTGGGAGGTTCCTGAGTGCCAAGAGTGCGCGCGCACTCCTTCGTGGCATGGTCTCCCAGGCACTTGACGCACCTGGAGCGGAGGTGACAATTCCTCGCCGAGTGACCATAACACTGACAGTTATGGCACTGCGACGGGGTATGTGTATTGCGTGGGGGCTCGACGGTGATACCGTTAAGATCACACACAGAAGTGAGGTTAAAAATGGCCTTGCCCTCCTGATTGCGGTCGAGGAGGACTAAAACCATATTATAAGGGGCACGGGTGCGTGGATGGTACATACGGTGTACCTCTCGTACTGGAAAATTTTTCTCCTTAAGGGAGACGGTGACGTCTTCAACTGAGATTTCAGCCGGGACGCGACGAAGCACTACACGCAGGAGGCGTTCCTCCTCGAGAGCAAAGGTAAAGTAGGCTAACTTTGCTTCTCGGAGGAATTTGGTCAGGTCGCGAAAGTCTTTGATTGTAGGGACCTTAACTTAAATGCCCGCCGAGGTGTTGAGGGCGGACGTATAGTTAACTTTAAGTATTTTTAACCTATTCGAGATGGACGTCCATTGGGACTTGTCCTGAATAGTAACCGGAGGTGGTGGGCGGGGCTTTTTAGTCGCTACTACGGAGTCCGTAACGTCGACTTGAGAGAGCGAGGCAGAGTTAGCTCTGCTTGAGTGCGCTTTAACGGCTACCGGTGTAACCGTGACGGGCGCCCGAGCGCCATCTATGTTACGTACTAATTTCTCGGCTGGGCATCTGGTACCCGAGTCCGAGTCGGACGAGCGTGACGCGGGGCGAGACGGTTGTTTGCGCTTTTGGTGCGAAACAACTTTGAAATTATCGTTATTATTTTCCAGCGCTGAAGATGCGGTATTCGCAGACGTGGACGACGCGGCGGGTACGCCTATACCTAGCTCCATCTCGGAGCCGGCCTCCGAGCTGGAGCTCGGTAACGGAGCTCTATCCGCCAGGTTCAACGATAACGTCATTGAATCTAAAAGCGCGAACATATTTGTTGTTGCTACGCGGGGCACATACTGAGCGTCCTCCGAGGACGGGAGACAATGTCGCGCAAGAATGGCGTCGACGACGCTTTCGTCGACTCCATTCGCGAGAAAATCATCGCGAAGACCTAATACAAAGGCATTATTCTGGGCCATCTTCTGGCTTGAGGGGGACGCGAACCAACCTCCCTGCCTTAAGGGCAGGGGGGCATACTAAACGAAAAACTACTGAACTATCCCGAGTCTGGATCAGGAGAGCTGTTTAAAACTAAGCAAAATAGGCGAAAAATGCAAATAAATACGTGAGCGAGACAGAGGAAAAATAATATAAGGCTATACAAATAAACAGACAATAAGAAGTAAATAAATGTATAAAGAAATGACTGAAGTGTTAAACGCTAACACGCAGCAGAAGCTCTCAAAAGGAAAAAAAAAACATCCCGATTTTGAAATATTATTCATCTCTGCTCCGCTCCTTTTAGCCTTAGCGTGATGATATATATAGCCTATAACCATTCTCGATTAATGAGTTATATAACACTGAAAGAATTTTTCAAATCGGACCAGTAGTTCCTGAGATTACCCCCTACAACGTCACAACATCACAACGTCACAACATCACAACGTCACAAACTCACAAACTTTACCTCTTTATAATATTAGTATAGATTCCAAGACACATCAACAATTATTTTCACAAAATCTAAAAAATACGGGCACGTTAGTTTTACATTCTTAGTATTAGTATGTATAGATGAATATATATATATATTGTAATTAAATGAATTAATGTATGATGATCAAAAAGATTTTATAGATGTTCGAACTAGTTCAATAATAAAAAAAAAAAATACCATACTCAAATATATCCAAAATGCTTCACCGAAACAATAGAACAGAGTAATTGTTCCAATTGCCTATTCTAGTAAGCATTAAATTACTATCATTGGACGACAGCTGTGAACCTCGTCTCAATCCGTACAACTATTATCTCCAGACGGGAACATACTATATTTTATTTATTAATATATATTTTACAGATATATTTGATTTCATCGTCGCAACTATCTAACGAGATATTATTTTCGCTCCAACACAAAGTGTCAATCATCGTGGCATCTAAAATTATCTTGGCTTGGACTGCACGCCATTTCCCATTACTGTAGACAGATTCGCTGACAATAGCTATTTTAGTGAAAGCTGCTACAGGTCCAAAAATAAAAGCAAAGTGAGAACCAATGAGCAAAAAATGCATAAAACTTTGTACGTCGTTCCAGAGACTAGTTCGAACATCAATACACGTTATAATATGTAGTAGATGCATAGTATAGATTAGATGTTTCGAATCTTTCCCTTCGCAAGGATAACCTATAATATAAATGTGCAATGCATTATGTTTTTTTAATATACCTGTAGTAATTGAACTTATGTGTTCTTTTGTTTTATTATTTGAGTATAATAATATAATTTTTTATGTCAAATTTACCATCCTTCTCCATTAAAAATTGAAATAAATGTAGTGTCTGAAAAACGCTGAAAGATGCGTTTTATTATTTGCATCCAAGACTGTTCATATAGGAATTGATGTAAGTGTAAGCTTGCTAATCGTAATCCCACGACCCTGGCTCACAGTGGAGTTTTAGCCAGTAGAAGTCTGACATAACCCTCTCACTGTCCCCCGACAGTGGGAGGTATCCAATGTTGGATTTCTTCACTGCTATAAAAAAAGAAATTTATATAAGTGTGACTTGAAAAGTTTTGTCAATCCAATTCAACACTATAGTGGCTTATTTGAACATCCTAAATAACATTTTATGCCCCAATTCAACTGGGCCTTACACTATGTAAGCTACATTTAAAACTGACACAAATGAGGCTTAAAATAGGTATATCTTTTTGATGCAAGTGGCAATTGAGATTGAATTGCAAGAATATCCTAATGCCTCCATCCTCCTTAAATTTCAGATTTCCACATTGTTAATTAAAATTTTGATAGACTGATTCTGTAAATTAAGATTTTGATGGATTGATTCCGAATTACCTAAATCGAGGCAGTGTCTGGAAGCTCTACTATGGATATATAAACTATGTTTTATTTTATTATCCCTACCATGGTATTAATATTTTAATGGTACTATAATACTTCAACCAGTAACTAGGGCTACCAGGCTTACGAATTGACCCTGGGTATACAGGGTTGTATATTATATATAATTCTAATCAAAGGTTTTATAACAAACCTTACCAATTAAACTATGTTTTGAAATTTAAGCTGACCCTAGCAGTAGCAATGTTTTAATTCATTTATCTTATTTTATACAATGATATTATAAGCTCGTCTTTTTACTTATAATTTCATTGATTTTATATGCCTAATTATTCAACTCTAATAATTAATACCTACCTAAAAAGAATGTACTTTATTATTTTACTTTATTTATAAAAATCTATAACCATAACCAATGTACAGTCCGTGATAACCTTTTTGCCACTTTTTTTTTCTTCGAACTGACTACGCTATTGGCCTTACTAGGCCTTCACAGCTTCACCGAACCTTTTTGCCACTTTTTTTTTCTTCGAACTGACTACGCTATTGGCCTTACTAGGCCTTCACAGCTTCACCGGACTAATACCTTTTTGACACAAATTTAGGTATTATATTATATAAGCGCACCGGGCGGACGTTGTTCTGCCTTGATAAAAAAAAAACTAAAATTCAACCGCAGCACCGCCTACCGGATCCAATTGTGATTTTAAACTATTCTCGGATCCACTGGAACACGCACATAAAATTTCATCAAAATCGGTCAAGCCGTTTAGGAGGAGTTCAGTGACATACACACGTAGGTACCGAAGATACTATGACTAATATAATTTATTTATAACGATGCATAACATCCAGACAACTTAAGGATAAATAAGTTATTTAATAGATATATTTAGATTCATATGATAATCTTATAACTTTGTTTCGAACTGAATTCTTCACTATATTATGCGGAAACCCGAATTTAAGGCTATGTTCAGATCGGCCAGAGATTAGATAGATGTAATGTCGCTCCTACAGGTCATCAGAATACTTAAGGTTCGTATCCCTTTGATTTCAACTCCGAACGGAGTACAAACACGCACATGACCTTGACGACGTACAGCTATCGACCGATTATTTAGTGATGCGTCCTTGCCTGACGCGGCATCAACGACACCCGGCTCGGCTGTGTATTTACACTCCAAACAAATTGGTTGGAACTTGGAAGTAACTTTATATTAAATATCTAAAGCTGTTACCTTTCTAGAAATAAACTTTATACATCTAAATCGTATTAAACAAAATGCCTTTTTATATCTGTCTGTGTTGTACCTTAGTTCTTCTAAATTAAGCAACAGATTTCGACACAGTTTTTACTATCGTTCAGAGAATTTCTTCTTCTATATATATATATAGTTAATAAATTCGATGTATTTGAATAATATCGTAAAATGAAGTTTTTATTCTATCTCTGTTTACACTCGATCAATTTCTGAATAGTATATACTTGTCATGTATATTTTTTCTACAAAAACGGCGGAGAAAAAATATTATTTTTAATGTTTTAACTTTTTTTTTGTACCGTATCAGTTGAGGAATGATATTAGCTTCCACATACTAAATTTCATAAGATTCAATCAATCCGTTTTTCAGTTACCTATATCCGGACATATACAGACACATAAAAATATATATATACGGACAAAAATACAGATTTGTTAATAAGAATATTTACATATCAACTATGGTTTTTTGGTAAATCTGAGATCGATAAACTTCAATATAGTTAGACCGATCTTCCCGAAAATTAGCACACCTATTTTTGTAAGGAAACATTTTATTATTGTATTATAATAACTCATTGCTAGATGGCAGTAAACTGTATTATATTGTCATTTCTATATTTTGTAATTTAACGCAGCGAAAGCCACGGGTGGTTGCATTTTCTAAAAAATGCATTACTGAGAAATGTTATACAATTACACACTTTATTTTGATACAAAGACGTGTTGCAACGTTCGAAAAAGTTATGCAGACTCAACTGTATACCTACATAATTATTTATCCACCAAAACACAGTATAAATATGAGAGGCAGTACGAAAACTACGTACAAACACTCGAAAACGGCATACTTACACAAACATGCGCATCGACGAAAGATTTTGATAGGAATTTTATGAATAGGACCGGAAGACTGCTTATGGGCCTCGTCGATGCGCATGTTTTTTGAGTGGTTTTTTCTTTCGAACTGAAAACGCTATTGACCTTGAAAGGTCTTTACAGCTTCACCGGACTATATTTTGAGTGTTTTTTTTTTCTCGAACTGACTACGCTATTGACCTAGCAAGGTCTTAACAGCTTCACCGGACTACAACTATTTTGAGTGTGTCGGTGCGAGCGTTTATAGGCAGTTTCCGTACTAACAGACAGTATGTGTACTGTGACCGAAATCAAGTTTTATCTGAAAACAACAATGCTTAGCAATCATTTAAAATAATTGCTTCAAATTGTTTAACAAATAAACATTTCTTATCTCAACGTATTCATTCGAAACATTAAGATAATAATAACATAATAAAATGAATAATTCATTCTTATTATTTACATGTTTGTTGTGTGAATTAGTACCTAAACATTTTATGTTGATACAGCTCTTTTCGTATATTATGTTGACAAATCGACGCGCCCACAAACAATTTACATCATTGGACACTCGGCCTTTCGGGTCAAGTTCTCATATTGATATGACTATACTGCGATATGTGAACAATCGAGGTCGCACTGGAAAAATACTAGGAGAAATGTTAATCTCTGTATATTCACAACTAGCTGTTCCCCGGGTTTTGCACGCGTTTGTTAATATTTATAGTGATAAATCTTTGAATTTATAATGTCATTTAAATATGTTCCATCTATATGTACAAAGGTCAAGAATTTAAAGATCCTGCAGCGTCATGTAATGGCGAGCTATAATTAAATGCACAGTATAAAAAACTTTTCAATGAAAAATACTTAGTTGTGCCAATTTTCAAGATGATCTGTATATGGTGTTGGAACTTAATAATCGGGTATATATATTACGTATAGATTGATCGAGTATTTCCTAATAGATATACAATAATTACTTGAGAGTAAGATCTACCATATTTAAGAAATTGATATGTAAGTAGATGCAATATATGAGAATAAAATCTTTAGTCAGTCATTTTGTAACTTTTAACCTCTTTATAAGGTCGTTTTTGGCGGGATCTAGTAATGTACATGTAGGCAATAGTCTAATCATAATTTTGTGTTATTTGTCTATATATTGTGTAATATTGGTCTGGTTTTACAATATAGTTTGGTCATAATGCACAAGTGAAGTGGATCGGAAATACCACGGAGCATGGATTATGACTTGCCACAAAAACTCCCTGGAAAGTTCTAACAAGACGGCCACCATCTTGTTAGTTCATTGAATTGATCACAAGAAACTTGTAATATACCTTACCCGACAATGTCAGTAAAAATCTACTAAAAATTGGTTGACAAAAATAAAATAAAATAAACTATACGGGGGGACGAAATGAAAATAAAAAAAAAAGTGTATTGCAAGAAAACTTCGCGAGCTAACCACCACCACCCTCAAATTGAAACTTTGCCACCAAGCACCAAACAGATGAATTGTGGCACATGCATTTAAGAGCTAGTCCTCTAAGTTTAGAGTGTTTACCATCTTAGACCACACTGTCAATTAACATGAGGTGGCATTGTGGTAAAATACTGGAACCTACGAAGTTATTATAAAACAATATTTTCTTTTACATGCTTATAGGAAGTTGAATGAATTCTTTAATAAGCACTATATTATATAAAATTATATAATGCTTTATGCTGTGATTTAAAACTATCTTTGAAAATTAAGATTTGCATATGATCTATTATGCATAATTTATTTTACTTCTTCAAAAATTATTTTTAACAGACACTGGTAAAAATATTGTTACAATATGTTAATCCTTGATTCATATCAGTAGTCTGCGACCAAAGCCCATTTGTTTCCATTAAACTGTCTAAAATTAGATTTTTTTCCATAAAAATACCCAAAAGTCGAGTTGTAATTAAAACTATCATGTATGAAATCAGATTACACACACAGAATCAATTTATTTCTGAAATACTGTCTAAGATTAGATTTTTTCAAGAAAGCTGGAAACTTTAGTTGTAATTAATATGTAGGTTGTATATGCAAATTAAAATTAAGAAAGTTATTCATATACATTTCTAAGAAATTATTTATGGTTTATTTATTACCATTCCTTTTTTAATTATTCCATGAAAGTAAGCAATAATTATATAATTGTATTTCCTATCCCATATCATTCTCAATTAGATAAATTTCACTCATCCCAAGAAACATAAAAATAACACAGTATGTATATTGATCAAAAATGGTTTATTAACTTATTTGTATTCATGTATATGTACCAAATATACATAATATATCTATTAATTTAGAATAAATCTCAATATACATTACTAAGGCCGTTAAACCAAATTTCGCAATGCCAATTTACATAACAATAGTTATATTCTGAAAGCATTAAATTATATCATGAAATGTTTTGATAATTTTGATCACACTTTCATTTACATATGTATATAAAAAAAAACTTCTTAATGTTAAGGACAAACATACCATATATCATGATACAACATATATAATTCATCTTACACTCTAATCCTTGAAAAGAGAAAGAAATAGAAATCATAGACAAAACAACATAATGCATACAGGTTTGGTTAAAATGTCTTTTTAATTACACTACTTATCTCTGATTATTTTAAAGCATGCTTTTATAAATGCAAAAAAAAAATCATGGCAAAAATGGAATGAATACTACTCTAACTTTGTTCACATATTAACATATATATATATTTTAATTAACAATTTTGATTAACTGTATGTCATTTCAAGCAATTTTTTAAACAAATATCTATGCTGATCCAGAAAGCACATCATTAAAGATTAGAAATACAGTAATCCAGTGTCAGTAATCACATCAAAACCTAAATTAGTCAATACCTAACAGTCCTTAAAAGTATTTAGTTATATACTGTTTGTATTACAAAATCACTGGAGACAAACATAAACCAAGCTACTCTAACTTAGTTAAAATTGTAACAATGATCCCAAAAACTGTTAGCATATTTATTACATAGCCTTGCAAATGGCAATCCATTGGAAAAACTATTCTAAATTCATAGATAAAAAATATTTAAACTAATATGGAACATTAGAGAACAAGTATGAAACTGATTCGCCATTGTGTGTACGTCGAACAGCCTCCGCCAACATCATAGACACATCAATACATTGAATTTTCGGACAATCTTGCATATGCCTCTCCTGTGGTATAGTGTTTGTAACAACAACAGCTTCTAAACAGGCATTATTGATTCTTGATATAGCAGGCCCAGAGAAGATGCCATGAGTAAGAATTGCATAGACTTTAGTCGCTCCTGCCTCTATCAATTTTTCTGCAGCATGGCAGATAGTTCCACACGTATCTGCCATATCATCAACGAGAATAGCTGTACGGTCCTTAACATCACCAACTAACACCATAGATGCCACTTCGTTAGCTTTTTTTCGCTCCTTGTGAATCAAAGCAAACTCTACGTTCAAACGATCAGCAATAGACGTCACTCGTTTAGCCCCACCAGCATCCGGAGACACGACAATACTCGTCTTCCAATCGGGTATATTTTCTTTGATCCACTTTAGAACAGCAGGTTCAGCAAAGAGGTTATCCACGGGTATATCGAAAAAGCCTTGAATTTGCGACGCATGCAGATCCATTGTTATGATATGGTCAGCACCAGAGACGGAGAGGATATTGGCGACGAGTTTAGCTGTTATTGGAGCCCTACTTTTGTCTTTTTTGTCTTGCCTAGCGTAGGGAAAACATGGAATGACGGCCGTGACTCGCGATGCCGACGCAATCTTACAAGCATTGATCATAATAAGTAATTCGATTAAGTTATCGTTTATCTCACCACTGCCACTCTGTACGATGTAGACATCTTCTCCACGTACCGATTCACCAATTTCCACGCACGTTTCCATGTTGCTGAATTTTTTTGTGACGACTTTACCAAGATCAATGCCCAGGCGGTCGACGATCTTTTGGGCCAAGTCCGGATGCGAACTGCCGCTGAAAACCTTGATGTTCGGCATTCTCGTTGTTAGCGGTAGAACGTGATCTAATTTATTAACTACTTCTTCTAATGTTACAGTTGATTTCATCGACGCAATCCGCGGTCGCGTCTCTTCACTCGCGAGTCGCGAAGTGTGAACGGATAAAAACAAGATGAACTATTTATGTAAGTTTAATATATGATAAGACAAACGGTCAACGTGGGGATTCGCTGGGCCGCGGCTGCTTCGTTTTTACACAACTACGTCTCTCAACCACCCTAAACACGCAGCACGCTTGTTTCAGCCTCCACTCGTTGCACGTTTTTTACTTCATAAATTGATTTGACCTGTCAAGAATGTCATCAAAAACCTGTTCAGGTTAAACATTGCCAAAGACGGACAAGCCGCTTGAAACAAACCATAGAACAAAAGACGTAATTTTAAGCATTCATATCCTATTTAAAAATCCATGTCTATTAGACGAATACTCGTGGTAATTTCTTTAAAATAACATTGCGATGAAATGCTTTCTTTAATTTTATTCTACAGTAAGTATTTTATGATCATAATAAGAATCATTTCAGGACCTAACCAAAGGACAGTATGTATTGTATTCTTTAGACTCTTGTTTTTATCTCATTAGTTGTCATATTATAAAAATACAAAACACCGGCACCAATATATAAACATTTGCATTTAAACATTATATGTCAATTGGACGCTGCTGGCAGTAAGCATGTTTGGGTCATTAAACGAATTAAATAAAGTTAATAAGAAATGTAGGATATCGCTCGACATCATTCATTTGAAATTTATTATAGCAGTAGTATTTTTTATGTAATATACAATTACTAGTAGACGCCCAGCGGTCGACATTCAACCATAGTTATTTGATATTTTAGAGTTTGAACTTTATTAGGGTTCTTTTGTCAAAGGATATACTTCTATAATCAAAGGTTTCCATCATGGCTACTCAGTTATTTGCCATGATTTTTAATTATATAAACATTTTAAAAAATCTATGTGTGATTGAAATTAATTATAAATTTGAAACAAAAATCACGTGGTAAAGCTCTCAAATTTTAAGCAAACATAACTGTACGAAAATAAAGAAATGTATTGCAACCTATGACACAATTTTCAATTAATTTTACACGACACCTTGGGCGGGTGGTATTTCTGGATATTGGATTTAAATGTAGTCTGTTCATTATAAGAAATATTGATATGCCCAGTATTATCGTTTGGAAAAGTAATGGATGCACAATACAATCAAATGGTGAATCCAAGAACAAAGACGTTTTTAATACTACCATTAGCTTTTGAAGATAAATTCTTTTTTGTTGATACATGAGGTTGAATTGCAACATTATAACCGCGGAAGTCTGGATTACTTTTATGAACAAAATTCTTATTTTGATTATACTAAGTATTATTTGGCTCATTTTTTTATTAATTCACCATTTGAAGTGAGTTCATCATATAAAATAATAAACATTAAAATAATAGTTATATATTATAGTATTATTGTTGAATGTAGGATGAAAAATAATAATTGGAACGTAAGAGTTAAAAAATACATACAGTCGAGCATAGCAACCTCCTTCACAGTTCACAACCTTTTTTGAATTTCGTAATTATTGACGGCTGTCAAAATGTCTTTTTTATTTACATGTGTGTATATGTCGTGTAAAAATCAAGCATTAGTGTGAGTAGTGCTTATTTTAATTAATTGAATGTACTTGTAATGCATTTTATATAAAATAAATAACTTTCTACACTTCTCCGCCATATAAACTTTAACTATGCCAAATTTCAAGTTCATCCGTTAAGGGGAAATAGGTTAAAAAGGGGTACATTTTTTTGTTTCACGTATTAATATATAGATGTAAGCGTGATTGGTGATCAAATAGATCTTATTTAAGATACGTAACCTCCAAATTTGTTTTCAACGACATCTATCTGGGTACTCTTCGTACTATTACTTATTTCTGCTGTATACATATAGACTTTAAAAACAAAAGTCGCATAATCAAATATTTAAAAAATAAATGTTATAATTGATATGACAAAAACTTCGCTTTGAATTCTGACACCATACAAGTTTTATTTTATATCGAGATAAACAGTGAATGAAAACGTTGATTTAATATTGAAATAGGACATCACAACTATATCAGTTTCAACTTATTTAACTCAAAATCTGTTCTCATAACTTTAGGTAGTATTTAATTATCCATATATTCTTTATCGACGTTTGAACGTCCATTTTTTTATAAGGCCTTTTTTCCTAATTTGGCAACGATTTTCATGAGTAATATTATTACTCCCATTCTCAAGTGGATAATTATTACAGAACCTCTAGCGATTATAGCATTGTTTCAATAAAATAGTGACCAAGGAACATAAATAAGCTTTCTGTCGTGTATCAGACTCTAGGGCAAAGCTTAGTGATATACTATCTCTATAAGAGGTTTAGTGGTGGTTGCAGAAATAAATTCTGGTGGAGAGCTGGTTTAAGCCATTGGCAACACTGGTGTTGTGTCTTTTGTACCTGTCTAATGTTTGTAGTTATTTGCATAGATAAGATACTATATACTAAGTTATTTGGTTTGAAATACTATCCGTAGTAAAATTGTTTTAATTTCTTTTAACTTATTTCTTACACAGCATTACTTAAATTTAGCATGGAACTAGTTACGCCAAGTAGTTCTAAGGATTGTACAGCATCAAAAATCCTTCGATGTATGGAATGGCTGCAAAAACAAAACAATGAAGTTTTGCAGAAACTTACGCTTCGGCGTAAAAAAAATGATCTTAAATATATTATACAGACGAATGCAGACAGGAAGAAGTTTTTATTATCAGTTGGAGGCGATGAGGCAACGGTGCCTACTGGTGCTCGGGAATCTTCCGTAAAACCAAAGGATGTGGTAAGGCCTAAAGAGCAACTTGCACAAATTCATTTATTTATTTCTTATCTATATTTTGACGTACTTTCACGGCACTATACTGTAATCCTGCTCATATGACATTTAATAGGAGTTTTTGGCGGAATCTTGGAACGCCATGTAGTGGTCTTTATATTTTATCCATAATCTTGTGTTATTTGACTTTATATTATGCAAGGTTGGTGGTGCTTTACGTAATATAGTTTGGTTATTGTGCACAAGTGAAGTGGATCGGAAATAATACCACGGAGCATGGAATTTGATTTGCCACAAGAACTCCCAAGTAAGTTCTAACAATATGGCCACCGTCTTGTTAGTTCATTGAAGTTATATCATAGTTATATGTACTTGTAATATCGTTACTCACTTGACAATGGCAGTAATAGTCTACTAAATAGAAGACTGGTTGCCAAAAATAAAATAGAAGAAGAAGACATTTAATATTTTGACAAATAGGATATGCATGTACATAAAAACTTTTTTAAATTTATTATGAACATTTAATAAATTCTTAAGGCATGCTGTTGTACTATTTACTAATTTTCAAACAATGTTTTAACAAGATAATCTTCTGTTTACTGTCCAGGGTTTTTTGACAACCCAAAACTCATTTCTATTCCTCAATCCGACTATGCTATTGACCTAGCAAGGTCTTAATAGCTTCACCGGACTACTAAGGCGAGCGCATAAGGCACTCAGCCGATGTTGACTATTAGCTCAAGGGTGCACAGCACATCACAGCTTGGGCTGTTGCCTGATATGTGCAATTCATGACCTATCTGAGCTAATTTAAGTTTATTCATATATATATACATATATATGAGTTGTTGCAACATATATGTATACCAAGCATACATATCTCAACAAATCTTAAATATAATTTGTATCGGATAATTTTCTAAACTATTTCAGTTCTATAAGGAAAAAAATAAAACCCTTTCACTCTCATGCACTTTCATGTGTAAGCCTGTATGCATGCACGTGTGTGGAGGTGACATGTGTAATGTTTTCAAAGTGATGTCAGATTTTAAATCCTATAAGAGTTAAATATACCCTAAATAATATTGGAAATGTGAATGTGTTCATTTATTTATTATGTTTCTACTCATTAAGTAAACCACTCTGGAAATTTTATATATATGTCAGCAATATACAAAAAGGTGTAGAGTACCTTAGATCCAGCCAAAAGTATCTTTCCTGAGGAATAGGTCAGATTTAAATTATCATGGGTAAAGCTACAACATGCAAAATAAAAAATAATACAATCAAACCTACCACATAAAAAAATCTCACCAAAAACTCCACAAGATCTTTAAGAAGCAGTATGTCATCTGTAAAGAACTCAGTAGAACTTGTTCTATACTTCAATCAATAAATATCTGCATATTGTTTCACAAAAAATGAATTTTGATATGATTCTACCAGTGTCGCTAAACCTTTAAAAGTATTTTCTCTCAAGTAACTTTGTTTGATGTATGTTTATGATACTAAAATATTTATGTTGATATATATTCTATTGAAGCATTACGTTACAGCAGGATTTAAATAGGTTATGTAATTATGGATGCATAGTGCAAAAATCATAGAAATAAGATATAGCTACAGCGAGTTCTAAAACCATTGAAAAATTTATCTTCTCTAAAAATAATATCTGTTTATGTATGTAGTACTATACCATTTGCATCAGTGATATAGATTGAGTGCTATGCTATTCATATAAAACACATAAAAAATATTGAAAATAATGTGACATTGTATAAAAAATGAGAAAATTGCAAAATAGAATACTACTACGGAACTGAGGCAATTAGTTGCAAATTTGATGTTTAGGTATATTTTTAAAATAGTCTTTCAAGCCAGCAGATACTAATTTAACTGCAACTTATTAAAATTGTATGTTATTGTATTTATAAAGAATAAAAATAAAGGGTACTTACGTTATTAACACCACTGGACTACTGGTGAAGCTGTTAAGACCTTGCTAGGTCAATAGAGTAGTCAGACCAAGAAAAATCACTATAGTGTGCTGACTTTGTTTCACAAGTCTAACCTAACCTTAGTACCAAATAAAGCCCTCTTTATTTATGTTTAACTGGCCTCTGCATGCAACTTCGTCCACATGTAATAGCTACTTTGGGCTATACTTAACAGGCAATGCAAGTTCTCAAGAGGAAAATACATCCAATTTTGAAACATTCTTCGTTAGTGCTCTGCTCTTATTGGTCTCAGCATCATGGTATATAGCCTATAACCTTCCTTGATAAATGAGCTATATAACACTGAAATATTTTTTTTAAATTGTATAAGCAATTCCTGAGATAAATACATTATACAGGTGAATGTAGACAGGAAGAAGTTACTATCATCAGTTGGAGGTGATGTGGCAAGTGTACCTGCTGGCGCTGGGGAACCTTCTGTAAAACCAAAGGATGTGGTAAGGTCTAAAGTGCAACTTGCACAAATTTATTTATTCACTTTTTATCTAGCTACAAATGGTAGTAGCTTCCCCCTACCCACCACAATGTCACAAGCTTACAAACTTTACCTCTTTATAATATTAGTATAGATTAGCTGCATCCTCTTTTTGTTCTTATTTAATTTTAGGATTTTGAATTATTTATTGTCCACATTTTGAGGATTATAAGCTTTCTCAGATTAAGTATATATCAGTTTTTTTGTATGGGAAGGAGACTGCACCTGTGCTGTGATGTGTTATATCTCCCTTATATAAGCATTTACAGTTCAGTTCTTATGAACATTCAGTTTGTAGGTGGTAGAGCCCCGCTGAAGCTATTTTTGGTTTCAGCATGAGTGGGTTGGCTCCTCCGGGGTAGTACCACCCCTCTCACCGATAACCGACATGAAATAACAGTGCTTGCATTGTTGTGTTTCGTTCAGTTAGTGAGAGAGCCGGAGGCCCACATCCCTTCCTCTTTCCTGCTTTCCCTTTCCTTCCCCTCCCCCTTCTCCCATATAAAGGCTGGCAACGCACTTGCGACGTCCCTGATGTCGCTAGTGTCTATGGACGGTGGTGATCACTTAACATCACGTGACCCACCAGTTCGTTTGCCTCCTTTGATATATAAAAAAAAAAGTTCATAGCGTTCATAGCGTGCATCTTCAACTTAAGTACTCTAATTGCGCTGTTCCTAAAAGTTGTACAGTGATGCTAAATAGACTATACAAAAGGAATGTTTAAATATAAATGTTAAGATTAAAAATTTAATAAAATATTCCAAAGATAAGTAGTTCAAAGAAACAATTACTTGAGCTTAATCTTATATGAATAAAAATCAATTGTCTAATGTATATTGGACATTCCATGCCGAATTGGATGGTTTGAAAATGTTCCTTTTTTGTTTTCTTAATTTTGTGATATGTGTTAATAACATTCAAGATAGCCGCCCTGTTAATTTTGAAATTTTTTTTAATGTTCTTCTTCAAAAGATAGTTTTTTTTTTGTTTTTGAATATAACTTTCGTAAAAAAAGTCTTGAAATCGAGTTTTTAAAAAAAGGGCACTTCTTTATTTTTAATTTTATACTTCTCTCCATTACTCAACTTTTAAGCTCCGCCTGGTAATAAGTTTTCTCTAATTACTATTTATTTCCAATTTTTCCTTTAAATTTGATATTATTTAGTTTTCAAATCTTGATATTAAATTTCCAACAACCTAATTTGTCATGGAATGCCCTACATATATGTATATAAGCGAAGCACTTCAGACTATACATTCAGACTTTATCTTTTATTGTCTTTGTAATTATTAAGATAATGTTTATATGAAAGAAAATATTACAAAAAATGTACAGAAAACTAAAAAATGTATGTCAAACAATCTACATATGAAAGAGTGAACGATACAAGATCTAGTGGCAACCTCAAAAATATAAAATGTACAGATTGACATTAAGTTGCTATTATATTTCATATTATAGGTAATGATAGGTTTTGGTTTCATTTTCTTCCTTAGTACGCCCATGCGAAACTAGCGCTGAAAGCTAGTATTATTAAAGCTGGAGCTCTCAGAAAAAAAAAACGGTTCTGAAACATTCTTCGTTTGTGCTCCGCTCCTATTGGTCCTAGCGTGATAATATGCAACCTATAGTCTTCTTCGATAAATGAGCTATTCATACTGAAAGATTCTTTTAAATCGGACCAATAGTTCCTGGAATTAGTGCATTCAACCTACTAAACAAACAAGCCCTCCAGCTTTATAATATTAGTATAGATTACTACTCTTGTCTCGTACTTAACTCCAGTTGTCATTCAAATTGCAATGACATTTGATAAAGTGGACCAATTTGAATAAAACAAGAAAATGATGATACATGATACTCCTGATGGTATGCTTTACAATTTTCTTGCTGAGGTTTTATTGTGAACTCAGTACTTTAGCAGTGATGGTCATAGAATCAGACACACAGACAGGCATTTCTAAAAATAATTGAAATATTATATTACTTATTTCTAGACATCTGCAACATTTTTTTTCACGAAAAAAGAAAAATTACAGACTCCTACATTTATATTCTTGTTATATGTATAGATAGGTTCTGACTCTAGTGATTTCAGTTTTCCTTAAATCTTGTGATATATTGACCTACAATAGCGTAGTCAGTTCGAGAAAAAAAAAGTATAATTTTAAAGAATTATTGATATAGGTTCTGATTCTATTGATTTAAATTTACAGCCAATACATCGTTTGAGGATAGACAACCTTCGAATAGAGTGCGAGTGGAAGAATTGCAAAAGTTTCACCCATAATTATGAAGTGTTCCAGAGCCATGTCCAAATTCACTTTTTAGATGTACATGTTACAGAAAATGATGGAGGTATGTTATATCTTCTATACATATAATGAAAATATAAATCATGTCTGTTTACATGATTGTGTAAAAACCTGTTCCAGATATCTATGTAAAGTAATAAAATACATATCAATCATTTTTATAAATGTCTGTCTGTTTTTGGATACGCATCACTGCTGAAGTATTGCGTCCATGATAAAACCTTTTCAAGAAAGTCGTAAAGCATATTTTCGAATATCATTTATACTTTGTTTTATTAAAATAGGTTTGTTCTATCAAAAGTTATTGTAATTTTAATGACAGCGCGACTTAAGTAACAGAGAAAAAATGATAGTAATTAGACTTAATACATGTATCAAGTTTTAAGAGAAACTATTTTAAGAAATTGTAAAAAGTGAAATGAGTAACAATAAAAATTAAAACAGAAAAACAAATAATGTGAGGAACCGGAGTTAAAATCAGTGCAACTTGTAAAAAAAAGTGGCTCGCGCAATACAGATAGGCGTTGCACAGCTTGCACATGCGTGTTTTGTCCTTCAATCTTTTCTATTTGGACATTATCCGCATCTAACATAACAACCTGGAACATTTTGAATTGATGAAAGTGGTTCGTTAATCTGGCAAAAGATCCACTGACATATACCAGATGGCTTGTTAAACAACAGCAATATTTTCAGAGGTTACTGAGTAAACGTTTCTGGTTCTAAATTAATAACAAAAATAAGTGCCTAATATTTGGCTTAATTATCTGGAGAAGGACAAAACTTAGCAAACACAAAGGTTCGAATACAAAATTTTACCACCTTTTTCATTACCTTAGAAGTTAAATTTCCAAGAATCATTACATAGTTTTGATCATTAGTTCAAAAGAAACCTTAATTTTTCACAGTTATTCTTTTACATATATATATATATATATATATATATATATAATTTTGAGAAAGTATTTGGTATTATAGGGTAATGAGTCCACCTAAAAACTTGACACAGAAAAAGCGAGGTTACATACAAAATAGATTAACAGAACATATGTACCATAAAATAAAGTAGAGCTAAAAAAATCAAAATTATAACGTGGCACTATCTGTGAGATATTTATAACAGTCGATCCTAGAGTTTTCTGTCAACAAACTAGTTTAAAGCGCCATCTTTTTGGGTCTGATGATACTTACAATTAATAACAATAATCAACATTGAAAACAATTAAATCTGCAAAAAATTGTTCAGGCCATTAATGGAAATATAAATAATGCTATCTCTCAAGTTAGACCAAATCTATACTAATATTAAAAAGAGGTAAAGTTTGTGAGTTTGTGATGTTGTAGGGGGTAATCTCAGGAACTACTGGTCCCATTTGAATAATTCTTTCAGTGTTATATAGCTCATTCATCGAGAATGGTTATAGGCCATCATGCTATGACCAATAGGAGCGGAGCACAGATGAAAAAGTTTCAAAATCGATATGTTTTCTCCTTTTGAGGACGCGAACGAAATCGCGGGGGACAGGCTAGTTATACATAAATGTCAATTGCATGAACAGATATCATGACACGGGATTTTTATATATTTTGATGTCTGTTGCTTCAAAACTTGAACTTGCATATGATATATTAATGTTTTTAAATTACTATTGTGATGTAAAGTACCCAATAAATAACTATTATCCAGTTTTTGATTTAAAAAAAAAACTCACCTAATATTTTTCAGTCCAGCAGTATGGATGTCTTTGGGATGTGTGCGGCCATAAGACATCAGATTATCAGGAGATGATACGGCATATTAATTACCATGCATACCATGCTAGATTAATTGCTATAGGCTTCAACGGTAGAGCGACATTAAAACTGGCCCGATGCAAGAAAGATTCCACCAAAAGAAATCAATTACCAAATTTAACCACAAAACATTCTTGCCTGTGGACTGGATGTGAGCAAACATTTAATTCTATGCAGGTATGAAGTTTTTTATCCACATGTTTTGTTCCCATTTCCCCTCCCTAGCCCTCTTCCTTCTTCTTTTCCTTTCTCTCTATTCCCCCAAACACAGGCTGGCAACGCACTTGCGACTCTTGGGGTTGCTAGTGAATTGGTAGTGGTAGAGCCAAGCTGAAGCTATTATTGTTTTCAGCACGAATAGGTCGGCTCGTCCGGGGAAGCACCACCCTCTCACAGAAAACCGACGTGAAGTAACAATGCTTGCATTGTTGCGTTTCGTTCGGTCAGTGAGAGAGCCGGAGACCCACATACTCTCCCCTTCCCCTTCCTCCTTCCCTTCTTGTCCCCCCCGCCCTCCTCCCAAACACAGGCTGGCAACGCACTTGTGACTCCCCTGGTGTTGCAAGTGTCTATGGACGGTGGTGATCACCTAACATCAGGTGACCCATCTGTTCGTTTGCTTCCTATGATATAAAAATAAAAAGAACAAGTGGGTCTCCTGATGTTAAGTGATCACCACCCTCCATAGACACCGGCAACACCAGAGGAATCGCCAGCATGTGTTGGTGGGGAAGGAGGGAGGAATGGAAGGGAAAAGAGAAGAGATGGAACCATGAACGGCATCATAGTGTGATACAATATACATATGGGTTGTTTGTTTTTTTTTTTATATCGTATAAGAGGCAAACGAACGTGCGGGTCACCTGTTGTTAAGCGATCACTGCCGTCCATAGATACTAGCAACCGCAGAGGAGTCGCAAGCGCGTTGCCAGCCTGTGTTTGGGGGAATGGAGAGAAAGGGAGAGGAGAGGGGAGCGGAGGGGAGATGGGTCTCCGGCGTTCTCACTGACCGAACGAAACGCAACAATGCAAGCACTGTTACTTCACGTCGGTTTTCTGTGGGTCGGGTGGTGCTACCCCGGACGAGCCGACCCATTCATACTGAAACCAATAATACCTTCAGCGTGGCTCTACCACCTACTAACCTGTTGGTTAAATAAATAAAAAAGTAAAATAAATATCTTTCCAGATGTTTCTAGATCATGTGAGATCACATACGCTTGATACTATAGTACATTTATGCTCGTGGGCGGGTTGTGGGTCCAAGTTCAGTAGGCGGGTATTCCTTCTGTGTCATTTGAGGTCTCATACAAAGGAGCGGCAGATCGCTTGCTACCATTGCGGTATGCATTTCGCGAACAACAGGAAGCTTTCTGACCATCTACTAAGACAGGTAACGTATAACATTGAAATCTATACTAATATTATAAAGAGGTAAAGTTTGTGACGTTGTGATGTTGTGGCGTTGTAGGGGGTAATCTCAGGAACTACTGGTCCGATTTGAATAATTATTTCATTGTTATATAGCTCATTCATCGAGAATGGTTATAGATACATTAAAAATTTCATTCAAACCGCATGTGTGGTCCCACGGTACTGGTCCACGTGTGTCTTATACATTCAAAAACGACGTACCCATATGTGGAAAGTTCATCTATACTAATATTGTAAAGATGTATAGTTTGTTTGTGATGTTCTAGGGGGTAATCTCAGGAACTACTGGTCCGCTTTGAAAAATTATTTCAGTGTTATATAGCTCAATTATTGAGGATGGTTATAGGCTATATACCATCACGCTAAGACCAATAGGAGCGGAGTAACAATGAAGAATGTTTAGGAATCGGTGTGTTTTTTCCTCTTGAAAGCTTTCACT
Organism: Antheraea mylitta; assembly: GCA_014332785.1. Lineage (NCBI taxonomy): Eukaryota > Metazoa > Arthropoda > Insecta > Lepidoptera > Saturniidae > Antheraea > Antheraea mylitta. Next base: position 3,119,430 of record JACEII010000012.1, on the reverse strand, counting down.
GCATATTAGTTAGCCCAAATTATCTATGTCCACGCGAACGAAGTCACGGGCAGAGGCTAGTTATTAATAAAGAAAAAAATTGACCAAACAGCCTATTTTTTATCATCATAAATCATATTTGAATATTATATAGCTTATTCTATCATTATCACAAGTGAGATAAATATATAGTTTTTTTTTTTAATTTTGGCAATCTATCTTTTCGATTATTACTGCCATTGTCGCGTAGTCAATAATATTACAAGCGTCGTACGATCATTCCATTATTAAGTGTCGTGTGAATCAATATTCTAACAAGATGGTGGATCCCTTGTTAGAATCTTCCTGGGAGTTTTTGTGGCATCTCAGAATTTCATGCTTCATGGTATTATGTTCCATTCACTTATGCACAATGAACTAACTATATTACGTAAAATACCACCAAATTTACAAAATATAGAGTCAAATAACACAAGATTATAACACAACAAAATTATAAAATCCACTACATGACAGACTGAAATCCTGCCAAAAACTCAGTATATAGTTTTTATGTTCTTAGTCTATGGCCCCTGTGGAGAATTCCACAGTCCTGCCAGTGTCATTTTTATAAAATTCAACGAAAATAAATCGACAAGAGATTTAAAATTGATTTAGACCACCACCATATGTCTAAATTAGAGCAAAAAGATGATTCACCATTGGAATTAGTAAGTTCCTAAACAACTAAGGTAGTAAACATAGTATATGAGTACAACGCAACGAGAGTTGTAAAATTATTTATATTTACATAAAATAGTAAAAAACGGAGTCGAGAAGAAGTCTGTAGGTTCTTTGTCAAATTTAAGATTACAATTTTGACATCTCACATTAGGGATGGGGTAATGTGAAGTTAAAAATGAATCTATTCGATTATCGACTATTATTCATTTATATATATCTTGTAAATGGCAGTTGTAGTTAATATTTTTTTCTGAGGTCAATTCCTGTCTGTCCGACGCGGTGTTTTCTAAAAGGACAATATTAATATTTATTTTATGTTTTGTATAAGTTATATGTATAAAAGAACAGATTACGACAGGAATCAGCTATGGCGTAATGAAAAGATAAAGAAGGCATTACAAATTTGTTCCGTAAAGTAATGTTTATTTTATATTTATTTTATTACGTAAATATCCATTTTTATTAAATACATAATTCAACTAGGCGTGGTGTGTTTGGCGGCATTTATCAAAGGGCGTTAGGTCGTAGGCGCGTGCCACGTAACACTAGTAGAAGTAGTGGCCGTCAAAACAATTTGCATCTTGTGTTTATACATACAGGGTTGCAAATCTTTTTGCCACGTGTTGTCAAGTCAACAATCAGGTTTACCCACGCCTATAGATGTTTTACATCGAAAACACTAAATTTATTGCAAGATGATATTATTACGGAGTTTTTGGCGGGATTTTAGTCTGTCGTGTAGTGGATTTTATATGTTATTCATATTCTTGTGTTATTTGACTCTATATCTTGTAAATTTGGTGGTGTTTTACGTAATATAGCTAGTTCATTGTGCATATGTGAAGTGAATGGAAGATAATACCACGGAGCATGAAATTGTGAGATGCCACAAAAACTCCCTGGAAGGTCAACACCAAGGGATCCACCATGTTGTTAGAATATCGTTTTACACGATGCTTAATATTGAAATGATCGTACGACGCTGGTAATGTTATTGAGTACGTGACAATGGCAGTAATAATCTGAAAGATTGATTGCTAAAAATAAAAAAAATAAACAACAGAACGTGAGTTCGGATTCACCGTACGTGTGTACGATATGCGGCACGAGGTGTGCGAGCGAGTACTTGTTGAGCGAGCACGCGCGGCAGCACGTGTCGGCGTGCGTGTGCTCGTTCTGCGACATGTCGGCGCCGACGCCGGCCGCGCTCGCCAACCACGTACGCTACAGGCACCTGCCGCGCTCCGGCACGCGTCTGCACGCATGCACGCACTGCGACTACAGGTAATATTCCACGCGTGCATGCACTGCGACTACGGGTAATATTCCACGCGTGCATGCACTGCGACTACGGGTAATGTTCAGGGGAAAAAAAAGTTAAAATGGGTAACAATATTTTTAGCCACTCTCCGTTGTTTTTTTTATTATTGTAGCACGGCAAAATGACTGCACTGTGCCTGATGGTAAACACAGTGCAATCCAAAAATAATACGTATCGTTACATCTTTTTATTTAAATTTTCTCTGTACGTGTGTATGTCACTGAACTCCTCCTAAATGGCTGAACCGATTTTGATGAAATGTTGTGTGCATGTTCCAGTCGGTCCGAGAATGGTTTAGATTTACAATTGGCCCCTTTGGTGGCGCTGCGGTCGGATAATAGGTTTTTTTTATTATCAGAAACAAAGTCCGCAGGAATCGCTAATTCATTTTTTTTTTATTGTAGCACGGCAAAATGACTGCACTATGCCTGATGGTAAGCACAGTGCAATCCAAAAATAATAGCGACCACCGATTAACTCACTATCCATCGCCGGTCGCCACTATCATGCCGGCCTGGAAAAAGCTGGATATGCACAGGTTGATCCCGAAACGCGACCCGTAAAAGCGAATCACTATTACGGGCTTTTTCGCCATATACATGGTGGTTGCGACCCAGTCGGGCTGTAAAACCCTACCACCCCGCTATCGCCATTGCCTCGTTCGTTATTCAGCAGGGTGCAACAACGTGCAGGTGAGGTTGGCTTGGGTGTCTCAAATCTTATGATGTTATTTGACACCCTTACACTCTATTAATAGAATATGTCGAGGGTAGACGACATTGGTCGATGTTATGTTTTAATGTCGGGTAGTTATACTGCGAACGGCCCATGTAACGAGCGACGCTTGTCATGTTGACACATACCCCATTAGGCCTCCCACGGCAGCGGCTCAAGCTTAGGTTCGATCCCTCGGTAGGGAGCCCTTGAGTGCGTTGCTTGCGCGATATGGTGACACACAAATATACATCACTGCTACAACACTACACGATCACCCCCACACACGTGCATGCCTACACGCTTACACATGAAAGTGGAAGGGTTTACTTTTTTCCCTTATCGAACTGAAAAAACTCAATTTTTCGATGAAAAAATATATGGAGGATTTGTCGAGACGTATATGCTTGGTACAGATATACGTTTCGACAACTCAAACATATATGAATAGTTAGCTAGGTTAGCTAAGATAGGTCGCGATTTTGCATGCAATGGACAACAGCCAAGCCGAGGTGTGCTGTGCACCCTTGCCAAAATAAAATCGGCTGAGTGCCTTAAGCGCTCGCCTATAGCGTAGTCAGTTTGAAAAAAAAACCATGTTGACATACTCTTTCGGTGGCCGTCGTAGTGTGCAGTAGCTCTGTTCGAACTCGTGTCGGTTATTTAGAAAGTCATTTCAATGTTAGAATTGATTCTTAACAGTTTATCTAAATTGGCCCTGCTTTTAATAATCAATTATTGTTTTTCGAAAAAAAAATCCTAACAATATATATACAATACGCGATTTGGTGGAATTATGAACGCAAACCGAATTATAATATGCACCTTATAGGAAAACATTAGGAATCGACTTCACCTGGACTCTGCTATATAATATTGTCAACTTTCTCGTGCATCGTTACATGTCAAGTCATTATATGCTCCTTACTTTATTCAATAATCATTTATAGATAAATCCTTTAAGTACAACCAAGTATATTATTGTATCAGGGTTATTCAAATATATCGTTAGCACTGATGGGGAAAGGGGGCCCTTGATTTGTTTATCTTTGATGACATAGGGGACTGAGGCTCTGAATAGTGATTACGTTAGCAATATGCATTTACTAAAGTAGAACATATTTGAATATACTTATAAATGTTTGCGTAATTATGGATGGGAGAGCTATAAGCATTGCTTATTTTTGCTGACCAGGGTGAGGGGGCGGTCAGATGTTACAAAAATTCTGCTTACGTAATATTTGAATCGCCACTAACATGATGCTTACATTTAGCTTACGCACACTTTTATTATGTGTATAAAACCGGAATACCTGTATACTAAATTAGCAATGAAGTCATCACTTAAACGCAAACAATCTGTATGAACTTTAATGTGCATGTGTTTATATGTAATTTTTCACTTCTATCGTGCGGCGTACATACGCATTTTTGTTTTTATACAGAGCTGTAACAAAAAGCGACTTAAGTAGACACATACAGACCCACGAAAGGAAACGGAAGCGAAGATCCGACGAAAACGGTGAAGATAATAGATCTGATAGGAGCGGGTATGATTCTGATGTTGGAACGAAGGTTAAAAAAAAAGTTATTAGGAAGTACGCTTGTCATTTGTGTCCGGAGAAACAGATGAGGGTATTCTCAAGAGGTGAGAGACTGACGAAGCATTTGGTGAAGGAACATGGAGCCCAATGGCCTTTTGGTCACAGTCGATTCAGGTGAGCCAATACTAGATACCATAAAGCCATAGAGGCTACAATCTCAATTAAAAATCCGATGCTTACTCATAATTAAAAGTACCTACCTGAGCGACCGAGATTAGCTCGGTTCTTTAAATAAAATTAAATTAAAATTAACTGTTACGTTTGGCTCATAAAATTGACATGATTTTACAAAAAAAAAAAAAAAATCTGCTGTCACTTAGATTTTCGAAGCAACCGATTTCCATCTAAGCTATTTTTGTTTAGACAGCGCCGGCGAAATTTACCTTTATACTCTAGCTATATTTTTCATTGCCTGAAAACTCGGTTAAATTTTTTTTCTATGAATAAAATCTAGCTAGACCTATTTATCGTCCCCGAAACTACCTACAGACTAATTTTCACGGAAATAGATGAGGCCGTTTCCGAGATCCTGAATATATACAAATATAAAGACATACAAGAACGTTTTAAGGTATCAAATAGATAATAATTATAACAGTTTATGATTAAATATAATAGTAATAATAGTTAAATGCAGTAATAAAAATAATAGTGCAGAATGCTTGTGCCAGATTTTGTTTCGATGTTCCGCGCCGTGGGCATATTTCACCATTTCTGAATGACGCAAATATATTAAAAATGGCAGCACGACGCGAGTTACACATGGCTACGTTACTTTTTGGGCTGATAAGAACCAAAATTCCAAAATATTTGTATGCCAAGTTAGAGTGGAGACATGATAATCACACATATTTTTCATGTTCACGCACCATTACTAAGCCATTATCGATACCTTTCCATAGAACTACTGCTTTCAGAGGGTCATTCAAATATGCCGCCACTCGTTGTTGGAACAACATCCCACCACCATATCGATCCAAACAGAGTAAAACTAGCTTTAAACTCTTATATAAGCACTACCTATTGCAAATTCAAACTCAGTAATTACAGTGACGTATAATATATTCAGGCAGTTCTATTGTACGCTCATCTTGTTGGTGTGTATTTTTTACTTCTAAAACTAATTCTAAAAATCAGCGCTGCAGTACTACGGTATTGCACATTTTTGCTGAATGGGTTCGCCAATTGTTGGACATTTATTTTTAGTTTTCAAATGTATTTTTTGTGTTTAACTAATTTGTTTAATTCAACTTAAGTGTATGTTTGTTCCAACAATAAAGTATTTCTTTCTTCTTTCTTTCTTTCTTTCTTTCTTCTTTCTCCTTTATGCAAAACTTGTCCTAACATTGACAATTACAACAAAAAAGAATTAGACAAATAGATATCCAATAAAAAGAACGTCGACTGATTTTTTTCCGACCATCTATCGCATGTCCTATAGGGGTATTAGGGGTAAAGTGAGAGGCGGTGGGGAACAGCCAAGCACAAGTGTATCATGTGAATCATTGTATTTACTATAGTATTACTATATATATATAGTAGTAGTAGTATAGTATATAGTAGTACTATAGTATTTACTATACTATAGTATTTATTACATTATGTTTATATACATATACTAGTTTCTGCCCGCGATTTCGTTTACATGAAATAATTCTTTTAGGCTAACTCTAACCTGCAGTGGAAACTCTCAAAAGAAAAAAAACCTCGATTTTAAAAATTCCTCATTGGTGCTCTGCTCCTATAGGTCTTCGCGTGATGATAAATACTCTATAGCCTTTTCGATAAATGAGCTATATAAAACTGAAAGATTTTTTTTAATCGGACCAGTAATTCTTGAGATTAGCGCGTTCAACCAAACAAATAAACAAAGCCAGCCGTTATTCAAATTACAAAAACTTTTGATAGAGTGGACCGATTTTAATTAAACAAAGACTAGTTTACTCTCGAGGATATGCTTTTATTTGTGAGGTTTTATTGTGAACCGAGTACTTTAGCAATGTTCCGTGTAGACAGACAGACAGACATTTCTAAAAATGATTGTAATGTATTCTATTACTTACTAGCAGTGCCCGCGAACTCCGTTCCTCTCTAAGTGTATTGAAATATGCGTTTTTTTATTGCATAAGAACTTTCTGACAATAACAAACAACAAAAAATAAATAGTGAAATCGGTTCAATTGTTCTCGAGGCTTGTGCTTAGCAACATATTTAGTTATTCATTTTTATATTATAGACTCTTAGACATCGGCAATGATTTTTTTCACGAAAAAAAAAGTACGGATATATTAGATCTACATTCTTATTATATGCACATATATATAGATTGTTATAACTATTATAAGTACCCGGGCGACCGAACCTAGCTCGGTTCTTTGAAAACATTTTAAATAAATTAAAATAAACTGTTAGGTTTGCCTTATAAAATTAACCCTTTTTAGAAAAAAACAAAAATTATTAAAAATGTATATACTATATCTCTTTTGTTGTCACTCGGATTCGAACTGGGGTTACAAGGATTTTCGAAGCAACCGATTTCCATTTGAGCTATTTTTGTTTCAATAGCGCCGGCGAAATTTACCTTTATATTCTAGTTATATTTATTCATAGCCTGAAAAGTCAGTTAAAAAAAGTTTTCTACAAATAAATCTACATAGATCGGTTTATCGTCCACGAAACTATCTAATTACTAAGTTTCATGGAAATAGATGACGCCGTTTCCGAGATCCTGAATATATACAAATATAAAAAAATACAAGAATTGCTCGTTTAATGGTATAAGATTATAATACATTTATAAGATATAAAATATAATGAAGCGTCGTTTCCAGGTATCAGGTAAGCGAAGACGGAATGTACCGACTGACAACAACTAGGTACGAAGTTCTAGAAGTTTCCGAGAAGATCGTAGACCGGCACAGCGGCCCGAAGGAGTTCCTCAACAACAAGTCCGAGTTCGAACTGGAACGGATCGCCGAACCGACGGACACTACTCCGATACAGTTCGGGATCAAGTTCAAAGTCGAACCCGAAGAAATCGTTGAGGAACCCGAAGAAATCAAGGAGGAATTGGTTCCGGAGAAGAGATCCGTCGAGATAACAATGTGCGATGTCGACGAACAAGGGAATATTATCAAATTCGAAGTTATGTATAGTTAAGATGTATCCTGGAGTTTTTGACAGGATCTTGTAACGTCATGCAGAGGACTTTATTTACCTAGCTGTTCTCGCGATTTTGTCCGCGATGAATAGTTACTCTGGGCTAATTCTAGCACGCAATAAAATCTCTCAAAAAGAAAAATAATCCGATTTTGAAAGGCTCCGTAAAGTAAAGGATTTGTACTCTGCCTCTATTGGTCTCAGCGCGATAATACATATCCTATAGCCTTATTCAATAAACTTATAGTTCGGTGAAGCTATTACGACCTTTGTAGATCAATAGTGTAATCAGTTCGTAAAAAAAATGAGCTATGTAACACTCAAAGAATTTTTCAAATCGGACCTGTAGTTCCTGAGATTAATGCATTCAACCAAACAAACCTTCCGGATTTATAATAACTAGTGGGCGCCCAGTGGTCGACATTCGACCATAGTTATTTGATATTTTAAAGTTTGAACTTTATTAGGGTTCTTTTGTCAAAGGATATACTTCTATAATCAAAGGTTTCCATCATGGCTACTTAGTTATTTGCCATAATCTTTAATTATATAAACATTTAAAAAAATCTAAGTGTAAATGAAAATTGAAATTAATTATAAATTTGAAACAAAAATCACGTGGTAAAGCTCTCAAGTTTTAAGCAAACATAAGTTTACGAAAATAAAGAAATTTATCGCAACCCATGACACAATTTTCAATTAAAAATTACATGATACACACGACACCATGGGTGGGTGGTATTTCTGGGTGATATTGAATTAAATGTAGTCTGTTCAGTATGAGAATTAGTGATATGCCCAGTATCGTCGTTTGGAAAAGTAATGGATGCCCAATACAATCAAATAGTAAATCCAAGACAAAGACGTTTTTAATACTACCATTAGCTTTTGAAAATAAACTCTTTTATTGATACATGAGGTTGAATTGCAACATTATAACCGCGGAGGTCTAAGGCATGGATTACTTTTATGAACAAAATTCTTAGTTTAATTATACAAAGTATTATTTGTCTCATTTTTTTATTAAATCATCATTTGAAGTGAGTTGACCATAAAAAATAATAAACATTACGATAATAGTTATATATTATAATATTGTTGAATGTAGGATGAAAAATGATAATTGGAACGTAAGAGTTAAAAAATACATACAGTCGAGCATAGCAACCTCCTTCACAGTTCACAACCTTTTTTGAATTTCGTAATTATTGACGGCTGTCAAAATGTCTTTTTTATTTACATTTGTGTATATGTCGTGTAAAATTCAAGCATTAGTGTCAGTAGTGCTTATTTTAATTAATTTAATGTACTTGTAATGCATTTTATATAAAATAAATAACTTTCTGCACTTCTCCGCCATATAAACTTTAACTATGTCAAATTTCGAGTTCACCCGTTAAGGGGAAATAGGTTAAAAAGGAGTACAATTTTTTTGTTTCACGTATTTATATATAGATGTAAGCGTGATTGGTGATAAAATTGATCTTATTTAAGATACGTAACCTCCAAATTTGTTTTCAACGACATCTATCTGGGTACTCTTCGTACTATTACTTATTTCTGCTGTATACATATATACTTTAAAAACAAAAGTCGCATAATCAATTATATATTATATATCATATATAGATGAGTATATACTATATTAATATATAGATGAGTATAGATTCAAAATCTTGTATTATTTAACACTATATTATGTAATATTGGTGGTATTTTACGTAATATAGTTTGATTTTGTGCACAAGTGAAGCGGATCGGAAATAATACCACGGAACAAGGGTTCTGAGTTGCCACAAAAAACTCCCTAGAAAGTTCTGACAAGGCAGCCACCATCTTGTTAGTTTATTGAAATAGTCTCAAGAAACTTGTAATATTTTGACTACTAATTGAGAATGGCAGTCATATTTACAAAAAAAAAATTAACCTATTCTTCCAGGGATACCAATTTTCGCCCTTTTTTGACCTACGATTTGCGAATGGTACAACGATTGTTATTTGCTATTGTTTTTATAACGTTATATAATGTTATTTATGGCGACTATATGCTATAATGTGATTTTCTAATGAAGCATTTTCTTCCCTTTTCGTATCAAACAATCAATCAAACTCACCAACTTCGAATCGTATGCGTATTGATCTGTTATTTTGTGAAGTTTATATAAATTGTAAACCGTAAATAAAGTATTTTTTTCTGATATTATTTTTTATTTTTATTTATTCGAAGGAATATCAACAGCTTTTCATACATAAAGCTAATTAAAGATATTCACTACTAGATTTAAAAAAAGTTGCAACAAGATATTAAGTGCTGAATAAAAATATAATAATCGTAAAAATAAAGCACAGTGAAAAGTTACATATTAAACAACCTTATCAAAAAATGTGTTAGCTACCCACTTCCGGTACCGCTCGTCATTCAAAACTCAAGATACTAGGCGCTACATATTAGAGATACGCATTGATACTAGCGCCAAGCGACAACATATAAGAGAGACACATTAACACTAACGCCATTTTATTACAGATACATAAATGAGAATTATTATCTTAATATATATATTTCTTGTGTGCGTGTGTATGTGACTGAACTCCTCCTAAACGACTGGACCGATTTTGATGAAATTTTTTGTGTGTGTTCGTGGAGATTCGAGAATGGTTTAGATTCACAATTGAACCCGGTCGATGGCGCTGCGGTTGAGTTTTAGATTTTTTTTTATCATCAAGGCAGGACAACGTTAGATTTCAATGAGTCATCTCAATAGGAATTGATATTGTACATTTATTACTTGCACAACATTAGTTTTATGATAATAATAGTAATTGCTTTGACTTCAATAGTTTGACCTATAAAGGGCTAGATGTCTCTACTCTACACACATACACATATTTCAGATATATAAATAACAATGATTTTATATAGAATTGATGTACGTAAATAATATTAATTTGTTCAACAATTATTATCTTTGTGTTACTTAAAACATATAGCAGAATTATAATGGTTTGAGTTATATAGTTCGTCTTATAAATTATATAGTTCGGCCTAAAAAGGCAAGATGTCAGTGTTATCTACGCATTCCATTGTAGATTGTACTGTAAGCCGTAACTCTGGGCAAATAAAGAGTAGAAGTAATTACTTAGTATTTATTGGCATCCTGACCGCATCGACTACGTCTTATACAACCTGATAACAAATGTTTTAATGACCGCCTGTTTTGCTGCATTAATTGGAGTATTAAAAAGATTTAAATTAGACTCTTTACTAAGCTTGTTATGCTTACAACTACGTCGCAAAAAATAACTTTTCTTTCTATAATTGGTGCCTGAATGAGGCACATATATCAACGAGCTATGATAAAGAACAGTAGACGAAAACCTTAACGAAATTTTGGAGAGAAGATCTGGACAATCGACCTTGTTTTGGACAATTTTAAAAGGAAAGAAATGTCAGCAATCATATGTCGTTTATCCAAGGGTAGTAAATTGTGCAATTTACAATGCTAATATATAGATAATATACCATTAATAACTCTTTTCATGAGTTAATGTTTATTATCCTATTCTGTCATCGGTACCAAAATTTCGTTTTTTTTTTATCTACGAAATTCGGATAGTACAATGATCGGTCTGATGGTTTTTTCTCTCATTATACTAAATGTTAATTACTAATGAACTTTTTTATGTATCAATCAGTTAAAACTTGTAAACTTCAAAATGTATGAATGTAGCTGATTTTTTTATTGTTTTTTTTTTTTTACTTTATTTTTGGCAATCAACCGTTCAGATTATTACTGCCATTGTCACGTAGTCAATAATATTACAAGCTTCGTACGATTATTTCAATATCAAGCGTCGTGTGAATCAACATTCTAACAAGATGGTGGCTCCCTTGTTAGAACCTTCCATGGAGTTTTTGTGGCATCTCAGAATTGCATGCTCCGTGGTATTATTTTTCATTCACTTCACTTATGCATAATAAACTAACCATATTACATAAAACACCACCAACTTTATACAATATAGAGTCAAGTAACACAAGATTATAAATAAAATATAAAATCCACTACATGACAATCTGAAATCCCGCCAAAAACTCCATCTTTTTTATTGTTACCAACTAACGCAATTTCTTTTTCTTATAGTATCCATAAAGGTATGTTTACTACGGATAAAGAATTAACAGCCCACAGTTAACTGTTTTTGTATCGTATAATACAGTAAAGTTATAGGCAGAACTATAATAATCAGTACCTGGGCGACTGAGTCTAGCTCGGTTCTTTAAAAAATATTTTTAAATTTAAATAAACTATTTGGTTTGCCTCACAAAATTAGTATTTCTTTTGCAAAGAAATGAAAACATATCTTTTTTGCTGTCACTCGGATTCGAATTGGGGTTACACGGATTTTTGAAGCAGCCGATTTTCATCTGAGCTATTTTTGTTTTGACAGCGGCGGCGAAATTTACCTTTATATTCTAGCTATATTATTTCATTGCCTGAAAACTCAGTAAAAAAAAGTTTTCTATTAATAAAATCTAGATTGATCGATTTATCATCCCCGAAACTACCTACATACCAATTTTCACGGAAATAGACGATGCTGTTTCTGAGATCCTGAATATATACAAATATAAAAATACAAGAATTGCTTTTTTAAAGGTATTAGATTTTAATTCTTTCGACAAATAACAAACTGAATATCATATAATTTTTATCATATAATCTCATTTACATAATCAAAATGTATATTTTATAATATAAAAAAAAAAAAAACAGATCAAGACTGAAACATTTATACTCGTGACGTGAACCGAAATGTCAATTATGGCGTGTGACGTCACACATTCCCAAACATTGTTTTAACTTTTGGCATATTTATATTGAAGCAAAAGTTTTGTTTTAGAGACGTCATAATGAGCGGATATATTAAGAAAATAATGACCAAACATATTTTTGAGATAAAAAAAATAAAATATTAAATAGTTTTTTTATTATAATGTTATTAGACAGTCCACGTCTTGCTTGTCTGTTATTTTTTTAATTATACTGGTATGTTAAATACATTGTTTTTTCTTATTTCATTAATAGAAAAATAAAATGTATAACAAAAATGGTTGTTTTTTTATTATAGTTATTTCTCGGTCAAACTGTAAATAGAACCTCTATACGAAAAAATGCAGTCGGTACATTTGATATCAAGTTCTAGAATCTTAACCGATCACTCAAAATGTCAGTTTGCTACAGAATATTGTACAAAAAAAATTGTGGGTGAAACGTACTTTAGTGACTTCGTGTTATTTTATATTGCGTTCAAATAAATGTATGACATAACTTTGACATAATATCTATATAAGTATAACAAGGATATTTCGTCAGTTGGAATTAGTATTTTTGGTATATTTAGAAACAATTTTCAGGAGAAATCGCTTGCCAATTTTTTTATCATAGTAAGGTTTTCTGAAAAATATAGCATCATTTTTAGATTCTATTAAAGTTCTCGATCAGTCTATCGGCTTCCCTAAACCCGGCTTCGACAGCTCCGTGGACCGCTGTGTGTCTGTGATGCGAGGTTGCTTCCCCAGCGAAGCAAACAACCGGGAATTCCCCGTGATACAAGGGTTCGCTTAACTTAGCCGCGCTAGCTCCATTTTCTTCAGTGGCAACACTACGGTATGCGTATGCGCATCTCGCTAATGGGTTCGAATCCCATTGGGACCTGAAAAAAAAAAAAAAAAAAAATTACCGGTGAAGCTGTTAAGACGTTGCTGGGTTAATAGCCTAGTCAGTTCGAAAAAAAAAAAAAATTACGAACAATTTTCGATAAAAGTATGCTCACTGGTGTATCATAGGTCCTTAGGGCAGTGGTCAGCCAGCTTGTCATCCAAAAGAAACAAATATTAACAACTTATTAGTATTGTTTTTTAAAAATGTCACTATGTAGGCGTGAGTTACAAAAATCTTAACTCGTCTCTTATAAACTGAGTTAATAAAAAATATTCTGTCTTTGCACTAAACATTTTGTGGCAGAGTCGCAGCCAACGAGTGAAAGAGCAGTGTTTAGCAGTGTTTGTCTGTCTACCATTGCCCTAGAGTGTCGATGAAATTCGTCGTTTATTACCCATTTGAGCGTAAAAAGCGTTCAATTTTTCCAAATTATTCTTCGGGAACAATACACATTCATAGTAAACGGGTAAAGTGTCGCCAGTTACTACAGGTAAAATGTTTTAACATATATATTTCCCAGGTGCATATTAAATGTATGATGAAATATTGTCATCACAATTTATCTAAAATTCCCTTATTATTCCATACGGTTATATCGTGTTACAATAAATTTCATGATCTAGTATAAAAAAGTTCGTGAATGAAAAAATAATTTAAAATACATTTTACATAAATGATATGATTTTACAATACATCATTACTTATTTTTCCAAGTTTTGAAATTAGTTATATTTTTTAAGGCTTATGCTGCCAGCAATCTATTGACCTGTGCCTCACGGGATCTATATTTGTTTATAAAACTATGGTTTTTGACAGGCCAGTGGTAAATTTCTACAAACAGTTTCTCTCACAAACCTGATAATAGCTTTGACTGGGGTTATATCGAAGTTCTTTTTCAATACTTGATTCAATAGTTTGTCCACGCCCGCGGTAACACTTTCAAAACTGACTTTCTCCATCATTTCAGCCCCCGTCCCATAAATCCAAGCGAGTAGAACATTCGGTTGATGGTCGATAGTCTCCATACCGTATATGTGTGTGATCCATTCGTCTTCCCCAGCATAGTTTGCCAGGTCTTCATCACGCCAGAGTATCGTGAATTTGGCATGCGTTGTTAGCCACCACGGTTTGGTGAACTCTATGTAGATTTTATCCACCACGCAAACGTGTAAATTGTTTATACAATTAACTTTTTCTGGTGGCAGAGCTGGGTCAAAGAGTTCAGAGTGTCTGAAATCAGAACAGATGTTTTTTCTCTTTGTTATTATGATAAAGATTTTAAAAGACTTGCTTTGAATTAAAAATATTGGTTATTTTTGCCATAAACTAACCTTCACCTTACGTTGTTCTTATCTATGAAGAATAAAGATAACGAATATTGATATGGGTTTTAAATTGAAAAATTGTTTACTACAGTGTACAACATGAGACTTCCAAATCGAAAAATGACATATTTACCAAAAATGTTATGCCCATTCATTTCAAATCAAAAAATTATAAACAACCATTTGCCGTTGTTTAACTTTAAATTTAGAATTCTAAAGCAAATGGCAGCCTAAGCAACAAAAAGTTTTAATACCTTTTCTACTTTATTATTTATTACTATATATTAACTTCTTGATACCTTTTCTATTTTATACATATTAGTTGTTACGTCAGAATAAGCTAAACCCAATTTTAGCCTTTCCTAATATTTTACGTTATTTTTCAAGATCTTCACATTTGGTACATATAAAGTATGAAGATCACAAAAAAAAAAAACAACTAAAAGTAATGCTAAATTTTAATCTCGTGATTGGCGTATAAATATTGGAAAACTTTAAAATATCAAACATATGGAATTAACGATTACAATAGTTAATTAGTTCATTCTTAAATGTAACGACTCAAACATGCCATAAGTTATACCTATAATATTTGAAATGTACCTCTCTTTCAAAACTGCAACAGAAACGGTAACAATAACGCTTTTTGCTGTGAACAAGCTTCCATCTTTGCACTTGACTTGTACTAATGGGTTGCTAGTATCAGTCGGTTGTTTTGTTCCCCATTTGATTGTGTCTACTTCCTTGTTAAGCAAGATTTGTACGGGAACCTCCTTTTTAGGATCTGGGTATTTATTCTGAAAAAAGCATTATTTATATTTCAGACACTCCGTGAAATAATCCACTTTATGCGAAAACGAGTTTTAGAATAACCCCTAAAATGTTTGATTGAATGACTGACAATAGCCGTAATCTTTTATGGGGTTGAAATATAAAGCTCCCATTCATAAGAAACATTAACATTTGTTAGGAATAGTGAGATAAGAAACAGAGAAATATTATATAAACCGCAAGCTAAGAGACAAACTCTTTGGAATGAAAGTTAGTTCTTAATAAATTTGGGCAGTGGCGGATTTGCCTAAAGGCCCAGGAGGCCCCTTGGCCTAGGGCGGCCATTCGTGTCAAAAAATTCACTGACACAGAGGTGGCTGGTACCTACCACACGTCCTGGGGCCTAGGGCACCCAAGACTGCAAATCCGCCACCGCACTTGGGTATGTGATACTCTGTTTAAATACTACATAAAGTATGAAGATTCAGGAGTTGTTAGAATGTTGGATAATTTCATATTCCCAAAATATGATATTTACGAGTATGATAATACAGCCAGCTGACACCAAACTGAAATATGTGGAGTCCTTAGTCTAACAGTTAAGATACAACGTACCAACAGGACATCTAGTATCGCTTTATAGCCCCGTCCTTTCCAATTCAACATGAAGTCTCCTTCGCAAGTAAGATTTTCAGTCAAACCCTTTAAAGATTTACCGTGCTTCGGATCGACTTGCCCACCTAAATGTTGCATTCTTGTGTAAGCTTCTGCGATATATTTCGATAGTTCTGGTTCGCTTTTCAAGGTTCCATTTGTCGTAAGTCTAAAATCATGAATATGACTTCGTCCACTGCTCATAATGTATTATATATTTCCTAAACAACGATGCGATTAAAGATCTGATTACAACTAAACTAATGGACATGATAATGAATAACTCATTTGTTTTATTCCTGGGTAATGAGACCAAATCAAATATTTTATACCCGATTAGGCCTTCCACGGCAGCGGCTCAAGCCTAGGTTCAATCCCTCGGTAGGGAGCCCTTGAGTGCGTTGTTTGCGCGATACGGTGACACACAAATATACATCACCGCTACAACACTACAAGATCAGCTCCACACACGTGCACGCCTACACGCTTACACATGAAAATGGAAGGGTTTACTTTTTTCACCTTATCGAACTGAAAAACTTTCCATTTTACGATAATAAATATATGGAGGAGTTGTTGAGGCGTGTATGCTTGGTACACATATACGTTTCAACAACTCATACATATACGAATAGGTAGCTGGGTTAGCTAGATAAGTCGCGATTTTGCATGCAACAGGCAACAGCCAAGCCGAGGTGTGCTGTGCACCCTTGAGCTGGTTGCCAAAATAAAATTGGCTGAGTGCCTTAAGCGCTCGCCTTAATAGTTCGGTGAAGCTGTTAAGACCTTGCTGGGTCAATAGCGTAGTCATTTCGAAAAAAAAAAAAATTTTATACCAAGTCCCAAATCTTTCATTATTATGTTCCTATACTATTAATTTTCCATTAAAAAAATCAAATAAAATAATAATACTCACGCATTCTGAATACATTCTAAAATAGACTTCGTGTTCTCTTTGTCGGCTTGACTCACTTCATTATTAATTTCTCCCATTATGCTATCACCGAGCTTATTGGGAGCTAAAGCACCATTCGACAGTACATACCAGTTGTCTTGGCTCACCGAATTACCAAGCAAACCCAACGGTTCAGCTAATTCGAACACTATATTATCTTTTTCACCATGGCACCTAAAATATTTGTATATATTTTTTTCATGTAATTACTCATTATTCAAAATTGTTCAGTGTATTCATGTGTATCAAATGACCTGTAGAATTGTTGGGTCATAGATTATTTATTCAAATGTAATTATATATGACTTATAATAAGGTCAATAGATCACATTATTCCCATATACCAGTGTACGGTAAACCGCGACTTGCGAGCCGCATGCGGCCCTTTCTCTCCTTCACTGTAGATCGTCCAAAAAAATGTTTAATGCAGACACGGAACGTTATTTTTTAACTTGCATTGTAAGAGACAAGTTGTTTTTTAAACTTAAGCCTCCAAAAAAGGACACTTTTTAAGAAAGCAACAATAGCACGGCTAGCCCTTTGCCAAAAACATATATTTACCAAAGGCAAGCTCAAGAGTATACTTTTAGTCTTAATTATTTCCATAAAAATGTCTCTACTAAAGCAAAGCTTAAGTTTAAAAAGAGTTTCCTTGAAAACTCTATGAATAAAGTTAATTTTTGTATAGTTTATATTTAGCTTTTCTCGATGACGAGTTTCCTGTTTTTCCTAATTTATAATCAGTCCAGTATACACTATAGTTTTTCTTTTATTCAAAAAAATATGGAATTAACATAAGTATGGTTTTCATATATTGGCACTCAGAGACATATTTATATATATTTTTAGGAAGACTTTTAATTAATCAAACGTATGATGAATTAGTCAAAATATAAGTAGTCAGGTGAAGCTGTTAAGACCTTGCTGGGTCAATAGCGTGGACATTTCGAAGAAAAAAAAAAGTCAAAATATAAATATTACATGTACACATGCCCGTACACTACGCGTCGCTAGTCTGACGTAAGTGCAATACAGCCGGTCATGTTTACGTAGCATATCATGACGCGAAATTATAAATTTATCTCCTGACAAAAATAGTTTTCACTTCAAAAATTCTCTAAACGTTAGAATATTAGAATCAATTGAGGATGTCTTACCATGCAGCGCCTATGTCGACAGTATTGTTACCAAATTCGACTGTCTTTATTCTACCTCCGATTCTGTCAGCTGCCTCCAAACCTACGACCTTCAAACCGGCGTCGTGCAGCTTGCGTATGGCGGCGATTCCAGACGCACCACAACCTATGACTATTACGTCCATTGTTCTCCTAGAAATAATCGTCATAGTTATTTATAATAATACATTATTAACGAAAGGTCATATTAAAATGGTTTTCCGTCGTTTTTGTAATCGTAAAGGTTCTATTTTGAGAGATGATGGGACCCCAGAATTAATAGAAAATGGATAATTTTTTGATGACTTAAAAAAACAGTGACTGATATAATCATCTGAATGTATTAATTTCATTTACTTATCTCCTTTATTCTCGTACATAAGTTGCGTCGACATTAAAATTACAATAACTTAATAGACTGAGCTGATTGCAACCCATAATACATAGAATAAATGTTATTCGAGAATATATATATGCTTCAAGATTTTATTGGTGAGAATTTGTCGTAAACTCAGTACTTTAGCAGTGATGATTTTTGAAACAAACAGACGGACAGATATTATCAAAAATGATTGAAATGTATTTTATTACTTATTCCAAGACACCTGCAACAATTTTTTTCACAAAATTTCGTTTGAAAATGTTTTTTTTTATTTTTATTGTAGCACGACATAGTGACTGCACTACGCCTTATGTTAAGCATAGTACAATCCAAAAAAAATCGGCAACCACCGAGAGACAGATTATCCATCGCCGGTCGCCGCTGTTATGCCGGCCATAATGTTCGTCATTATATCGCCATAATGACGAAAGTCGCCCGGTACTGGATATGCACAGGCTGATCCCGAAACGCGACGCGCAGAAGCGAGTCACTATGACGGGCTTTTTCGCCAAATACATGGTGGTTGCGACCCAGTCAGGCTGTAAAACCCTACCACCCCACTTTCGCCATTGCCTCGTTCGTTATTCAGCAGGTTGCACCACGTGCAGGTGAGGTTGGCTTGGGTGTCTCAAGTCTTAAGATGTTACGCGACACCCCTTACACCCCCAATTTTATTACTCGTTTACATTTAATAAAAAAAAAATACAAAATTCTTAAAAGAGAACTACGTTACTTTTTCACCTATTGTATTTTGTATACTGTATATTATCTATATTTGAAGTTGCCTATCTTTGAAAAACCGACCCATATAGCCTGAAAATTATTTCAAAAACCAAGAAGCAGTCGTGCTTTTAAGCAGTTCTTGATTTTAGGCTACGGATGTCTCATTTTAGTATTAATATCATTTGATAGAAGCAAATAATAATAATATCTTTCTTCTGGTGTATGAAAAGGCTTACAAAAAATAATCTTAGAGTATTATTATGTGGGACTCCCTTAAAAAGGGTTGCTGAATTTAAATACTTGGGACATTAGGTAACAGAAGATCTCAAAGATGACATGGATATAGAGAGGGAGCGAAGAGCGTTGGCTGTAAGGTGTAATATGCTGGTACGCAGGTTCATACGTTGCACTGATAAAGTTAAAATAACGTTATTTAAAGCTTACTGTCAGTCTCTTTATACGTGCAACCTGTGGGTCAGATATACACAAAAATCCTACAAAGCTTTCCGTATACAATATAATAATGGATTTCGTATGCTGTTGAGGCTGCCCCGTTACTGTAGTGCATCAGGAATGTTCGCGGTGGCCCAAATCGACAGCTTCCCAGCTATCGTTAGAAAAAAGACAGCTTCCCTGATGCACCGCGTACGGGACAGCACTAACTTTTTTTTTACGAAATGACTACGCTATTGACCCAGTAAGGTCTTAACAGCTTCACCGGACTACTAAGGCGAGCGCTTAAGGCACTCAGCCGATTTTATTTTGGCAACCAGCTTAAGGGTGCACGGCACACCTCGGCTTGGCTGTCGCCTGTTGCATGCAAAATCGCGACCTATCTTAGCTAACCTAGCTAACTATTCATATAGGTATGAGTTGTTGAAACGTATATGTGTACCAAGCATATCCGCCTCAACAACTCCTCCGTATATTTATTATCGGAAAATTGAGAGTTTTTCAGTTCGATAACACCGACAATATCAACAGCACCAACAATATACTGTGTTATTGCAAATAAACCAGACAGTCAGTGACTGAAACATTGTCTAGCAACACACTTAAGAAGGGAGAATGTGTTATAAATAGATTAATAATGTATTGTATTTTGTAAAAATAAATTTAGTTATTAAGTTCTCAAATATGAATCTACTAACATATGTTTTAAGAAACATCTTTACTAACACAATTTGTATGGACTTTAAATGTCTGAAATAAAGATTTTTATCATTATTATTATTATTCATCAGTATTTCTTGTGTAATTAACCATACTTCTTTTAATTTCGGTTAATAAACCCATACATTAATCTTAAACGTGTTAAACTAGACAATATATCAGTATTGAATAGTTATAATAGAATACTTAGAATACACAATGATTTATCAAACGTTTTTAGATTTACTTGCGAAGCAATGTTTAGGAACGCTAAACTAAATAATTGACTACTGAAACTCAACAACTAACGCAAACGCCCAAAACAATATAACTGTAGACAAACGAAAATAACTGTTAATAAAAAAAAAATATACAAACAACACTACGAACCGTAAACGATAAGCTTATAGAGAAAGAGATTATGAAATTTGGTGCCCTTTTTTAATTCACGGCTTAACAAAAACAGATTAATAAAATGTGAGTACACCCGAATAACTGTGCCCCACAACTGCAATTAAGAGCCAGACGTTTAGGTTTAAATATGTTGTTAGAACACATCGTTAAAGTGCTTTTTGATAAAAATAATGTAGGCGATGACTGATTATTGTAAAGGTTAAGTAGGTTGTACGTGTTTTCACGGAAGGTGAGTCAGAGATATCTCTACTTCCTAACTATAATGCATTGCGATTGTAATCGAAATTGCATTACTACATCGAAAATGCATTGTCCACATAAAAAGGTATATATTAATTTGAAATTAGTTATTAATAAAATTGTTTAAACGTTATCAGTTCAAAATAATTCGATTACAAAGTCAGATATTTATTAAACACCAATAACCAATTATACCGGTTTTTGTCACAAGCTATAAGGGGCCAGGCCGGAACACATTATATGTCACGGCCGAGGATTTTTTTTTAACTATTAGACGAATATGGGACATTCATCGATAACATAACGATTCCATAATACATATTTTTACAAACAGATATTTACATTCGTTTCTAATGAATGTACTGAGAGGGACGTCATTTCGAAACGTCACTGTCTTTCACATATTCATCCACCTATATCAGTTTTTCGATATTAAATTCCGCTTGACACGGGTTTGGGGCTTCGTTATAAAACCTAACACTATACCTATTAAACGATTACTGCTCTTAGTGAGCCTGAAACATGGAATAACTAATTTGTTGATATTTCTAGTATTTTAATTATTCGGTCTTTTACTAAATCGTTTTTGAAGTTACACTTCTTTTGGCGCGTTAGGGAAAAATGATTAGAGTAAATTTTACGATGCGCACGCACACCGCCACGAAAAACCGATAGCCTGAAGTTATTATGATACCCGCGCACACCGTCACGAAAAACCGACACCCTGAAGTTAGGTATAGTCAACATTATGTTTCTTTGAATTTGTTGTTTGTATTTCTTTGTATTAAAACTTTCAATATATTAAATACCTTTTTTCTATTGTTAGGGTCGTTTTTGCTAGAAACGTAGAATATGGCGAAAGATAAAATTTTTGAAAAGATTTGAATCGTATTGCGCCAAAGAAGTATAACTTCTAACGCGTGTACCGAGGTACACACACCTTTTTTATCTAGGTTTTTGCGGGCATATCTTATAGTAAAATGTAAAACCAATGAAATTATTAACATTAGTGTGGTCTTCATATCTTATAGGTGCTTGGAGCAATAGTTATATGCATTTTTATAAATATCTATTAATCAATCGAACATATGATGAGCTATAAATTATCAATAGTACCTGAACGACCGACCCTAGGTCGGTTCTTTGAAAACATTTTTAAATTAAAATAAACCATAAAGAATGGAAATGCAAGCGCTATAAAAACAATAACGTCATTAAAACAAAACAAAAAAAAAGTTAATAATAATTAAACAGTGAATATTTAATAAACTACTAATAATAATAATGTATATATATTACGTAAAAAAAAACTACATATAAGCAAAAAAAAGGTGCGGACCAAGAGTCTGCAGACTAAAACAAAATATTAAAAAAAAAAAATTTAAATTAACTGTTAGGTTTGCTTCACAAAAATAGCATTTTTCATTAAAAAAAATATTAATAAAAATATTTGTTTTGCCATCACTCGGACTCGAATTGGGGTTAGACGGATTTTCAAAGCAGCCAATTTCCATCTGAGCTATTTTTATTTTGACAGCGCCTGCGAAATTTACCTTTATTTTATCTATATTTTTTTATTGCCTGAAAACTCGGTTAAAAAAGTTTTCTATGAATAAAATCTAGCTAGAACGATTTATCGTCCCCGAAACTGTCTACATACTAAATTTCACGGAAATCGTAGACGCCCTGCCCGAGATCCAGAATATATAACAATATAAAAAATATACAAGAATTGTACACAGGCCCCTATACCACACGTCGCTAGTCTTACGTAAGCCGCGCAAGCGCAATATAGCCGGTTATTTTTTTTTTATATCACAGGAGACAAACGAACAGGTGGGTCACGTGATGTTAAGTGATCACCACCGTCCATAGACACCAGCAACACCAGAGGAGTCGCAATTGCGTTGCCAGCCTGTATTGGTGGGGAAGGGAGAAGGGAAAGAGAAAGGGGGAAGCTGAGCATCCGGCGCTCTCACGAAACGAAACGCAACAATACAATCACCGTTAGTTCACGTCGATTTTCTGTGGTCGGGTGCTACTACTCCGGACGAGCCGACTCATTTATGCTGAAACCAGTTATAGCATTAGCGTGGCTCTATGCTTTTATTATGCTTAAGTATTATGTCATGAAGGGAAATTATAAATGTATCGGCTACCAAAAATACCGCTCAACGTGCCTAAAGGTGTTTTCATTTCAAAAATAAAAAACACTACAGAACATAATATACCGCCCAAATGCGTATATCGTATTTATTATTAGATTTCATAATAATTCAGATTTAATTTGCTGATAACAGTCAATGGTGATACATTTAATTTATGCTATAAGATTGTGAATGATAATTTTGAAGTAAAATTTAATAATATTGTTTAGAAGTTATAACAGTACAACAACAAATAGTCCGGTGAAGCTGTTAAGACCTTGCTAGGTTAATAGCGTAGTCAATTAGAGAAAAAAAAAAAGTACAATAATAAATCATAGGTAGGTAAAGTATAAAATCAAGTCTTCTAAAAAGAGTGTTCTGAATTATTCTTTTTTATGTCTCAACTAACGACATAAATAGCAGATTTGGATAAAAAATATTCTATACTAACTGTGCATGTAACTCTCCTTGCGTGGCTTACAAAATTATTGATGGCGTGTTTTAATGAAACTTTTTGAACACTATAAGGCCTATCTTATGTCTACACGTTTATTATATGGCCTTTTTGTACGCATTATTTATTAACAAAGCAATGGAATCAAAGTGGGATTCGTAAACAAAAGTATTTTTAATTATGAAATTGGATACAACATAATACTCTTTATACGTCTAACATTTTTCTTTTGCTTTATCACATTTCAACTTTCACTGTCATTTTCAAGTAATTTTAAGTCTGAGCAATTGTCTTAACACAAATAAGTACCTATTAGTATTCTTGGTTAATATTTAGTAGTTTAGGTAAAACACTACTACATAATAATGTATTAATAGCCGTTTTGTATTTGTTAATTTTAATTTAAACCTAATAATTTGTTTATACATCACTTAATGTTACATAAAATGTACTGAGATATAGCTAAAGAAAACTTCTTGATTTATACAAAAAACCTACGCAAAATGATTGCTTATTATCCGTCTTAAAAAAAGAGGAGGTTCTCAATTAGAATGTATTTTTTAAAATGATTGTTACCTAACTTTCGACTGGGTGAACCGATTTTCATGATTCTTTTTTTTCATACCTCTTTGTGTGCTATTCACATTTAAGGACAAATAGACATAGTGATGTTAGTATTTATTTAGTGAGAATAATTTTTCGGTTTTCTAATTCAGTTCTTTTTATATATAAAAAAAACGTATGTACTTATTATAATATTGATCTAGAAAAATCTAAATAAATCGAATTAAATAACTTACGACACTACAGCTCCGATTGATAAATACACTGTAGAAATATTATAAATATTTCTAGTATTTTCTACGATATTACACGTACAAGCAAGAACAGCAAGCCACAAATGATAATTCTCCTTTCAGTTACGCAATTATAAACAAAAATTATTACAATAATCATCCGTTATAATCGTGTCATTGTCTTATCTAAGCGTGAACACGTTATTGGTGATAGTATATATGAGTTAAGATAAACTTTTTAATACCTACTAACCTAGACGTTCAACGTTTAATTAACACAAGGCTCATATTTGCTTAACTCATACGACGTGGTTTTTTTTTAATTTTCGGCAATAAATCTTCTAGTAGATTATTACCGCCATTGTCGTGTAACTATGTAAAGATTGTACAAGTTTTTTTTACAATAATTTTAATGTTTTAATAAGATTCCAGTTTGAAAGAACTTTCCAAGGATTTTCAGTTGCAAGTCAGAATCCATGCTCCGTGGTATTATATCCCATCCACTTAACTTGTTCCCAATAACCAAACTACATATATTACGTAAAACACCACCAATGTTAGAAAATATAGAGTCTATATATATAAGTCTTAGAATTAAGAATAAAATATGAAAACGACTACATGACATCCAAGATACCGCCAAAAGTCCATCCGATATGTTTCTAAAGTTTGTGAATTAAAACCAGGGCCGTTTCTACTTACAGTGCAATGGGTGATATGCACCTGGGCACTAGGGCCCCATAGCCCACTGATCGATTATCTTGAATGTATTTTTACAAGGAAAGTAATGCAATTTCAAAACGAAGTCCAAGTTTTTGAAACAAAATAATCATCTTCATCACTGAATACGGTTTTTTTTCCTCTCGAACAAATTTTATTTATTTTAATATAATGCACGTTTTCGGCCAAAGAAACCTTAATAAATTGCGTCAATACACTTAATTCATTTGTCATAAAAAATATTTCATTGATTCAATACACAAAAATTCTAAGCATACTTTTAAAAAGATTGCTACAAAAATCAGTAACTTCTACTTAAGATTTTATTTTCTCGTTTCTGTTTTGTGGTTATTTTAGTGATTAATATTACAATTCAAAACAACGCCTGCGCACTTTAACTACTCAACCGATCATCACGTAATTATGTTTATAATCCAGACAAAAATTACTCTTTCCGAGGGATAAACATTAACGCAACTAAAGGGACGCGCAAAAGCTAGTATTTTATAATGAAACAAACGCAGATGATGTAGCGGGACGCTGTTAGTTAAAAAAAAACATTATGTGCTGAAATATCTATTGGTATATTAGTTTTAATCTGATTTCTCTTGTCAGTGGTATAATAATAGAGTGGCAATGTGACTAAAATCCTAATTTCTTTGTCGTAATGATAATTGCTAGACGATTATTCAGACAAACAAGTTTAGCATTCTAATCTGTACCTTTACTAGATAATTAAACTGATCTGAGTAACTTTTATAAATATACTCTATGGGAAATTTCTATATAAACAATGATTTGCCTTTTCTATATTACTAGTTTTTTTGTAATAAAAGTTATCGTCGATAATAACCTCTATCTGCCTTTAGAGACCCGACTCGCTGCATTCTTAGATCCATCTCCGTGTGACACGCGACCGGCTGTATGCAGTGTTAGGGTGACAATGAAAAAGTAGATACAGTAGAACCTCGATAAGTTAAAACCCGAGTTAAGTTTCAACTTATCAAGGGCTTATATTACACTCGCACATTCGCCGCTCACTTTCTTAAAAGCTGTCCTATCCTATCCTATATAGTTTAGAGGAATTTTTCCGACACAAAATACATATAGGAGTTGTTGAGGCACGCATGCTTGGTACACATGCATGTTTCAAGAACTCATCAACGTATATCTAGATAGCTTAGCTTAGCTCTGATAGGTCGCGATTTTTGCACAAAACAGGCGACAGCCCAAGCCGAGGTGTGCCATACACCCTTGAGTTAGTCGCCCAATCATCTCAAATCGGCTGAGTGCTTTCAGCGCTCGCCTTAATAGTTCGGTGAAGCTGTAAAGATATTACCAGAACAACAGCGTTTTCATTTCAAAAAAATAATTCTTAAAAGCCAAATCAAGAAGTTGTTCGAAGTTTTCTAACCTATCATTACTAGCTTTAAAATTATGGATTTTGAGTGAACTCGCGAACACTTCAGCTTTTTCTTTCACTACGGGTCTGTAACACTTATGTTTTTGTTTGGTCACTGCTTGAACCTCGTAAATAAACATTGCTCCAAAATAGGGAATTCAGTAATTTTTCGTCTTTTACATAAAATTGTTCCTCCATATTATCGTTTCTTTAAGAGTTTAGCGACATTTATAATTATAAATGATAATGTACATGATTGTATTCCAAACTAAGCCGCAACAACTTTCCATTTTTGATTCTACTTTTAACGGTTTTATCGCTTTTAATCTGCGTATTGTTAATTATTGTTTAGGTAATTTCAATCACACAGCACAGTTTCTTGGACAGTGATCAACAACTAATCATCCAAGTAAGCCGCTGTACTAACCACAAAAAATACAGCTTTTAGGGATTCCGAAGAAACAATGGGTGATTATTGTTTGAGTTGACAATTTCACTTTCAGTAGTTTTTGAGTTTATTACGAATAGACAGACAGACGTGGACAGACATAGTTATATAATCAAATAGTATCTATCTCGCTATCAAATAAAACTTTATAACTTTATAAGAACCTCGCCTTTTACACCTACTAACATTTATCTCTGCATCACCTAATGGTTGACTGGCAGAGAATGCTAAGAAGAGGTCTTCTTAATGTTAATTAAGGAAAGTGTTTTTTTAGATTAAGTTTATGATAAATGAATTTTGAATTCACAAATAAAGCGTATTTAAAAATTTACACAAGATTCTTTACAGTAATTAATCTAGTAATCCCAAAAAAATTTTTTTTTGTGGTTACTGTACAGAAGATGCCAGTTTTTGCCGCCTTCAACGGACAACGTCCTTCCAGTGTTCTTTGCTTATGTAAGAGATTATGAGTGCTGTATAAACAAACGTATTTCCTTTTTTCCATATATATCGAACCAGTATTACTTGATCAATACATAAAAATAAGCTCATAGTTGTTTGTTAGTGTATTTACTTTTATTACTTTGTTGTAATCTTGTTATTAGATTGTTAATATTCTTATAGCAAGTATTCAGTACATCATAACATATCCAAAAATTATTAAGATAAAAATTGATAAACGGAACTACAATAATCTATACTAATAATATAAAGAGGTAAAGTATGTGAGTTTGTGACGTTGTAGGGGATAATCTCAAGGACTACTGGTCTGATTTGAAAAAATATTTCATTATATAGCTCATTTATAGAGGAAGGTTATAGGATATATATCATTACGCTAAGATCAGTAGGAGTGGAGCACCAATAAAGAATGTTCCAAAGTATTTGTATATCACTCTAAATATTAATAAAAGTCTGTATTTAGAGAGGAACACATAGTATATATTCAACATATAATATAATACATGGTTAAGAAATATCTGTTGCATATAAATTATTGACTATATAATTTTTTTAAAGTAAATTTTGACCTAAAAACCAGAATGCTCCAAGTTTTGGCGCCTGCCTCGGGCAATTATGTGGATTGTTCGAGGCGCTGGTTATGATTTATCATGGTCATGTCTAATCGTGATACGTGAGTATTCCATTGTTAAGTTATGAAGTAACTTACAGGCATGCAGTTCAGCTGGTGTTGAGTGGTCTTAATACGACATATTATGTATCTATATTTAATTATAAAATTACGTAATTCTGAGTCCAGCAAGATAAATGCTGCTTTGTGGCAGATTTTTATTTAGTTTGTTTGCCTTTATCCCTTTTCCAATGGTAGTCCGGTGAAGCTGTTAAGACCTTGCTGGGTCAACAGCGTAGTCATCTAAATAAAAAAAAAAACCTTTTCCAAACTCGCACCACCCGCCGCTGGTTGGTTGCTCATCCACATACCCTAAAGCCCAGCAAAATGGCACCAACCGTAAGGTTTTCTAGAAGTTTCATCGTGCGCAATTTGGCGTTGTGGAATGAGTTACCTGGTACTGTGTTCCCCCAGGGTTATGACATGGGGCTCTCCAAAAAGGGATTAAAACACGCTCTCCAAGGTCGGCAACATAATAGCGATGCCCGTGGTGTTACAGTTATCCATAGGCGGCGGTAACCATTTAACATCAGATGGACCGTGTGCCTGTTTGCTGCCTTTTGGCATAAAAAAAGATGTGCCCACGACTTTGTCCGCGTGGATCATAATATAAAAAAACAATAACTATTAAAATCATCTGAATATAATAAGTCCATTTACTTATCTACTTTTCTCTCGTACTTAAGTCGCATCGTGATTAAAATTACAATAATTTATGATAGAATTAACCGATTTTTATGAAACTAAGACTGAATGTTACATGAGGATATGCTTTATGATTTTCTTGTGAAGTTTATCGTGAACGCAGTATTTGAGCAGTGGTACACGTGCGAACAAACTGGTTTAGATTTCTAAAAATGATTTTTTTTTTCGAAATGACTACGCTATTGACCCAGCAAGGTCTTAACAACTTCACCGGACTACTAAGGCGAGCGCTTAAGGCACTTAGCCGACCCCTCCGTTCCGGCT
Source organism: Antheraea mylitta (assembly GCA_014332785.1). Lineage (NCBI taxonomy): Eukaryota > Metazoa > Arthropoda > Insecta > Lepidoptera > Saturniidae > Antheraea > Antheraea mylitta. Next base: position 3,090,344 of record JACEII010000012.1, on the reverse strand, counting down.
CCCTCGAAAGCTGCGAGTCCCGCAGCTTCGAGCAAGAAGCCCCGCCCCCCTCCACCCGTCACGATCCAGGACAAGGCGTCCTGGCTCGACATTTCCGACCTCCTGAAGGAGGCCGAAATCCCTATAGCCTCTGCCACGTGTACCCGAATGGGTATTCAGGTAAAGGTGAACTCCTCCGACGTCCATCGCGATCTTGCGCCTTCTGTGCGCTAAGAAAATCGCGTTTTTCACCTATGCGCTCGAAGAAGAGCGTATGCTACGCGTAGTGATACGCCGAGTCCCAGCCCAGATCCCCGTGGATGACATCCACGAAGACCTCAGGGAACAGAGGTTCCCGGTTAGAGAAGTCCACCGCATGCGATCTACGCGCAATCGTATGCCCTACGACATGGTGCTCGTTCTTCTCGAGCGCAATGTCGAGGGCAAAAAGATCTTCAATCTTTCGACCCTCTGCGGCCTCTCCGGCGTCACCGTAGAGCCGCCGCGCAAGACGTCCGTACCCTCGCAGTGTCACAACTGCCAGGAGTACGGACACTCCGTACTTAATTGCTACCTGAATCCCAGGTGCGTTAAGTGCCTAGGCGAACACTCCACTTCGGAGTGTTCGCGCACTAAAGACTCGCCCGATCCTCCGAGTTGCGTCTTGTGCCGCGGCGTGGGTCATACCGCGAATTATCGCGGTTGTCCCCGCGCCCCGCGTACAAGACAGCCTAGATACGCTAGGCAGGTTTCGCCCTCCAGGGCGCCTGCGGCGTCTACCCGCCCCCGCCCCCCGCCTCTCGACTCTCGACAGGCATTTCCGAGTCTGCCGCGTCCGTTCCTGCGCTTAACGCAGTCCCTCTCCCCGCGCGGGCCCCTCAGGCCCCGTGGTCGCCGCAGATCGCAGCACGAGTCGACCCTAGACTCCAGGTGGCGAAGCCCTCACAGGCCGACCCCGCTGTCTCTTTCTCCGGCATGGACTGGTCCGCCCAGCTTTTAGTCTTTCATGAGATCGCCGAGATCTCAGCCTACGATGAGGTCGCGAACGACCCCAAACAGGGCCCCATTCGCGCGATCGCGAAGTTTCCCGCCATTGCGGCAACGATACAGCGGTTGGCCCGTGCCGCCGTCGCGAAAAAATAATAATTTTCATTATAAGAAAGAGTAAACTCGTATGTTTGCGTCTCTCTTCCCCTAAAATCGTCAAATAATAATATCACTTGTCTATTTTTAGATCCCGACGCCGGCGTCGTTCGTTTAAACTGTAAATTCGATCTCTCTTTAAATTTTCTGTGGCCGGCCACATCGCGAATCTCTGTCTCGTGCGTCACAGGCAGAGAGCTCTCGTTTTCTCACCCGCACACTGTTTGATCGCGTAATCCTGGCATTATATTTGTCCGTGGCTACCCGGGTAGTCGCAAAGATATTGTCTCGTAATACAGTACTCACCCACATCGATTTTACACATACATAGTTACTCAGACACGCACCCCACACACTTGTGGAAGGGTTATTTTGTGAAAGATTTTTTCCCTTATCGAACTGAATCGAGTAGATTTAGTTTACCTCCTTTCGAATTACATGTTGTGTTCTTGTATCATGCAATTTTAATTGCATGATCCAAGAATGGATACATGTATAGCTTAGCATAGTTTAGCTAGGACAGATCGGGTTTTTCAAGGTAACGGCCAAGCCGAGGTGTGCCGTGCACCCTTGAGCTAGTTACCAAAAATAAAATCGGCTGAGTGCCTTAAGCGCTCGCCTTAGTAGTCCGGTGAAGCTGTGAAGACCTTGCCAGGTCAATAGCGTAGTCAGTTCGAAAAAAAAAAAAAAAACTTAGCCGATTTTATTTTGGCAACCAGCTCAAGGGTGCACGACACACCTCGGCTTGGCTGTTGCCTGTTGCATGCAAAATCGCGACGTATCTTAGCTAACCTAGCTAACTATTCATATATGTATGAGTTGTTGAAACGTATATGTGTACCAAGCATATTCGCCTCAACAACACCTCCACATATTTATTATCGGAAAATTGAGAGTTTTTCAGTTCGATAAGGGGAAAAAAAGTAAACCGTGTAGGCGTGGAACGCAATCAAGGGCTCCCTACCTAGGGATCGAACCTAGGATTGAGCCGCTGCCATGGGAGGCCTAATCGGGTTCTAAAAATGATTGAAATGTATTCTATTACTTATTCCAAAACACCTGCCAGAATCTGTTTCACATTAATCTGAAAAGTATAAACACATCAGATATACATTATCATTATATGTATAGGAGATATATATTATCATGTCAAAATTTAGTTTTAAGATTAAAAATTGTTCATTTCCCGAAATAAATGAGGCAGTCCTGTATCTTAGATAATATTGTTGAGATTTTGTGACTGTTCTCAAAATCTGTAGATAAAAAACTGTTTTTTATTTAATATGATATAGGAGGAAAACGAACAGGTGGGTCACTTCATGTTAAGCGATCACCGCCGTCCATAGACCTTAGCAACACCAGAGGAGTCGCAAGTGCGTTACCACTCTGTGTTTTGGCAGAATGGGGGAAAA
>JACEII010000012.1:3011369-3082810 GCA_014332785.1 Antheraea mylitta | reverse complement strand
TAGAGGCGTATGTAGCCGCCTGCGGAGTGTGGAGCTCAGTCGCAACGCGTCCGCCGTACGAGCGACCGCCTCGACCCGTGTAAATGTGATAGAACCGGCCCGGATGCCGGAGAACCAGTCGGCGGGATGGCGAGTCACGGCGCGTTAGGTACGCCATGTTGAAACATGCCCAGCGGCCGCCTGCGGCTAACGATGCCGATCACCGCTACCAGAACATGCCGCGGCGGCCGCACCACCACTTGCCCCTCAACGTTTCCACCCTCGACTCGTCCAAGCACTCAGTCGGAGGGACGTCAGCGAGTGTCAGTCCGGGAGCGCAGACCTCCGCCCCCGCTACTGTACCAGTCGCACCCCTTGCCGTATCGTCACCGCCGAAGATTGCGAACGGCAATGCTACAGGAGCTCCACAGCCTCGACCACTTACGTCGAGGAATAGAAGTACGAGGGCGGCCACAGAAGAAGCTTTAACCTCATTAGCATTATTGTGTCTCGTGAGTTTACTCCTCGCGTTGCTGGCACTGCTCTTTCTACTGAAGATATCGGCACCGGCGACGAGCGCTCCTGAGGAGTTTGCAGTTGTTTACGAAGTGACGTTAGCGTTGTGTGCATTGACACTATCGCTGAATTTATGCTGTCTGCTAGTGTGTGCAATACAATTTCTCTTCGCGGTAAAGTTGGTTCATTCCCCATCAGCGCCAAATGGACGGTGAGTAAATCTCTGTACCTATATACGTGATAACAATCGCTTACAAACCAATTAATAATTCTTCAGAATATATTGTTTCGAATATAACGTATTTTGACCACGTTATTTAATAAACTAAGATTTTAATAAATAAAATAAGACAGGATAAATCACATTCTGGTTCTAATAAATACGATGATATAGGCGTTCATATGATCCAAATTCCACTTTACCGAATTTTTGCTAAAATGTCAAATAAATATTGAAATCGAACTTGTAACGACAAGTCCACATACGCGTCCAACTCCAAACAGTCCTATCTCGTTCAGGTTTTTGTAGCTTATAAGGTTAGCTATAAGAAAACTTCAACTTTCCGATTCCACTGTCAAGTTTTGTTTACGTATAATTAATTGGTGTCAACCTAACATCGTTCTCTTCTAACAAACGTTCGTATGACCACCCACAAAGCTTTTAATTGCATCATAAAATGGATATCAAAGGATGGATTCACTTAAGAGCTTTTGTAAGTTTTAAATAACACTATGAAAAAACATACTTTTAATCATTCATATGGCATATAATTAATGCCATTAAATTCTTTGATGTCTAACAAAAGTTATTTGAATTAATATTTTCAGTGTAACATTTTTAATCAAACCAGAGTTAGTCAAATATACTGTACTTGAAATGTGCTATTGATTTACTACATACATTATGTGTTAGTAGATTACGTTTTTAACTCTATTATTCAATCCTTTGATTTCAATTTCAACAATGTATTTTAATCCTTGTTTTAAATACCACATTACAAAGTTTTGGCTAAAGGAAACGACACTGAAATACACTACCTTTTCATCTATAGTTAAAGAATTTTTTAAGACATCTTGAAGTGAGAAATAAATTGTTTTTTATCGTAATAAAAATTCAATACGTTTGTTTTCTCTAGATATATCGTAACGATCAGCTAACGAACTATACATATACAAGGAAATTATGAACGGCGTATCTAAACAAGCTTTGAGCAGGTGCTAACGGTCTGTAGTGGCGGTTATTTGTGAATAATGTGATAAAAAATGTTCGCTCCCATACCGACGAATGTATGTTTTGCGCACGTGTCGCTTTGTATCATTCTTAGATGGTTAATTGCTGTTGATATCATAACGTTTTTATGATGTACAATTCAAGAAGATTCGTTAATCACCTTTCTTAAATTATAATCGCATGAAATCGATATTTTATCACAGCAAGAAAGGTGAAAATTCTATTGTCAATGCTGTAAATGCTGCAAATGTTCGTATTTCAGGGGAAGTTTTTCGAGGACGAGAGATTGGTTAAGGAATCCAAGATAATGCGTAGGTTAAAAGTTTTGCTATACTTTTCACTACAATACAACTAGTATAAGGTCCAAGAACATATTCAAATCCTGAAAACAAAATTAGTTCTCAACTGAAACTACCAGAATTCTAGGCAGGTCCGTAGTACCATTATAAAAGTTAAATAATCGAGTATGTATATATATGTAATTACTAGCTTCTCCCAGCGACTTCGTCCGCATGAAATAGTTACTGTAGGCTAACGCTAGCACTCAGCGGAAGCTCTCAAAAGGAAAAAAAAAAACGATTTTGAAAATCTCTTGATTGTTGCTCCGCTTTTATTAGTGTAACACGTGATGATAAATGAGCTATCTAATACTGATAAAATTTTCCAAATCAGACCAGTAGATTAGCGCATTCAATCAAACAAACGAACTGTAACTTTATAATATTAGTATAGATTATGCCATAAATATATTAATATATTTTTCATCACAGAAAATTCAAAGTTATTATAAAATTTGAACGTTGTTCTGTAACTCTTCTTTCAAAAGATGATGTGTTATTGTTTTGTCACACAATTTTATTATGTTAGCTGATTGACATTTTATTTAGCGCTTCGGCCAACGCCACTACATATATATGTTACAAATCGAACTATATAACAACGATGTCTCCTGTTGAAGCGCGAATCTCATATCAGTAACAAAGAACATGTGGGAATAAAGGTTAGCGTGGTACAAGCATGTCATAAAAAGGGATGTAAATCATAAATTAGAAGAATGTTAAGTATGAAGATATGCATGGATTATGTAAAAATGATATATTTATAACATAACAAATGGTAAGGGGGAATTTAAAGGGAAAACACGTTGTGCTGATACCATTTTGGTAAAATAAGACTAAGATCTATTTAAAGTAACATTAAATAAGTAACGATCATTTGACATTTGACTAAATATATTACTTATCAGAAAATAACCAGGTAACCAATTAATAAAAGTTGATACCATTGCATAAGTTGGAAAAGATATGATTTCTTTCGAACTGACCTCGTTATTGGTCTGACGGGCTTTCATAGCTTGACCGGACCGTTTAAGGTTAGCTCTGAAGGCACATTGCTGCTTGGCAACAAGCCCAAGGGTGTCAGAGTGACCAAACCTCAGCTTGGGCTGTTGCCTTGAATGAAGAAAATATTTGCATAACATCTAGCTAATGGAATAACCTACTCGACGCATGTGTTAAACTGTGTTTTCTTCAGAAAAGCAGACAACCGGTTTAAATGGCACAAAAATGAAATGCAACTCTATAAATACTTTATATTAAATTCGAATAGATTTAAAGAACAAATGGAACACTTATCGAGTGGAATTAGTTAAAACGCTTTAACAATTATAAGATTTCATCGGTGAATGTGTGTTGTCTTTACAATGCAATCTAGTCAAAGCGCTGCGACAAACCGCGATCCCTTCCGCGTTGCAACTTATATATATATGTCTTTCGACCGCATAGCAACGAGATCACTAGTTCAAAGACACTGTGTGTTACCGCAACTGTTTTGTTGACGTCAAACAATTTATTATAATATGTTAAATGTTTACAGTAGTATTTAATTAATATCCAAGTGAACACGCTATTACGGTAAATCCGTCAATTTAAATCTAGTTGCCAATTGTCAACTGTTCGCATAGTGCTGCTATGCAGTCTAAGCAACTTACCCTTGTTAAAATCACAAAATATATGATTACCTAGGTAATAATATATTTAATATCTCTGACTATTGACCTCGTTGCTATAGATATAACTACATGTTACAATAATTATTTTCTGTTTTAGAATCTCATGATTTTTAATGGAAATCTTACCGCTACTTTCTGTTTCTATTCTATTTTTTTGGATATTCAATGTGTTAAGAGTTTTAATGAATTAGTGGTTAGAGAGACAGCTTTAGAAAGACAGTTATAAACCTTATCCATATCTAGTACACACACATTGTTAAAAAAATGCAAAATAAATACTAGCTTTGATGGACCGCGTTACGGTACCTATGATGCTGTAGGGTTGACTATACTGATAATGCAGAAGGTCTGTAGTCCGGTGAAGCTGTTAAGACCTTGCTGGGTCAATAGCGTAGTCATTTCGAAAAAAGTCGAAAAGACTTCGAGATTAATTTTAACACTACTATATGATACGAATTTATGCTACTGACACAGCGTATTATGAACGCAGGATTTCATAGAACATCTAGTGTACGCGTTAAAGGATTAAAAATAACTACAGGTTTTAGGTTGAAAACTTTCTAAAAAAAATGACTTTGTAATTATGTTATCAAGCCACAAAAAACTCCCATTATGTAATTTTTTGTGTGTTTTGGAGGCTTTCTCGACCGTCTAGTCTTCTATTTAAAAGATCGTTGTCATAAACGTTGTATAGCCAGGGCTACGCCTGTGGGATCATCGATTCAAACTGGCGTTCCACAGGGTTTCATTTTAGGGCCATTTCTGTTTCTTGTACTTATAAATGATCTAACTCTAGTGGTTGATAACTGTGCAGATGTGGTTTCATTCACGAATGACACTTCGCTTGTATTTAAAGTAAAAGAATAGATTCCGAGTTTAGGTATATAAGCAGTATCTCGAAGAAAAACTTAATATAAGCGAAAAATTTTGAAATGTAACGTGTACAAAATGTAACTTCCCACGGGAATCTCAACTCTCGATAACAAACAAACGCACCTGTGAAATGAGTGTGCCGTTTTGCAACACGCATTCATCTCATTCAAACACGAAAACTGATCGCCGTCAACAGAGCGTAAGATCCTAATTCATCTGTAACCGGTTTTGTGGTATTCAGCATTCTGAGCTGACCTTTCGAACGTTTGGCTACAGTCCAACGATGGTATACACTTAAGCGTCATTCAGAGGTACCTATTCAGGCATATAACTGTTATTGTAAATTTTCTGCTCATAGAGACTTTATTACCAACTTTGTATTAGAGGAATACAGTTGAGTTATTTGTTATGCTTTCACGCCAAAAATTAACATGAAATTTTGCACGCACGTTGTCAGATGTATAGAAAAGTTTTTTATAGGGGGCAAACGAAAAGGTAGGTAAAGAATAGAAATGCAAGCGCTATAAAAACAATAACGTCATTAAACCAAAAATAGTTAATAATAATTAAACAGTTAATATTTAATAAATTATTAATAAAAAAAAAAAAAAACAAAAAAAATATATATATGCTCAGGGATACGATTTTTACGCATACAAAATGCATGTAAGCAAAAAAATGTGCGGACCAAGAGTCTGCAGAATAAAACAAAAAAAAAAGGTGGGTCATCTGATGGTAAGTGATCACCGCCGTCCATAGACACTAGCAACACCAGGGGAGTCGCAAATGCGTTGTCGACCTTTTAAAAAAGTGTACGCTCGTTTCTTGAAGGCTTGTATGTCGCAGTTGTTTGGAAAAAGAGCCGCCGGGAGTCGATTCCAAAGGGTCGAAATACGAGGCAGAAATGACCTTGAGAACCTCACCGTAAAAAGACATACATATCAAATCTGCGTTACTACAAGTAAAGCCGCACCCAAAGTTAATCTTATATTTGTTGTTGTAAGCCGTCATGAGTTGTTCAGCAAATGAAGTTATAACTCAAAACAATAAATAACTGTCTTTTTTTTCTCTTTTTATTTTTTGAATTTCATACTTAGAAAATTGATGATATTAACATTAGTTTGGTTTTCATATCTATTGGGATTTTTAGCAATAATTATATATATTTGTGCACATTTTATTAATTCATTAAACCGATGATAGGTTGCTCATGGTATGGTCCGGTGAAGCTGTTAAGACCTAGCTGGGTCATAACGTGGTCAGTTCGAAAAAAAAAAATAGCTCATGGTTGCAGGTGTCTAGGAATGAGTAATAAAATACATTACAATCAATTTACGAAATATCTGTCTGTCTGTATGAACACACATCACTGCTAAAATACTACGTTCATGATAAAATTTTTGAAAAGAAATCATAAAGTATATCTTCAAGTAACGTTTAGATTTTGTTTCATTAAAATCGGTTCACTCTATCAAAAGTAATTGTAATTTTAATGACGACGCGACTTAAGTACGAGAAAAAAATTGATAAGTGTTGAAGTTATACACTCAGATGACATTATTAGTCACTGTTTTTAAATAAGGTTCCATGTGGACGAAGTCGCGGGCACAGCTAGCAGAAAATATGAATACTATATGTACACAGGCCGCTATGTCACGAGTATGTATAGGTAGGTGACGCAAACCCATAAGTTTTTCCCATACCATATATATATTTTTTTAATTCCTCAACACGGCTTAAAAGTTTTCATCAAAAATCTTAGATTTAACTCAGTATATACATCCAATGAATTATTGATGAGACAATCTATTATTTGCATAAATAATCAGATCGTATCGAACGAATTCTGAATACAAAAAACTTTGAGTGTTTCTTACGGAATATTTCTCTCATGACATATACGAAATTTCTTATTGTATAAAACTTTAAACGCGTTACGAGTCTCCATAATTCTAGGAACAAATTTCCTGAACGTGTCTCATTTGTTATTAAAGGTAACTTGTGTAAGGCGGTTATATATTACCATGGGTAAGCAAATTGCTGTTTTTGAATGATTGAATACATCATTGCACTTCTCAGCACGTTTTTTTTTTTTCGAACTGACTATGTTATTATACTGACAGGTCTTCACAGCTTCGCTGGACAACTAGGGCGAGCGTTTAAGGCACTTCGCCACTTGGCAACAAGCTCAAGGGTGTCAGACTGGCCGAACCTTGGCTTGGGTTTGATACCTTGGATGCAAATTCCCGAATCTCTCTAAGCTAAACTAAGCTAGCTAGTATATAAGAATCCTTGCGACACAGATGTGTACCGGTTTTTTAGGGCGGCAACTAACAAGCTTAATACCATATTGTATTTCCTTCGAACTAGGCAACGGTGTTGTGAAGAAAAAATCATTCCTATATCCATAACTTTACTAGTATTAGAAAAGGACTTAGGGTATTTCAACCAATATTTCAACCGAAAAAAGTAGGTGCTCTTCTCGAGTATAGGTCAGATCTACATTAACGAGAGTAAAGGGGGCAAAGTCTAGTCCTAATTCCAATTAATATTTCAATTGGGAATATTAGTTTGCTTGTTGTTTGTCAAACCTTCACTTCTCAACCGTTCAATAAAACATTTGGCATATATCTTGTCAGAGATACCGAAAAAGACAGATTATCATTCTCAAAGGTTAGGACAAATCTTTATTAACACGAACGAATTACCGTGTAATAGTTAGTATTCTATAAAATGTAATTTGATTTCTCAAATCTGATCGGCAGTTCCAGAAATTAGGGGCAATCAAACAAACAAAAAATGAACAATATTTTTATTATATTAGTATAGACATATTTATCCACCAAAGTAGGATAACCTTTATTTGCTGTTGGCTTTACTCAAATTAAAGCACGTGTTAAAATTGTTACAAGACTTCCTTATTCACTATACAGGCAAGTAAATTTAACGCTTTTTTTGTATATTCTGTCATACATTGGGCTATCTAGGAATTTAATAATAAATATTCTGTACATAAGCGACATCCGTGGGTGCATCATGTACGAGCGTGTAAAATTATTTGCACATATACATGAGTAATAAATATCGACAATGTATTCAAAAAACTGCTAAAACAGCGTAAAGTTAAAATAATGTTGGTTGACGTTGGACCCAGGCGTTGGTGGATGATTGAACATGTCTTCGGTTGACACTCTGGGTATGTAGCTGTAAAATATTAAAAATAATTAAAGTATGTTGTAAAGGCCTCGTGTTTCACTCCGACATAGAGCATTATCATATCGATATTGATACATCCGATACAAGCGAGCGGAAGCAAATCCAAAACATTTGCCAGAGGTATTATAATCTACAATATGCGTTCTTCCTCATGGGAAATTTTAGTATTAAATATATAGAGTTATTTGAAAATTTAAAACGTATAACTTGCTACTAATACCATCGCACTACTCTTGCTAAATACTAAATTAAAGGGTGGATTGGAACATGAACACAGCTTCTTAGCGACATAAATAGGTATACAGTAGTATTTTGCACAGGTAAATGTTGCACTTATTCTACCAATAAACACTACACCGCCCGTATATTATCCAATCAGTTAAAAACCTATGGTTAGTAAGAAAAGTAGTTCTCAATAATAGTTGCATGTCTTTTTTCTTACATTGAAACGGGTACTATATATTTTTACATCCAGCTTGCACACTTCGTTTAGTTGACATATTATTTTATTGCAATAAATAGCAGTCTGGCTGAATATGTTGTCGATGCATACAACCTCTATAAAAGTGACGTACCTTTATAAATATGCGTTTAATGCGGGATTTGAACCCGGAACCGTGTTTGGGATGACCGTTACGCGTATCATTGTTTGCATAGTGATAAGTTGTATGTTGATAATTCCATGTTCAGCCTCGCTAAGACCAATAACAGTTTTTAGTTAATAGTGTTAGGTTTTATAACAGTCCCAAAGCATATTACCGATTTGCCGGATAGTGAGTTCAAGCACCATGTCAAGTTTTAATGTCTAATAGCGTGGATCAATATGTGAATGATGATAATATCTGGAGATGACACCGATCTCTATGCATCCACCAAAAACGATAGTAAGTATCCATGTTGAATATGTATCATGAGAGTATAAACCAGATCGAGTGTCTTGCCAGTTCTTTTTAATGACTGAGTGATTTTCCGAACCAGTGTTAACACTGACGTTCATAAGCGTCTTCTGCGAGTCTATACTGAATAAAGCACTTTTGATTTATAAAATTACTAGCTGAACCGTGCAATTCCGTCTGCATCAAATCGGTTATCGCCGGTTTCAATTGTATTTTTAGACGCGAAAAATTGTAATAAACATTAAAATCTACAGCTTCGAATTGGGAATTCAAATTATCCAGGAACTCACTCAAACATATACCCAGTTGATATGTAAGAGATCTTTTGAAATAATTTTAATCACCCGATCGCAGCATCGGCCACCAGGTTCAATTAAGATTAAAACTAGCTTACTTATATTGGTGGTAATGTAAAAAGAAAGCATAAGGAGATGAATGTAGTTTAATTTTTTAGTTAATCTGTCTGGTATATATAGCTAAAAAAAAAACAAAAAAATCAAGAATGTCATTAGCTACAATTTTTTGAATTTCAACCGTTATCCCGAAGAATCCCTTGCCTTTTGTGGGAAAAAAAGTAACCTAGATGTAACTTTATAATATTAGTTAGGCACCACTGTGTCAAGGTTTGTTAAAATTGGTTGAGTACTTTCGGAGTGATGCGTGTTCACAGGGACATACAGACATACAGAATAAAATTGTAAAAGGATTATTTTTAGGCTCTATATCGATAACAAACTCTACCCGATTATAATTTAAACAAAATTAGCCTTATTACAGCTTTATTACTTTTATCTAATTTAATATATATATCTAATACCTTTAAACGAGCCAAAACTTTTTTTACTGAGTTTTCAGGCAATGAAAAATATAGCTAGTATATAACGGTAAACTTCGCCGCCGCTGTCGAAGCAAAAAATAGTTCAGATGAATATCGGCTGCTTCGAAAATCCGTCTAACCCCAGTTCGAATCCGAGTGATAGCAAAATATATATAAATCCTTTTTTTGTTATAAAAATGCTAATTTTGTGATGCGAACCTAACAATTTATTTCAATTCAAAAAAGTTTTTTAAAGAACCGAGCTAGACTCGGTCGTCCAGGTACTAAGTATTTATAAGTATAGACTGCATTATCTTGTTTAAATCGTGTGTCAATTACGCTAATTCTCTGTGTTGGATAAAAAGAGAATTATATATGCATTTGCAGTTTATTTTATACAAGATATTCTCGACGTCTAACGCTAAGAAACCGGTTATGAACAAGAATAAAATTGATATAATTTATATCAGAATGCACGCAGGTGCAACTCTATCGAATGGAATGTGAAAAGATAAATAAATACATCCTAGTGGAATTGCTTTTTAATTTGTATTTTTATAAAAATCGTATATCTAAAGTTGGTGTCCCAGGTAATGACAGATATAATTTAACTCAAATATATGTTGATCGTTCAAAATATATCTCTAGCATCACCATCATTAGGTTGAAAATCTATCGCCAAAAGAAGTATAGATATGTCCTGGTAGTCTTTTACGTTTAGCATCTTACAAATTCTAAACCACATAAGCATTTAACACCAATTGAAATTGTGGTCAAAAGCTAAAGCATATAAAGTAAAAATGACAGTCATTACAAATGTGAAGTATTCATTTCTTAACGACATTATTCAATCAATTTTTACTTGTCTTGACCGCGAAGTGACCTACATTTCATACGTCTCGCCACAAGACATTATAATTTAAGATAATGAGTATTCTTGATTTTTTATTATTGTTAAAAAATATTACCAAAGCAAATAATGACTTTTTATTTGTATGGTTCCGTGAAACCGGTATCTTAAGAAACTGGACTATCTATACAATTCTTAATTCATAACTAAAAATAATTCACACTTTAAAGATTTTGTATGTAGGTACGCTTTACTGGAGACGAACATATTTATTGGACAATAATTATGATGTAGTCCGGTGAAGCTGTTAAGACCTTGGTGGGTCAATAGCGTAGTAAACTCGAAAAAAAAACAATAATTATGATCGTCTTATACTTTTATGTTTACTATTACTTTTGATGACTTTGAAAAACATTATTGATAGATTATTTTCGTAAAAATATTTTAATGATTAATCCGTCAATACAAAATTTATTGAAAAAAAAATCAAAATATTTATTTATTTTCATGTCCTATTAGTAATTTAAAAAAGCATTATTAATATCCCAACAGTTATTTGTTAAATTAATAGCATTAAAAAACATTATTATAATTATATTCAAAAAAAGGCATTATAAATATCCTTACTCTGTCAATCAGGAAATGATATACGTATATTATCTGTGTACAAAATTTTATTGGGATCGATTAAACCGTCATAAAATTAAATCCTGAAAGGCAGATTGATTATATTTAGTAACTAACTGACCCGTGCCTACTTCGTTAGGCGGTAAATATTTTTATGTGATTCGGTTAGTTCTGAATGCTATGTATTTTGATAAGAATTCATAATTGTTATTGATAATAAACGTCAGTTAACGATTTAAATTATGTTTTTATTAGAAAAAGCTACTTTTTGTGACTTAAATATAAGAGAAAGACATATACTGTTATTGACTCTTTTGTAGGCATTATCAAGCTCTATAACTTTTCTGAAGACCTCAATCATATATCTCTCTCTCATCGTGAAGACAGTGTTCGCAAGAAACGTTTTCGTACGACCGTTTTTTCCTCTGACTTACTTTGCAAATTCGACTACCATGAAAAACTCTTTCAATTTTTCGAGTTAATATGACACTCACAAATAAAGTGACTTTCTCTTGGTAAAAGAATTTTCAAAATCGTTTTAATACATGTAGATATTACCCCCAACAACCTCACAAACTCACAAACTATACTTCTTTACAACATTAGTATAGATTTGATATTCGAGATTGTTTTACGTGGGGAAATCCCTTATGGATACCCACCCACCCGGGGGAGAGGGTGGGTTATGTCCGGCTCGCACGGACTAAAACCCCACGGTGTACCGTCAGACCGTAATTGTTGGGGCGGCAAGGGATCGTACTTGCTACTCAACCTTGTAGAGCCGCCCCAACGGTCCGCCCGGCGGAAGGTGGCCGCCAAGCTCCTACCTATAGAGAGGGAGACTGGGTACACACCAGCTGCCTCCCCTCGCCCGCCGGACCTGTGCAATGAGGAGATGAGCCCCCGGGCCCATCCCCTCAGGTCCGGTTACAGTGGCAGGAGGAGTTGGGCAAAGCGCCGTCTCCTCCTGCCGGTCCTCTGTTGGCGGAGACGGCCACTCAGAGGATCCACCTCACGGGCCCTCTCCGCCGCCTCTTTCTGCGAGATGACCTCCACGCAGAAGAAAAAGTTTTACTTATGTTAATGTAGGTTTGAATAGTACTTTTTTATCAAAAAAAAATACTCATTTCTTTATCTGCATTCCTACTAACATGTATGCAAAATTCCACGATAAACAGTAAAGTAGTTAAAGTATAAAAGCGTTACAAACGGACACTCGTATTTATAATATTCATTAGTAAAGATAAGCAAGGCCTAATTAGGATTTCAATAAAAAATATACAAGTAAAGATATGATTACAAACTTGCCAATACACTCAAAACCGGATATAACGACATTGTAGGGACCAAAAAATTCGTAGTTGTTATAAGTAATACACATACACAACTATAACTACATACTTATATTTTCATTGGTAATCTAGTATAGGTTTAGGTTATGTATACGAAATTGTTTAAAAATGAAATGTCAAAAAAGAAATAAAAATAGTATTATCAGTATTAAACTGGTTGCTAAAAGCAAAAAATTTTTACAAAACTGTTTATCAGTTAGCACACTGAACAAGATGTGTGAATTATTAAAGGTCAAATGATCAGGAAGAGGTTCGGATGGGGTAGGAGAAAGTGCGTAGGTCTAAATAGTCCTTCAATGCTAACTAAGAAGATCTAAAACCGTTCGTATTTTCTTTATTAAGCTATTGCATAGCTTCTATCGCGGGCCTTGAGCGTGGCACCCGATTAGGCCTCCCACGGCAGCGGCTCAAGCCTAGGTTCGATCCCTCGGTAGGGAGCCCTTGAGTGCGTTGCTTGCGCGATACGGTGACACACAAATATACATCACTGCTACAACACTACATGATCACCCCCACACACGTGCACGCCTACACACCTACACGTGAAAGTGGAAGGGTTTGCTTTTTTCCCTCATCGAACTGAAAAACTCTCATATTTCCGATAATAAATATATGGAGGAGTTGCTGAGGCGTGTATGCTTGGTGCACATATACGTTTCAACAACTCATACATATATGAATAGTTAGCTAAGATAGGTCGCGATTTTGCATGCAACAGGCAACAGCCCAGCCGAGGTGTGCCGTGCAGCCTTGAGCTGGTTGCCAAAATAAAATCGGCTGAGTGCCTTAAACGCTCGCCTTAGTAGTCCGGTGAAGCTGTTAAGACCTTGCTGGGTCAATAGCGTAGACATTTCGAAAAAAAACAAAAAAGCCTTGAGCGTGGAGACCGAATCCAAAAATTCCGTAACGAAAAAACCTAACACCAATCAAGTCTCAAACTTTTGTTTCTTATTTCAGTTACCATAAACCTATAATTTCAATGATTAATATTCCTCAATAACCTACATGTATTGTAAGATAACATAAATATTTTGACCAAAAACGAAAAAAAATTGTTTTCTTATCGGTCACCACGCTTAAAAAGTGTAACTTGAATTAACATCAAAGCAAAAAAAAACAAAGGAAAAAAATACTGCATAAATAAAATAAATAAATAGTTATAATTGCATAAGTTAATAAAAAATGCTATGCAATAGCTTTACCGCGGCAGTCCCCGAGTGCCACACGTATTTTTTGCTGGACCAAGTAAACGGTTGGTCGTTATATATAGTAGATGAATTTCGATAAAGATTCGTCGTTGTAAGCGGTACGTCGCTATATCCTATGTTGTTATAGGCAGTATGTTTACTGAATAGTTTACTAGAGATTCGGCCTGGACCTTATGCTCTGGTTGTAATAACCCATCGGTCGTTGTAAACGATGTCGTTATAATCGGTTTTCACTGTATACGAGTATATAAAAGCTCATTTAGTGTGAAACAGGAAAATAAATAATTAAAAAATGCAGTAAAGGGAACCCAAAATAAATTGGTCGACAAATTACTGTATGAACACAACCGTGTCATTTTACGTTACGCTGACGGTTCTTACACGTCTTATTTCAAAAGGCAATTTAGCAATGGAATGTTTGGAATAAGGGCAAACAGGTAATTGTTAATGGGACCCCGAAATTATCAAGTGCGGCACTCAATCGTTACGTCTATATATGTTTTAAGTCCGTGCCAATAAAGATAAAAAAGCTCTATACGTTGTTCTTTTTTAACAATTTTGTTTTTTTTAGGGTCTATTTATTAAGGCAGGCTAACTTAGTTTACGCTATCACATTTAAGAGTGGAGGATCAGAAAGTGCAATAAGAGGAGTTTGAAGTGGTCGTGCGGATGAGTCATGTCGCGTGCAGCGTGTTGTGGTGGGTCGAGGATGAATAAAATATTAAAAAAAAAAAAATTCAGAGACAACAATATCATTCACTGACAATTTAAAGTTAATAAGACGTTCTTATAATTGACTCAAACTTCGTCCTCGAAGAATTTTATGTAAAAACAGTAATTAATAGTCATCTGAATGTATTTAGTCTATTTACTTACCTACTTTTCTCTCGTACTTACGCCGCGTCGTCATTAAAATTACAATAACTTTTGATACAGTTGACCGACTTTAATGAAACAAAGACAAAGTCTTTTTCGGAGATATTCTTTATGATTTTCTTGGTGTGGTTTTATTGTGAACTCAGTACTTTAGCAGTGATGCGTGGTCATACAAACAGACAGAAAGTCAGACATTTCTAAAAATGATTGAAATGAATTTTGTTGCTTATTCCTAGATTCCTTATGATGCAGGTAGCATCATGTTTTTGCATGAAAATTGAAAATGTACAGACACGTTAGATTTACTTACTTATTAAAAGTATATAGGTAGATTATAGAAGATAAAGTTGTCTCAATTTTGTACATAAAATATAATAAGTATTTATAATTGAATTTGTGCACAACTATATTCACAGCATTCGAAAAGATATACGCAGACGTCAATGCCTACAAATTTATTTTAAACTTATTATTTAACATTTAAAATCCATATCTATATCAACTTGAAGGAATGATTTCAAATTTCCCACATTTACAAGAATTAAAATTGTTTTTAATGTAATCTATAACTAACAATTACGTAAAACTTTCGTTCTCATGGTCCCAATTTAATAAATATTGTAATGTGGGAGTGAGAAATGTTAATTTAAGATTCACTACGCCATTGTTCGTTGTGGACTGTTTAAATGATTTATCGTTCCGTTAATGGAATTAACATATTTATCTATTGTTTATAAATAAATCATTGCATACGAGTCTTTTCGGTGGGAGTTTTAATGAAAGTACCTGGGCGACCGAGCCTAGCTCAGTTCTTTAAAAAACATTTTTGATTGAAATCTTAGTAAAAAAAAGTTTTCTATAAATTAAATCTAGCTAGATCAATTTATCGTCCCCGAAACTACCTACATACTAAATTTCACGGAAATAGATGACGCCATTTCCGAGATCTTGAATATATACAAATATAAAAATATACAAGAATTGCTCGTTTAAAGGTATTAGATAATGTTTGTCTATTTTTTAAGTTTCTAAGATTCAGTGAAATAAGCTTAGTTGGGGATTGGCTATCGACCGCTCTATATACTGTCGGTGTATACGTGATTTATGACAAATTTTTAACTTTTCGTGGTAAATAGCTAAGCAAGTTTAGTCTTAATTTACCTACTATGGTAACATTTTTCTTTATCATTGGAGGCAAACATGTAATTCTGATTTCACAAATTTTTACAGAATTTTTTGGTCGAAAAAATTACGTGACATTGGTCTACCTAGTTGTATATCAACCAACTTACGTGGCATTTATTGTTATATTTTGGGTAATTTGAACAATCCGTTTCGTAATTTTTATGTAAAAAAGTGGTAAGTATCCATCCATCCTCAAAAACTTTTTGGTTTATAATCTATACTAATGTTATAAAGAGGTAAAGTTTGTGAGTTTGTGACGTTGTGATGTTGTGACGTTGTAGGGGGTAATCTCATCTATACTAAGATTATAAAGAGATAAAGTTTGTGAGTTTGTGACGTCCTGATGTTGTGACGTTGTAGGGGGTAATCTCAGGAACTACTGATCCGTTTTGGATAATTCTTCCAGTGTTTTATAGCTCATTCATCGAGAATGGTTATAGACTATATATCATCATGCTAAAACCAATAGGAGCGGAGCACAGATGAAAAATGTTTCAAAACTGGGATGTTTTTTCTTTTGAGAACTGCTGCGTGTTATTGTTAGTGTATTTAATTCACGCGAACGAAGTCGCGGGCAGAGGCTAGTATTAAATAACAGGATCTTTTAATTTCTTGACACAACTGGAACTGGATTAAATGACATCGTAGAATTTTTTTCGCAATTCATGTTTTATTTTAACGAATGACTTGCCCCTGATCTTAAAAGACGTTTACCGTGTTTTGAGACAGTTTTTATGTTTTCTGAGTTAAATAGAAATTTCTGAGAAAACATTTTAAATATTGACGTGTGTTTTAAAAACATTGTGTCAACACACTTAACTATTATGGACAGTTTATTTTTATGGCTGAACCAATTTCGACGAGATCATTGTTAAATAGAAAAAAATCATAGTGTTATCTATCTTACCGCTTACGTATCATTTATGATTAGTGTAAAAATAAAGTACCGAACAGAAGCGCAGTTTGTTAAATGTTGAGTCGTTATTCATGTACTAAATTAAATTAAATTAGGACATGATTTTTCTAGAAACCTTGTAAGGTACAACCGAACAGTGCCAATTTTATAAAACATAATCTCTTATATTTTTTCTATGGAAAAAGTTTTAAAAAATGATTAACATATAGTGAATTTATATATAAGAACATCTTTAAATCAAATTATGAAAAATAATATAAAGAAATCTCAAAAAACAAGCGACAATCGAATACAAAACTTTCACACGCGAAATAACAAACGAAATGCTCCAAGTTTCGTTTAAAAAAACATATCAGAAATAAAACTATTGGTTCTCAAACTTTCATCTGTTAAACGTATGTGTATATATTGTTGTTTACGATTTCACGACAACAATTTTCGTGGAGGAAAATTTAGCTAATTTACAATATTAATGGCCAGTGAATGATGCGAATTGTATAAACGGATGTACAACCAAATAAAAATAGGAAGACAGTAGTAAAACAGTTTAGAAACTTCTGGCATGAACAGCCCATAAGTTTCTTCTCTCGACCGACGATATCCCGAGACCTTTTGAGTATTGAGAATCGTATAAAGACGGGGCCTTTTATATCGTGAGAAAGCGGATTCCTTACTTTTTGTTCGTAAACGTGTATATATAGTTTAATTGTACTGCTTTAGCGTTTTATATCTTTATCAGTTTGTATACTAAATATACAAAAACTTGTACACAAAAGTCGTTGTGGTCCAGTAGTTTGACCTGTCTAATATCACTCCGATGTCCACAGGTTCGGACCTATGCATGTCCGCAACGACCTTTTCAGAATTCGCGTACATATATTAATTTAAATTGGTAATACTATCGGTTCACGGTGAAGGAAAACATCATGAGGAAACTTGAACTTGAGAAATGTTCTTATGGGAAAGTATACCAGGTGAATGTTTAGACAGTAGCAACATTTATGAAGAACATTCTGCACTCGATCCTCGTTCTAAATCAATAAAAAAAATAAGTGCTTAATATTTGACCTAATTATATAGAAACATACAATACTTGTACTTAATACTCTAAACATCTATGTTAAACCACAGTATCAATGGCCGTCGGCTGAAGTGAAAGTGAAGCCATAAAGGATCATTTTACGAAGCCTGAATACACAAAAGAGTTTATTGTCCGTTTTATTATCGTAAGTTATTAACTCCGAGCCGCTGCTCACGGGTTTTCTTTGTTCTTTTTGTTGTCTATTAGTATATGTTTTGATATCATTATTTATTCGTCAAATGTAACCAAGAAATATCATAGCCTAGAATACTAAATCTGTGGATGTCTCAGAGTTGGAAATAGTCAATACGTCGGGGCACGATGATTTGGCCATACCTTCTCTCAGGAAGAGACCTATGGTCCTGAAGTGGGTCTTTTACAAGCTAATTTGATGTGATTATAAAACATATTGAGATGTAGTATTCCAACTGACAATTTGAAGAATTTAAAGAAAAATAAAATTTTAAGGAAATTTTAAGACGTAGTTTCTTGGGAAGTATTTGTTCTAAATACTTTGATGAACATTTTATGAAGGGACAATTTGTATGTGATTTCTGGCGATTGCGTCATCTTTAATATATATTTTATTTATTTCCTGATGATGGACTTTTTTATGTCATAGGAGGCAAACGACATGCGGGTCAGTTGGTGTCAAGTGATTGCCGCCATCTTTAGACACTAGCAACACCAGGGGATTAGCAAGTGCGTTGCCAGCTGTGTTTGGGGTAGGGAAAAGGGTGGAGAGTTAGGAAGGGAGGGAAAGAGGAAGGAAGGTGGGCCTCCGGCGCTCTCACTGACCTAACGAAACGCAACAATGCAAGCATTGTTACTTCACGTCGGTTTCGAGTCGGGTGGTACTACCCCGGGCGAGCCGACCCATTCATCCTACAACCAGTAACAGCTTCAGCATGGCTCTACCACCTACAAAATATTCTATTAAATTAAATATTTAATCTTTTTATGTTAAATATTTTTCTTAAGCATCGTACATTTAAAATTCAATAAAGCGTTTTTTTTATGTATCTATAGTAGAAATAAATTTACAAGCGAAAAGGTGACAATAAATATTTGAGATAACAATTCTTTATTTAATTACAACGAGATTTATATGTTATTTAAAATTATTCTAAGAAATTCAATAACATCACAAATTATTCCAAGATTTTCATAGTTTTATTTGGTCCTTCACGTCTGTAGATATCTATACATGTAAATTAAAATGTTTATGTCATTGTCTTTAATGCTCTTGAAATATTTGAAATTATTTTCATAAGCCTTATACGAATGGTTTAGCAAAAACATTGTAAAACCATTTTTCGCGAGAACGAATTACCCGATTAGGCCTACCACGGCAGCGGCTCAAGCCTAGGTTCGATCCCTCGGTAGGGAGCCCTTGAGTGCGTTGCTTGCGCGATACGGTGACACACAAATATACATCACCGCTACAACACTACACGATCACCCCCACACACGTGCACGTCTACACGCTTACACATGAAAGTGGAAGGGTTTACTTTTTTTCCCTTATCAAACTGAAAAACTCTCAATTTTCCGATAATAAATATATGGAGGAGTTGTTGTCCTACTAGTTTAATCATCGTTGTTTTTAACTACGAACGGTTGATACACAATTGATAACACTAGGTATTGCCTGCGGGTTTGACCAATAAAACGTAAAACCGTGTTAGTACCTATAAGATATTGAATATAGTATTTCACATATTTCTGGTTTATTTAAATGCTAATAATACACCTACTTTGGAAAAATCTTTATATAAAGTATTCCAATTTACATGTGTTTGTAATTTTTCTGCAACTAAACGGATTTACCGGTTTTAAGGTTTTTTATACTTATGGGGTCACCTGAATAGTTCTTAAATATAGTTCGTTCTAATAGAGGAAGGTTGTTCAAACGGTCCGTCACGAGTGCTTTTTGAATTAACCTCTAAAACAATTGCCTAAATAGAATTATTCACACATTTCGTTTTAGAAGTAGTCTTTTTCACAAAAATCTAGAATTAAATTAAGATTTAAATTCTTATTATGAGTATAAATTATAGAAAATTCGTGACGAACTATTTTAAATAGAATTTTGAAATAGAATTAAAGCCAAAAATATAGTAATTTAAAAGAAACGTAGGTTGTTAAAAAGGAAAACATTCCAGTGCCGTGTAAACATAGTATTATATTTATTCTTGTCAGCTTGAATGAGCTTCGCGAGGTCACAGCGAATGTTTGGACCGGTTCTCTCAGAAAGTTATTCAATTCCGATAGTCTCCTATTAAAGTTGTAACGTTTATTTTCAATCGTTATTCTTTTTTCTACCATCGGTATGCGATTGATCAGATATCTTGAAGTGTCAAATTATTACGTCAGCTATTTTATTATTAAGCTAACTGGAGTTTTGGCGGGATTTTGGAATGCCATGCCATCTTTATATTTTATCCATAATCTTGTGTTATTTGGATCTATATTGTGTAATGTTGGTGATGCTTTACGTAATACAGTTTGGTTATTGTGCATAAGTAAAGTGGATTGGAAATAATACCACGGAGCATGGATTCTGAGTTGCCACATAAACTCCCTTGGAAGTTCTAACAAGACGGCTACCATCTTGTTAGTTTATTGAAATTATATGAAGAAACTTGTAATATCGTTACTCACTTGACAAGGTCAGTAATAGTCTACTAGAAGACTTGTTATCAAATGTAAAATAGAAGAAATATTAAGCTGTCTAATATACCTCTAGGTTGTATTTTTCTATATTTTTTATCACGTAAATGTAAACCCTGCTAATGATTTTAAAATCTATCAATTATGCTTTTGTCCAATAGAAAATCGCAATCATATGTAGTCTAAATGAGACTGAAAAATACTTTACATGTAAAAGTTCCGTGAAAATCGGGCAAACCCTTTGAGAAATTAATTTGAACTAACGAGAGACATTGGAATTTGATTTATTGTTTTTTTATTGTACCACGGCAATGTGATTGAACTATACCTTAAGGTAAGAATAATATAATCCAAAAAGAATCGCAACCACGGAGAAATGAACTATTCGTAACCAATTGCCACTGTCATGCCGGCCTGCATATACTATATTCGACTTGTTCAGTAAATTCATATTATCTCGAAACTTACACAAACTGTGTCATAAATGCATAGAAGTTAGCTGTAGTACGAGTCATGGAGCGACGTAGAATAATTGTCAAAATTATTCTCTTCAGCACCATTTTTCAAAATATTAAGATGGATTTTTTTTTATATAATAGGAGGCAAACGAACAGATGGGTCACCTGATGTTAGGTGATCACCACCGTCCATAGACACTTGCAACACCAGGGGAGTCACAAATGCGTTGCCAGCCTGTGTTTGGGAGGAGGGCAGGGGGGACAGGAAGGGAAGGAGGAAGGGGAAGGGGAGGGTTAATAAGATAATAAGATGTAGAGCTATATTGTTATTTTGTAAAAAAAACATGGTTACAATAAAGAAAAATAAAATTACAACCATAAAAACAAATGCTTTTTCTTTTTAAATCGTTAAAGTCTAAGAATAAACTCATATTACCATTATGATTTAAAATTACTTTTGAATAAATACCCTTAAACTACTACAAGATGTATATATTAACCTTAAAATTAACAAATACGTAAATCATTTCAATTATTTTATTCGTACATAGAATAAACTAGAACTTTTTGTAGGTGGTAGATCCCCACTGAAGCTATTTTTGGTTTCAGCATGAATGGGTCGGCTCCTCCGGGGTAGTACCACCCCTCTCACAGATAACCGACGTGAAATAACAGTGCTTGCATTGTTGTATTTCGTTCGATCAGTGAGAGAGCCGGAGGCCCACTTCCCTTCCTCTTTCCTTCTTTCCCTTTCCTTCCCCTCCCCCTTCTCCCATATACAGTCTGGCAACGCATTTGCGATGTCCCTGATGTCGCTAGTGTCTATGAACGGTGGTGATCACTTAACATCACGTGACCCACCAGTTCGTTTGCCTCCTTTGATATATATAAAAAAAAAAAAAAACATTTGGATAACATAAATACTTAAAAAACTTTTTAAACTTAATATTATGCAAATAACACGACCGTAGAAGGTTGAGACATCAAATCTGCATGAATACGTAACACAAATAAAAGTGGACTACTGCAATGTAACAGTAATTAGATTGAGATAGAGATAATATGAATTACTCATGAAATATTCAAAATAAAAAATTAAAGCGACTTTCAAATGCAAACTTATGAATAGCGAATTAATGTAGCTCAGAAATCTATGATTGAGTAAATAAAAATTAAGATATCATTTTAAACAAAATCGAGCCAGTATAAGGAATGCTCACAGAAATAAATACTCGATACAATAGAATGTGTTTTGTTTTAATTTTTTAAATTAATTACCTATAGTGTGAATTATTTAAATTTCATAGTTTATAGATTGAAATTACTATCGTTAGTTTGGTTACCACATCTATTGGCATTCCAAGCAATAAGTATATTACATTTTAGTATAGTTTAGTTTAGTAGAAATATCAGTATTAGATGTACACAGGCACCTATACGGCCACGCTTACTACCATGTCATGACGTGAAATTATAAATTTATCTCCCGCCAAAGTTACCGTTTAACGCGCATAAAGGATTAAAAATATTACGCACATGACGGACAAATGTATTGTCAATTCTGTTCTGTCAATCTTTATAAAAAATATTAAATTTTAATTTGTTACAATCAAATGTATTTTTTTTTCTCGAACTGACTACGCTATTGACCTAGCAAGGTCTTAACAGCTTCACCGGACTACCCAGTCAAATGTACAAAAGTATTCCATCAAGTGTTTTGAAATTTCGACAAAATTTTGTAAAAATACATGTATGTTTTATATGCAGTTTTTGAAAAAACTTATCTAACTTTGTGTTCATACTTGATCCAACAAAGCTACGGTCCTTCGTCAAGGTCGCGTTATCGTTTCTCCCGATTGGATATCTCAATTATTTCGGGTCAATATTCGAAACTGTACTTAATCGGTCCTTTGAGGAATTCCAAACGGATTTAGAAAGCAACGACGGGTTTCCAGAAGAGTGAAAAAGTACCTGTTAGGTGAACGTGATCTATCGTCATAGAAGTCAAGGGCATGCCTGTGATTTATAAAAAGGTGGAGATACTGTTTCACATTTTGAAACAAAACGGTACTGAGTACGTGTTTAGAATTATTGTGTTGTGAATAAGTTACGGTTTCATTCCGTTCGGCGTGTAACTTAGAAGTAATACGGTGGATTAATTACATATGACATTGTTTTTGTCACACTATGGAAAATTTTCACAGTAGGGATGTAGGTACTTCATTTCTTTTAACGATTATAACATATAAACAGTTAAATATATTTATTATAAATCATATAACAAAAAAAAAATACTGGTATTACGGGAATAGAAACTGTAATCATAGCTCATGACGTCACACCTTTCGAAACATTGTTCAGGTATTTACATTTTGGTTTATTGGGGCCATATAATTATTACGTAAGCACTATTGGGGGTGACGGGTCTTATATCTGCTTATCTTTGATGATATAGGGGTTGGGTGGTCTGAATGAGAGATTACGTCAGCAATATTCATGTATTCAACCACAACGGGTATAGAAATATTTATATGAATATTTAGGTAAGCTAGGAGGGGGGTAAGGACATTGCTTACTTTTGTCAACCAGGGGGAGGGGTGATCAGAAGGTACAAAAAATCTTTTTAATATTTGAACTGCCCCCTTCATACCGAATAATTATGGTAATGATTCAGGTTAGTTCGTGTCAATAAGGAATGCCTACATTTTCCAATGTAGCGTTTCTTTTTAGTACAAAGTTGACGCTTTTTTATTACTTTTGACAAGGTTTCGTGGTCGAATGCTGTCGATGATGGCCTCATAAGGTGGGTAAACTCGCTAACCCACGCAAAGCGTTCCCACGGTAGAAATTCTAAAATCCATCAATGAGTTACGTAAATTCCTATTATTGTTAGAGCATCGATCAGTAGAATCGATTTCGTGTCGTTATCGATTATTCGATTACTATCTCAACTGTAAATGTCGATTAATTTTAACCATTTAATATCACTAGGATAATCAAAAAGCTAGAGTCTGCATACCTTATCTATAACTACAATTAGAATGTAAATCTAACGTCTTTGTAGTTTTTAAATATTTCTAAAAAAAATGTTGGAAGTGTCTAGATAATAGATATAAAATAGTCTAAATGATAAAATATATTGCAATCAGTTTAAGAAATTTTGTCTGTATATGTGCATGAACACGCATCACTGCTAAAATACTGCGTTCATGTTAAAAACTTTTCACAAAAATTATAAAACATATCTTTGAGTAACATTTAGTCTTTGGTTAATTGAAAATGGTTAGGTCTATCAAAAGTTATTGTACTTTTAATAACGACGCGACTAAGTACGAGAGAAGCGTAGATAAGTAAATAGACTTATTACATTAAGATGAGTTTATTAATTGCTGTTTTTTTTTTTTCATAAGGTTTCACGTGGATGAAGCCGCGGCTACAGGCAGTTTAATTTAAAGTCATAATTATACCAGAAATGTAAAAATCACATACATTATGACATCCTAACTAGTCCTTTGTAACTAATATTATAAATGCAGGTGCGAGTATATTTGTTTGTTACGCTGTCATTACCGTAACTACTCTATCGACCATTATGTTTTTTTGTGTACGTCGCTATGGATACAAAAACCGAGATGAAACTATTTTGTTTTAACTTAAAAATTATCAAGTTACTAACATAAAATTACCAATAATTGTTCGAAAATATCACATAACCTTAAAACCATGATCATGAATGTTTTAGTAACTACGAGTTTCTGCGAGGAGGAGTAATCCTCTCTTTCGGCCCCTGCTCCTGCCCCCTCAACCTTTATATCTAGATGCGAATGGCAAATGCAATCCCCCAAAACACTGCTTGCTCTTTTATTCCAGTTTGGTTAGGTTAGGCTAGACTGCGACCGCGACGAGGCCCTTAAGGAGGGGCCGACACCGGCCAGGGAGTAGACGCAGTGCCAGTTCGGCAGCTCCTGCTCCCTGGCCTATGGGTGATTGAAGGCACCATGAGGTTTTAGTCCGTGCAAGTCGGACATGCCCCACCCTCAGCTGTCTGGCGAGGGTGGGTATCCGTAGGGATTTCCCCATGAAAAAAAAAGGCTACACCGCGAAAAACGATAACGCGAGCCGGCCGCTTATGTAATACACAAGTTCGTTCTCTTTATTTGGAATCTTATTTCGTAGTAACAAATAAGCGAATTGTGGAAAGTAATATATATTTTTGTAGGAAACTGAAGGATCTTCAAAAAAGATCTTATATATTTTTTTTTATACTTTTTAGATGTAGAGCCTAACTCGGTTCTTTAAAAACATTTTTAAATTAAAATGAACTGTTAGGTTTGCCTTATAAAATGAACATTGTTTTACAAGAAAAAATACATTAAAAATATATATATCTCTTCTGCTGTCACTCGGATTCGAACTGGGGTTACACGGATTTTCGAAGCAACCGATTTCCATCTGAGCTACTTTTGTTTTGACAGCGCCGGCGTAATTTACCTTTATTTTAGCTATATTTTTTATTATCTGAAAACAGTTAATTTTTTTTATAAAATCCATCTAGATCGATTTATCGTCCACGAAACTACCTACATACTAAGTTTCACGGAAATAGATGATGCCGTTTCCGAGATCCTGAATATATACAAATATAAAAATATACAAGAATAGCTCGTTTAAATGAATTAGATAGATAAAGATGTTGGAGATAGTAAGCACGCTAAGCCTAGAGGGAACAGGCTCTCAAGTGGTAGCTCCCGGAACACAACAGCAGGTGCTTAGCGAGAGATTTTAAATTTGAGCTTGATAGCTAGTCAGGCAGACTTACGAAAATCCCCTACCTACCACAACCATTTTTAGCTATGCTGATTTGTTTATAAATTATTCAAGGTCAAAGTCCAACCTCAAATGGTATATGATGACTTCTGCAATTCTTTATATTATGTCATAAAATAATGGCTCAAAACATAAAACGTTATATTTTATCATTTATATGTAAGAAGAATGTAAATCCAAGGTGTCTGTATATTTTCGATTTTCGTGAAAAAAAAATAGCTGCAAGTGTCTAGGAATGAATAATAAAATACATTTCAATGATTTTTAGAAATGTCTGCTTGTCTGTTTATATGAAGACGCATCACTGCTAAAGTGGGGTTCACAATAAAACAACACCAACAAATGAAGCATATCTTCGAGAATAACTTAGTCTTTGTTTGTAATTGCAATGACGACGCGGCTAAGTACGAGTGAAAAGTCGATAAGGAAATAGATGCATTGAGATGACTTTATTAATCTATGGTTGGCCCCTTATAAATAAATTTAATAGCTGCGCTCCAGATAATGAGATGTGTTTCTAGCCTTCAATCTCATTGATCTAGTACGGCGTATGCAGATGCACTAGGTAGGAACTTTTTGGACGTCAATTTGACAAATAAGATATTTGGTCCCACCAGCGTCTTTATTCATTGTTTTTTACATGAGCTTCCACGCAAATGAAGTCGCGGGCACTGCTAGTCTCAAATAATTCGTTTTTACTAACATAAAAATGTCGACAGTTTGAAAACAAGCAATAATTACGAAACGTGACGTCCTTGGCAGCATTAAAAAGTATTAACCTATTTGCGTAAAGCAATACAAAGTCAATGAAGTCACTGTATGGCCCTTGTTTACATAAAAGTTAACATTAAACGACAAAATGTTTATTACGCCAGGGTTATTCGTTTTCACTTTTACACTTGTTACTATATTATAGCCTTTTGCTTGAACCGTATTTTCGACTGTAGGTCGGATTTTTTCTTGCGTGTGTGGCCCTAATTCGAATAGGACGTCGGTGGTCGTCTCACTCCACCCCCTTGCGAGGGCGGACGACGGAACTGTGACGAGGCGTTCTGCCTCTTTCAGTGGCCTTTCGTCGCGGCCCATGAATATGGGTCGGTACTTGGGGCGCATATTCTGTGCTAATTTTGGTGATTGGGTAGGCTACCTTGTGGGTAGCCGGGCATTCTGCCGTGCAATCATAGCCATCTAACTTTGCTGATAATCTTGTATGAGAGCCCGATATAGTTCAATAGCTTTGGGGTTTCCGTGGCTTCTGTCTTGGATATCCCGAAGGACACTAAGAATTCTTGCTTTTCTCCCGGGCGGCGTGGGCGGCTGGGTCGTCTCGCGGTCGGTTTGGGATGTGCTCGATTCGTTCGAGGGCTTCTTTGCGTGCTGTGACGGGTTTCATAATATATGTTCGGAATCACCAGTCCGGATTATGGATCCCGCACGTTGGTTGCGCATTTGTCTGGGGTAAATTGGGCACCGCAGGGCATCATTAGCGGGATGTGGCCCCTATGCAGTTAGCGCAGGTGGCTGCTTCCTCGCGTGGGCGTTCACATTGGTGCGCCGGATGTGGTCCGCCGCACCTTACGCAGGCGATCGGTCGGTGGCATTGGTGCGAGGAGTGCCGAAATAGCTGGCACTTCGAACAGGACCATTATTTTACATAAGGTCATCGGTCTTTGAGGATCTTGAGGGGGTAAGCACGCTAAACCTAGAGAGGTCTGTCTCTCATGTGTAGTTGCCGGAACACAACGACCAGTGCTTGACAGCTGGCCATTCGAACATCAATACATGATTGTGGCCAATGATATTATAACTATGGATGTCTTAAGCTCTTCGACAGCGCCTTGTTTGACCAAACCTGGCTAGCTGTCTTCCTTTTAACCTGCCCCGTCATTCCTCTCGTATCTAAGCGATATATAACTAATTCTTTTTCACCACCGTTATTGAGAATATGCCGTCTTACTTCCACGCTTTATCTAACAGTTTACGTATGTGTGCGATTTCGAGCAATTTGTTTTGTCAAAATATTAATGTAGGTCACATATTTACACCTTTAATAGTAGTTATAATATCATTGATTGTGACCGATGGAGGACACACTACTATACTTTATACTGAATAACACATAGGCTGTAATTTGTAAAGGTATTGTGGAAATTAGCCAAAATATAATACTGTCAAGTAAACAGAGTAAATTTGTTATCTGAGAAATATCTTGGCGCGACTGTTAGAATTATACAAAAACAATATCCGAGTATGGTATCGTTATTCATAAATACACAAAGTAGACCGGTTACCGATTCGCCAGACTGTACGTTTAAGGACCATGTTGGTGTCACCAACGATGGTGATGTCTGGAGTAGACATCTATCTCTGTGCATCCAATAAAAATGATTGCATGGTTATTGTATATTAAAAAAACAAACCAGATCGAATTTCTTGCCGTTTATTCTCGATATTTGGCTTGTTTTCCGAAGCGATGGAAGTTTTGGTGTTCATAAGCGCTTTTTTAGGGCATAAATCGATTCAAATATTTTTGATTACTACAAAATACTATATTTAAAATAGCGTGGTTAGTGATTTCACTTTAGAATATATAAAAAGAGTATTTATTTGTGACAAAAAAAGAAAATATAGATGCATATTTTAACATATTGAACCAGTTTTAAAGATCTACACAGCTTTCTAGAAATTCTTGGCCTTGATTTAAATCTACTAATAAATAAATAATTAATGCACGATCGCTCATTTATATGCATAAGACTATTAAGTACTAACTGTTTTCCGCGACTTCGTCTGCATTGTTTATCGTTTTCATAATTCATTTTATGTATAGGTCAAAACTTGAAAGCAAAAATATGCTTCGCTTACACAATTTCTTTATAAACAATGTTACCTGTCTACCTCTCCCTTGCTGCGTATGCGTACCAAACCGCTTCTCCCACTTCTCCGCGGTAAAAATCATATATCCCTAAAAACACAGCTTACAACAATTGCGATAGTTTTTTTTATTGTTGTTTGATTGTGATAGTTTTTTGTAAAAAAATTGATTGTTGGTAAAGTCTGTTTACGGAATGGAGTGGAAGAGAGATCGCGCCTCTCTATTAGTTCTGATATGCAGATGTTTTAATGTATTTTGTGCAACATATTGCGTATTAATTATACGTAAACAGAGCTCACTGCTTGGCTAATGTTATACGAGACGAGGAATTCTACGAAGCCTTACAAACGGCCTTTAAAACCTATAACTTCCTTGAAGGAAGTAAGGTGATATCGGAAGCGTGCGGTCTACCTCTGTGCGCTTTAATTGAAAACCTATAAGGATGGAACGGGTTATGTCTTATCTACTCATTGCCTTTAATTTTGCTATTGCAACCATTACATAGTTTAATAATACTCTAAAAAGTTCTCTACTTCCCGGTAAAAACCTCATCACAATGGGTTTATTAGTTCCGAAGACTAATTTGAACAAAAAATAATAATAATTTGAATCCATTTATATGCATACGTGAAACTAAGATAAATGACAATAATAGATACAATAATATTAATTTAAGTCTGTATTCCTTACTGATTAATTTCTTTCAAATAGCTATTAACTAACTAACTAGCCATTTTCTAGAATCTTACATGCGAAAACATATAACTGGTGTATAAAATCTATTTAGTTTGAACTTGTAATAAATCACTGTTTATTTTCCTATAAATTAAAAATAAATGGAAATAGGACACGGTTATAAAAATACTAGATCCTACCCGCGGCTTCGTTCTGTCTGGATGGAAGACACGCTATACTTAATTGAAGAGACGTTATTTTGCCGAAATCCATCATAAAATTTTAGTTACTTACTTTGCACTTTCGCCTGGATATTGATTGACCGCTACAACCTCTTATTGCAACAAAAAACGTGAGGAGGTTTTTCGTTAACGCAAGACTTTAGCAGCGACGTGTGTTCATACAAACACATTTACAGACAGACAGTCATTCGTAAAAATGATTGAAATGTATTTTAAACTTATTTCTAGACACCTCCAACATTTTTTTTAACGAAAATAGAAAAAATACAGACACTTTTTACATTTTTATTCTATCTACAGATAAGATATAATAATCGTATTGTAGTTCTCTTGTATAAATATATGTAAAAAGGATTTTAAACTATCTGTGATTGGTCAAATCTAACACTGTTTGTTCTGCCACCATTGATTTTTATTTATATATAATAATTTAACTCATTTAATCTGCCTACTATTCTTCATTATTGTTTTGTTTAATAATTCGTTTTTTTTTCTTTAACATTGAAATTTAATAATAACTATTTATAAAACGTAGGTATAACTATTCTATTCTATTGTCGTTCAGTTTTTATTGGAAAATAACGTGGTCAAAGCCTCGGACTATTGATAGTCTAAGAGAAACCTTTTTTTTTTCTTTTTTTTTTTTACGTGGGGAAATCCCTTATGGATATCCCACCCTCCCGGGGGAGAGAGTGGGTTATGTCCGACTCGCACGGACTAAAACCCCACGGTGTACCGACAGACCGTGATGTTGGGGCGGCAAGGGATCGATCTAAGCTATTCCCCTTAGATAGCCGCCCCAACGGTCCGCCCAGCGGAAGGTGGCCGCCGGGCTCCTACCTATAGAGAGGCAGCTGGGCACACACCAACTGCCTCCCCCACGTCCGCCAGACCTGTGCAATGAGGGGATGAGCCCCCCGACTGCATCCCCTCAGGTGCTGCCCACCCGACCCACAGAAACCCGACGTGAAGTAACAGTGCTTACATTGTTGCGTTTCGTTCAGTCAATGAGAGCGCCGGAGACTCATCTCCCCTCCTCTCCCCTCTTCTCTTCCTTCCCCTCCCCCTTTCTCTCCATTCCCCCAAACAGAGGTTGGCAACGCACTTGCGACTTAATAGGGGTTGCTAGTGTCTATGGATGGCGGTGATCGCTTAACAACAGGTGACCCGCATGTTCATTTGCCTTGTATATGACATAAAAAAAAATCTACAACTTTTTTTTGAGTAATCTAAAAAGTACAGACGCATTAGATACACATTCTTATTATATATATAGATATTGCGTATCTCAGATCATGTCAGAAGGGTTATCACGTTATATACAATAATAGTGTGAATGTACAATGTCTCTTTCTTTTAAAATCGTTTTTATGTAGGAGTAAAGGGGATGTAGTTGTGACGCGAAAGTTATATTTTACTTTACAACCGCAATGAGACTATCCTTTGCTACATGAAATACGAGCAAAAAGTTTTCGGAATGCGATTGTGAATAAAATATCAAGGAATTTGCGTTAGCTGCATTTTATTTCATGATTTCGTCGAACTCCGGTGGTATTTTTTATTTTACAAAATAATTACGTATGTTATAATCATTATGGTGAGTTTATTATTATTATTTCATTATATTTTTTAACCAATGCGACCATGATTTCTTACGGATTAAATTATGTAGATAAACCTTCCTCACGAATCGCTTTATCTACTGGTGAAAACCGCATGAAATTCCGTTCAGTATTTTTAATAAGCATAGATATAAGCAAGCATATATAAGTGTGGTGTGTGGTCTTGAGAGCTAATGCCCTTCTAAATTTGGCCTGTTACTATGGGCGAGAATGTAGTCTACCACTAAAACCTATGCGGTGTTATTACAAAAAAGTTAAATACGTATTGTTTTAAAAAGGTTTCGTACTAAAAGTACCGCGGTCGCCCGAGGCAAGTTCGTGTTATCCTTTTTTCGCAAGTCTAACCTAACCTAACCAAAGCGAGACAAAAGAACAAGATGGCGAACAGTCACCGAGTACGGGGCATTTAAAACGTAACCGTTTTAAAGCAAATATTCAATACGCATTTACCTTTTTTGTAATAACACCGATGTAGTTATAAAAAATAGTATTTTTCATTTGTTTCAATCTTACAAATAAATTAAACGCGTTGAAAATACCGGACATAACCTGAAAATTTACGACAACACTAATCATACCAGATAAAAGCTTAAACTCCAATGTTTACCGTATTAATGCACCATATGTAATACGCGTTTCGTTTGATGAAAATTCATTTGCTTTAATTTTAGACTTGTTTCATAATTTTACGTTCGACCGAACTAAAATCTCGTTTATTTTCGCTTCCTATATCATAATATCGTATATATTAACATAATTAACGTGTCCAATTATATTACGTTTAAAAATAATTCCATGCAGTAACTAATACGTAAGTATTAAAGATTATATAATGATATTTTTGAACAGAATGTTACAGTTATATTATAAAGCAAAGTCTTATGCCACGTCTGTCTGTTTGAGATAAACTCAAAAACTACTGAACGGATTCTAAAGCAGTAGATAAAGTGGAAGGTTTAAGTATATAATTCGAAAAGGTATCCTTTTATTAACAAGGCGGGGCAACGTCCGCCGGGCCAGCTAGTCTTTCACTAAAAGCTAAAAGTCTTTTACAAAAAAAATTCAATCGTATGTCTGTTTAATTATCCAAAATTTCTCTGTCTTCTTTATAAAAATATTACGTAAAAATATGACGTTTACATTTTAGAAAATATCCTCGGTACAATAAAATAAATTTCCGCTTGTCTATCGCAGCCATTTTGACCAGTCATGTGATTTTCCTATCAATGTATCCATTACGTCACATCCTGACATTACTAACATTGATTAACTGTAATGGTAGACTAACACATAAATACTTTAATTAATGCGACCATGATTGCAATATTTAAAACATAAATTAAATTAATATCGAGAGTTTACTGTAAAAACCCGTTAAATAATATTTTCTCAAGCTTGTTATTGGTATAATGTCTGTTGAAGTTTTTAATGGTAAAACAGGTAAATTTACTAATGTATTCAAGATTTAAACTTTCAAGACCCAAAACTGTCTTTACAGGCATATAAATCAACGATTATTTTACAATTAACAGGCATTCGTACCCGCATGTTCAATGGTGCAAAGGTCAACCTCTTGTGTCATACTTGCGAATGACAAGTTTTTTTGGTTCAATCTATTAGTCTATCTTGTAATGGCTTTTATTTTTTATTCACACTTTTGAATTATTTCACCCTATATTTTACATTATTGGTGATATCTTAGGAATTATAGTTCGATTATTATCTGCAAATGTAGTAATTGAGAAAAAACACGAACCATGGATTCGAGATTTTATAAAAACTCTTTGGTTATTTATAACAAAAAAGCCACCATCTTGTTGGAACATAGAAGTCATAATAAGAAATTTTTTAATAATATAATCCACTAATAATAGCAATAATTATCCTCAACATAGAGTAATGGTTGTTAAGATAGGTAGAAAAAGAATTAGTTAAAAAAAATGTTGGTTACTTTATATAGGTTATATAGCTTCTTTGAAAATTCAATCCTTTATAGCATACTAGCCTCTGCCCGCGACATCGTCCGTGTGGAATAGTTGCTTTGGACTAACGGTAACACGCAGCGGAAACTCTGAAGAGGAAAAAAACCCGATATTGAAACATTCTTCATTAGTGCTCCGCTCCTATTGGTCTTAGCGTGATGTGTAGCCTATAATTTTCCTCGATAAAAGAGCTATATAACACTGAAATATTTTTTAAAATCGGACCAATAGTTCCTAAGATTACCCCTTACAACATCACAAAGTTTATAATATTAGTATACAGTTCTCAAAGTCGTAAATTTAGTTTTTTTTTTCCGAACTGACTACGCTATTGGCCTTACTAGGCCTTCACAGCTTCACCGGACTACTAAGGCGAGCGCTTAAGGTACTCAGCCGATTTTGTTTAAGTAACATGCTCAAGGGTGTACGGCACACTGCGGCTTGGGCTGTTACCGGAAATAACCCGATCTGACCTAGCTAAACTATGTTAGCTATACATGTGTTCATTTTTGAATCATAAAATTAAAATTGCATGATTCAAAAACACAACATGTAAATCGGAAAGGTAAATTTAGAAATTGTTCTAACCATAATGTAACCTACTATAGTGTAGTATACTACTATACTAACTTACTAAATTGTTGCAAAATGTTGGTATTCGAAATACGCATCGGCTCAGAACATATTTATCTTTGCAAAGATTCTTTCTATCTACATTAGTCAGTTATCTACTTATATTTTTATAATAAACATTTGAGGCAGATAATTTATAGAATGCTTCCTACTTATTACATAATTGATATGGTATCAACCCCCTGTTTTATATCTCTCAAGGCCATAGTATTATTTTGGGCACAACTGAAAATCAGCGCTCACTTGTTGTTCACGTGAGTTAGTATATTTTGATGTTTAGTAACTGTTTTAGTAATGTTCTGGTATTATAATTGAATGCTGTACTTTGCTGTGTGTACTATTATGTTTCATTGTATCCCTGTTTAATCCAGAATAAATGTCCGTTTCCTCTGTCTTTCTTTGTTTTGATGGACGAAATATGCCTGTTTGAAAAAGATATTTTTTTTAATATCTCTGCTATCGTTTCGGTCGCACCAAATACATGATTAAGGGACGGGTCTTTTGTTATTCGATCATCATATTTAAAAGTATGTGAGAAACCCCGTCGTATCTCTAAATGAGAGATGCAGGTACCTCAGGTAGTTTTAGGTGCGGTACGTTTCGTAACAAACGAGACGAAATGATTTATAACGGTCCTCGGATTTATTTGCTCTCTTCATAATCTTGTGGAATTTCGTAAGGCTTCTGTGTGCCAATTGGGTGTTACATGCATTATCTTGCGTAGCGTTCTTTCACGTTTTTTTTTACATATATAGGTGTGATGTAAAACAGGTTTAATTTTAATATACAACTTTTTAAGGTAACTTGTTATTTAGAAAAAAGAGTCGTATATATCAATGACTTTTGATTTATATTTTATAAAAATATGAATTAGTATTATATTTCCATTATTTTTAATTGAATAAATATTATTTTATACTTACATAAGTGACACTGGATTTAATCTAAGAATGGAATCGTTATAGAATAATATACAGTAAAACCCTTCAAACAAAAATACGTCTTATATTTTATGTATTCTCAAAAAACAGTGATGACAATTATACTGATAAATAATAATAGTTAAAATGAATAATATCTAACTAAAAAAAAAATCCGATACGAAATATAAATAAGAGTTGTTGAGGTATGTATGCTTGATACACGTATATGTTCCAATAACTCATATATGTATGAATAGTTAGCTTAGGTTAACTCCAATAGGTCGCGAATTGCACATATCGGGCAACAGCCCAAGCTGAGGTGTGCCGTGCACCCTTGAGCTAGTTGTCAAATAAAATCAGCTGGGTGACTTATGCGTTCGCATTAGTAGTCCGGTGTAGCTGTTAAGACCGTGCTAGATCAATAGGGTAGTCAGATTGAAAAAAAAATCCAATTCAACTAAAAATGTAATAATAAAAATGAATAGAAACAAGACGAATAAATTCAAAGCATTTCAATAACGCAGTAATGATTAAAATAATGTAATATATGGTTTGAGGTTTGCTTTGATTATTTTTTTGGTATTACTAATTTTAGTTCCTTTGCGTTTCCATTAGATTGTTCGAAAAAAGTAACCGTTTGACCATCTTTGATACATCAAAACTGACCATAGAACTATAGGGTAATTCTTCTTAGTTCATAGTAAATATGTTTTTTGTTTAATCAGATATGTCACAAACAAGCTTCATACCAGGACAGAAGTTTTCATAATGTTTTATTGTGTTAACTGTTTAGCATACTTTGTACAAT
Organism: Antheraea mylitta; assembly: GCA_014332785.1. NCBI lineage: Eukaryota > Metazoa > Arthropoda > Insecta > Lepidoptera > Saturniidae > Antheraea > Antheraea mylitta. The sequence goes on along the minus strand of JACEII010000012.1, from coordinate 3,047,458 downwards.
ATCGTCTGCGATCTAACACACAGCTGTGAAATACCTGACGACATTTTGCGTTAAAAAATTCCAGCTGGAATTTCGCTTTACGTGTAAGAAATGTGTATATTTAATATTTTGTAATCATAGTATATAAATAAACTTTAAGTATAAACATAAAATACGATATATATTTTAGTCGTTTTGAAGTAGAAACTTCTTTTTTTTTGGTAGGTGAAAATCTTATAAGTTCGCATCACCGATGACCTCGACATGCTCGTGAAGTATTGTGCTTGTGTCAGACTAACGAGGCGTAGTATAGTGGCCTGTGTACATGTAATACTTATATATTGTATTCGGATTGAACAACTCATCATATTTTTGGTTAATGAATAAACTGTATGTTTTTATGCATATTTCATACTTGTTATAATTTTATAATCCGGAGTGCCAACAATGCCATGTCAAAACCTGATTAAAATTAGTAATTTCAATTTACAAGGTATGAAAATTAAAGTATTTAGACTACAATTGAATTAGAAATTCAAAAGAGAACTCAAAGTTTCCATTTTGAGTATTCAAGTCTGTGGACAGTCCTTTTTGGAGAGTGTAAGAAGTCCATAATTTATAATTGTCAAAACAAGGTTAGTATCAATGAAAGTGTTGAAAAATTATACAAAAAGTGAACAAATAAAGTTAATTTTTTTTTTTTATAAAAAATATAATGACAAACTGACGCTCAGTAACTAAGTTGCCATTTCATTTAAGTACATAGTTTTTTACATTTTCTTTGTTAGTGGATATACCCGTGCAAAGCCGGGACGGGTAGCTAGTTTTGTATATAAAATATTCCTTGATAAAAATCCAATTTGATAAATGGTTTGAACTCATAAAACACACATTATAACTGAAGTAGGAACGTTATCGTTTCTTTGGCATTTAAAATTGCTGTGTTTATAACAGAACGTGAAATTAAAATTAATTTGTAAGTTAGTTACGCGATATATATTTTCGTTTCTCTTAATTTTCTTCAAGAATAACAAATCGGTAACAGATACTAACCTATAAAACTTGCATTGCGGGGCAAAAGAATGTTCCCGTGGGAAGATACAAGTTTAGTTATTACGCCAGCCTACGTCGTGTTAGTGGTCTAAAACTAGATGTGCCCGCGACTACGTCCGCGTGTTATCTAACGTAAAAAAAAAAACAATAACTAATAAAGTCATCTGCATATTAAGTCCATTTACTTATGAAAGTCCGGTGAAGCTGTTGATACCTTGTTGGGTAAAGAGCGTGGACAGATCGAGAAAAAAAAAACATTTACCTATCTATTTTTCTCCCGTATTTGTGCCGCGTTGTAATTAAAATTACAATAACTTTTAATAGAGTAAACCGATTTTAATGAAACCAAAACTAAATGTTACTCGAAGATATCCTTTTTTTTGTGAGGTTTTATCGTGAACGCAGTACTTTAATAGTAATAAGTGTTCATACAAACAGACAGACATTTTTAAAATGATTGAAATGAATTTTATTACTGATTCAAAGACAATAACAACAATTTTTTTTTCACAAAAATCTAAAAGTTTATACACTTTAGATTTACATTCTCATTATATGTATGAATATAATAGATACAAACGATTTTGTAGCAATCATGACTTAGTGCTTAGTTTGTTTGGTCGCTATCGACGTAGGTTCAAATCGTTTTTTTTTTTTTATGTCATATATGAGGAAGTCATATATAGGAGGCAAAAGAACATGCGGGTCACCTGTTGTTAAGTGATCACCGCCGTCCATGGACACTAGCAACCCCAGAGGAGTCGCAAGTGCGTTACCAGCCTGTGTTTGGGGGAATGTAGAGAAAGGGGGAGGAGAAGGAAGAGAAGAGGGGAGGGGTATCTAAATAGTTTCGAATAAGCTGGAGTATGGTGGTAGATCATTTTCTAAACCTGTTTGGTTAAATACCACCCTCAAGTAAAAATCCGTCATCAAGCACTGTTGTGACTTAGAAGCCAGTCCCTTTAGGTTTCATGTGCTTATCATCTTCAATTACATCTTCATTTTAAATCAGGTGAGATTATAGTCAAACGCCTATAAAGTATAAAAAAGACATTTCTTGAGTGTAATTACAGACGATTTTGATAATTAAAATCAGTTAACGTAAACAAATATCGGGAAAAATCACAGATATGTGCTGAAGCTTTATCGTACCAAGGAATATTGGTGTTAAATAGTAGTAACAATATTCGTCCAATAAGACAGGCGAAGGAATTAATCCATACTGCCAATTCTGAACTTGTCATTATATGTGGTTCTTGTATATTCTGTAGTGAGTTTTATTCTATGTTCAAGTTAATACAAAGGCATACGCGCCAAATCTTCTATATAATACTACGTAAATTCTTAAGCTTCTTTTTATCTTAATTTTCAAGTCGTTTCTTTTGCCAATACTGAAGTTGTCAATACGGATAGTTCTTATGTATTTAATTTGTTTTTTTCTAAGTCCAACTTAAAGGCTTAAGCGCCAAATTTTCTGTATAATATTTCAGACATTTTTTATCCTCTTAATCTTCGAATAGTCATTAAAAAAAGTTCTGATATGTCCATGTGTTGTCAGGATGTTGTTAGGAGATCAATATTCTAGTGTCGTGCGTTTATTTCAACGTTATAACAAGATGATAGTTCTCTTGTTACAACTTTCCTTGGAATTTTTATGGCATCGGAGAATTCATGGTCCGTGGTATTATTTCTCATTCACTTCACTTATGCACAATAAACTAACCATATTACATAAAACACCATCAACTTTACACAATATAGAGTCAAGTAACACAAGATTATGAATAAAATATAAAACCCACTATATGACACTGAAATCCCGCCAAAAACTCCTATTGGTGTTGAAGTGCAACAAATAGATATCATGCCTTATTTTACCCTAGAAAATGGCAGTTGTCTTTGAAGAGTAGTGGACTGCCAAGACTGAAAAAGAAAGTCAGAAGAAAAACGGCAGCGCGTATTCTACACTAGATCTTTGTTATTATTTTAATGACGAAAATATATTTTATTTATTTTATTTTCGCTTCTTTTGTTGTTAGTTGTGGTAACCATGATAGAGTATATTAAGGTCTCGGTTTTAATAAAGGTTGGGTAACGCTGTCATATAATGTTGATGTTTGGTAATAAACGTGATTATTATTCGTTGTTATGGTATTACGTTTACCTGTTGCTACATTCAAATGTAGGACTGTTTGTAATCAAATAGTTATATTTGAGATTGTTCTCTAAATATTATTATTATTAACAACCATTGTCAAAACCAACTCGGTGCATATTTAGAACATTCTGGAATTAAACGCTACATGCATTTTAAAATATAAAGGAATTAGGGCGCTATCAACTACTTTGAAATCGTTTTGAGTATTGTATATTCTCCCAGTTACAATTGTATTTCCAAACTCAGAAAATCTATAATCTGATTACAATGTCTCCTACCGTTGCAATTGTGAAACCAAACAATTCAGGGATTCATTCAAACACATACCTAGTTATTTTAGCGAATGACTTACGTATGTGTGAAAGAAATTTCGATGAAATGGACGTAGTGCTGTCTATCATTCAACAATATCAATAATTTCGTTTTGTTTGAAATACAAACAAACGGCCGTTAATCATTTGAATATTGTTCAAATGCTCATACAAAAATATTAAAATCGCGAATAAAAAATGGGAGGGTGGAGTAAAAAGGTGAACATTTAGGTTATAGGTTATAGGTATCTTTAGATGACAATTAAAAAAAATACAATAAAAAAAAATTGTCGAAAAAATTGACAAATAAATTCTGGAAGTGGTACCCCATCTTGACCCTAATTATCTATGAAATATATTCTCACACCTATCAAATATACATAAAATATTTATGAGATTTGTATATACTTAATGTGACGAGATAGCAAATGAATAGATCAACAGCAAAATCAATGCTTGTCAATGCTTCCTCAATTGTCATCAATTACTTAAATGCCTGTACGTATAAATAAACTTAATAATTGAGACTTTATAATTGACCAGTTAATGTTATTGCAGCATTAAACTTTATGTAAATAAAAACATTTTTAGCACGCGTTCCTAGAATTATTGGCGCCAAATCTTCCCGCAGTTTCGTCCACCATAACATCGTAAAAACAAAATGTTGAAAATCTCATGAGTTCGGAATGCTTACGAGCAATTCAATGTGCATAAAGTTCAATGTTCACGCACCAACATGTTGGGAAGCGTGCCTGAACTTCATTGTTTTGTTGGGCAGTCGAAGACAATATCAAATGTAATATTATAGGAGATGCACTTAATTATCAATTTTATATCGAAGGTTATAGAGACTCATGCAGTACGCATCACTTTTGATCCGTTTGTGTTGGCTCGTGAATGCAAGCTCTATAGCTACCTGTTATTTGGAATTCGTTGTAGATGGCCAAGAGTGAGAACCGGTCGTCAGCTGACGCTCAGAAAATGGCGGCCGCTGTGAACGCTAACGTAGATTGATAACATAATTTTATATTTTCTTTGATTGATTTCAATATTATCGGATGCGTAAATGATGTTACTTAAGAATAGAAGAAGATGCTAATATTTTGTGGAGGTTAATCATGAAATAAAAGTAATATCTAAAACCAGGGTCGCGTCCTTTAAGGAGGCCTACGTAATTAATAAAAGTTTGGAATCGACGTCGCTAACGACAAAAATAAATTCATCTTTGTAGACACCATTATAAAAAGCATTCTAACATTTGGTTAACTACATAGAACTAACGTAATTAAAATTAAGATATACATTTTATCTTTACTTAAATACTAATTACATAGAGTATACTAATAACAATAATAATTATATGATGAATTATGTTTTTAATCTATCGACATTTATAATATATACTGTATTAACTTTTGAATCAGGAGTTTTTGGTGGGATCTTGGAATGTCTGCACTAGTCTTTATATTTTATTCATAATTTCGTGTTATTTAGCTCTATATTGTGTAATATTGGTGGTGTTTTACGTATTATAGTTTGGTTATTGTGCACAAGTGGATCGGAAATAATACCACGGAGCATGGATTCTGACTTGCCCCATAAACTCCCTGGAAAATTCTAACAAGACCGCCACCATCTTGTTGATTCATTGCAATGATCACGAGAAACTTGTATCACCATTATCTACTTGACAATGGCAATAATAATGTACTAGAATATTGGTTGCCAGACAAAAAATTTTAAACTGTCAAATCATATATGAACTTATCGTATAACCAAAAATACACAAGCTGACCTTATTATTTAAATGGACAGGCGCGTAAAACTTACCTGCTTTATGTAACATATGCCCAGAACTGTGTCGGCATAAATATCTGTAGCAAACGCATGTGGTAAGGGATTACGAAATACAGTATCATTGATAGCACATTAAAAATAAAGTCGCTCGACAGCCAATAAACATATTTACACAATTTCAAAACATTTTAATGTGGTGCGAGTTGTTGAGATCTTTGATGGTATAGAATGCAGTTAATTAATTGGCTTTTCTCTTCCTTAATATTTGGTCTGAAAATAGTCAAGATCTTGGCAAAGACAGCGAATATAAAGATTTTTGTTTTACAGGAATACTGTCAATTTTTTCTGCTTTTAAATTATCCTTCGTGAACTTCTCCGTTCTTCGTAGAATCATATTAAATATCTAAGTGTGTTTACCCACACCATAATACTACAAACATTATGAGAACCAAATATTTCTTTATCTTCAAAGTTCAATCAAAATAGTGTCAATCTTGCAAGAAATTTCCTGATTTTTTTTCCGGCAATTCCAAAGACATGTTTTTTCCTACAAAAAATACCATCAATATTACAAAATCTGATATCAAATAACGCAATCTTATGAATAAAAAAAAACTTTCGACCTTTTCGATCTTAGTCTATCATGTATTATAGTGGTTTTTATATTTTATTCATAATCTCATGTCATTTAGCTCTATATTTTCTAATATTGAGTGGCATGTTACGTAATATAGTTCGGTTATTGTGAACAAATAAACTAGATGGGAAATAATACCACGGAGCATGGATTCTAACTCACCACAAAAACTGCCTGGAAACTTCTAACAAGATGACCTCCATCTTGTTAGTTCATTAAAATGAAAGATCCTTATAACAATGGCAGTAATAATCTCCTAGAAGATTGTTTCGAAAAAATATAACAAAATAAATAACTCGATCACTTAGAACAATCCAGTGAGTTTTATGAAATTTCAGCTAAAATGCTATCAAAATTACATTTTAACTTATATTACTTATATATTAATTGTTAATATCAAATTAAATAACGTAAGACTATGAATAGAAAGTAACAGCTACTATATAAATGACAAACTAAGATCCCGCCGAAACCTCAGAGACTTTCTTCGTACTGAAAACTGACATTCAATTTTCAGTTTGGCACGTGACCAGAGTATACAGAGATATTATAAAAGATAATGGCCAGTATCAATTTCCGTAACCAACTTTAACAACTGCCACAGTCAATAAAGCGTGTCACAGATAACAAAGATACTGTGTCTGTTGTAACACTGGTGCCCAACTCGATAATAACAACAGGGTAAATATTCAATTTGCATGCTTTACTGCATGGTGTTGAACTGTTTTTTAAGTCTGCATGGCTAGGTACCACCTTTAAGTTAAAATCTATCGGCAAGTACGTTTTTGGTGTGTCCAAGTAGCTGGTATTGAGCGCCAGGCCCCTTTAGGCTTAGCATGCGATAGCATCAGATGAGATTATAGTCCAACGCTAAAACCTATAACAGTATTTAAAAAATTAGGTAACCAGCATTAAATAAAGTCCAAATCTATTATAATTAAGAAGTTATTTAATAGTTTGCCAGATATAAATAACTGTTCAAACCTGAAGTCACGGTATAATTATCTCAAATTAAATTGGATATTTAAAATATATATATCTTATTGAAAAGTTCCTATAATAAAATCAACTCGACAGCCTACACATTTCATAATAAGGTATGAGGCCTTGATAACAATTATCTTTATAAATATGTTTTTTTGACATATACGGTTTTATTGTTCCACTTTTGTAGTCTTAGTTGTGGCCGGCTGACAAACATGTTTAGTTTGAAGTTTATATTCTTAAGTAGTATTCATGTTTTATTGGGTTAGAGCGAAACACCAATCACAGAGGCTTGTAATAATGTAAAAAAGTAGTTCAGTGAAGCTGTTAAGACCTTGCTAGGTCAATAGCGTAGTCAGTTCGAAAAAAAAAAGCTTGTAATAATATCTTTTTCAGCATGGACCAGTGCGTATCCGATTCCCCTTATAGGATTTTGTTGTGGTATTTGCACGTCGATGAATAGAAATTCAAGCAAACTTAGCTGTCAGAAAGACTAATTTGCACCCGATTAGGCCTCCCACGGCAGCGGCTCAAGCCTAGGTTCTATCCCTCGGTAGGGAGCCCTTGAGTGCGTTGCTTGCGCGATACGGTGACACACAAATATACATTACTGCTACAACACTACACGATCACCCCCACACACGTGCACGCCTACACGCTTACACATGAAAGTGGAAGGGTTTACTTTTTTCCCTTATCGAACTGAAAAACTCTCAATTTTCCGATAATAAATATATGGAGGAGTTGTTGAGGCGTGTATGCTTGGTACACATATACGTTTCAACAACTCATACATATATGAATAGTTAGCTAGGTTAGCTAAGATAAGTCGCGATTTTGCATGCAGCAGGCAACAGCCTAGCCGAGGTGTGCCGTGCACCCTTGAGCTGGTTGCCAAAATAAAATCGGCTGAGTGTCTTAAGCGCTCGCCTTAGTAGTCCGGTGAAGCTGTTAAGACCTTGCTGGGTCAATAGCGTAGACATTACGAAAAAAAAAGAAAAAAAACTAATTTGAACGTTCATCGTTGTCCTCTAAGTACAATATGCTGGTAGCTTTGATCTGATAAGTTTTGAAATCAACGTAAACAAATATAGTTTGGCTTTTACAAAATTCATCCAGTAATTTAAATTAAAGCAGAGTATTATGTAATTACCCGCGACCCACGATTACAACCGCATTCAATTTAGATTATGCATCTCTGTTTATTACACACGAGATGAAGTATGTCGTAATAGGTTTTTACAGTGATTACAGCTTTCCAGATTGGTTACACCACACTATAGCACTCGTATAATGTTGAGTTTTACAAAATTATTGATTATATAGATGTTTAATTTTACACATTTTATAAAACTTTCTCCTTTTCGTAACGACATTGAAGTAGGGATGATTGAATGGAATATTTTATTATAGATTTTAGTCTTGTATACTGGATTACTTAATGCTGCGAATCATTCTCTTCCAGCTAGCCTGCGGTACAGGAAAAATAAACAAAGAGGGATTTTAATAATTAGTAATACAAGAATGGGGGAATTAAAAGCTATTAAAATTTCAAACATAATTAGATACCTAGTATATGCGGTCTTAATGCAGCGCTAATTTATAGTCTTATGTAATAAGAATTTTAAACTATGCCCGTATTTATCGCATATTAGTCATTTTATTCTTTCTCGTATTTTATAATTTCTTAAAGTATTATTTATGATTTTTCTTATACCACAACTTCAGAATGATATTTTCCATATAAAATGCTTCATTAAAAATAATAAAAAATATACATGCATTTCAGATAATTCTCTTAAAAATTCCGATAACCATTATTGATAATATTTATAACTCATCAAATTCGGAATGGAATATTTTCCGAATATATATTTTTTTTCTCTTGAGAGCTTCCGCTGCGTGTTAGCGTTAGCCCAAACTAACTATTCCACGCGGACGAAACCACGGGCGGCGGTTAGTTTCATTTATATTTATAGAGGATAAATAACATATTTTTAAACAATTTTGCCAGAGTCTACAATAATCATCATGTTTTTACAATATTCTTATTAGCAAACAAATAAAGTTAACATGAAAGCTTGAAATAGTTCAGTAGTTTCAATTGTTCACAGCGCATTTTATGTGTCATTATACGTAATTGTTATCAATATTACATACTATTTGGAATAAAAACATGCCTTGATAAATTAAAAACAAACGGCGACATTCCCTTGCAGTCAACGAAGCGTTAAGAACCGTTGCTCGATGTAACCGTTGGACCCCCATCTGTCATCCTGTTCAGGGTTTACACCTACATACAGTTCGACCTATTTCTAATGATAAAGTAAATTGAAATCTGTGGTGGCATGTTTGAACGAATTTATCAGTTGTCAATAAATTTTACCAGGCTTCTTTTAAACTACGCAACGGGTTACATAAACATTAACATTATTTCTTCTCAAATTTATACATGGAAATTATATTGAATTTTATGACACAAGAATGCGTAACGAAAAAGACAGTAATAAATAGATTTTTGGGTGAAAAAAAATGAGATATCGTATTATCAATGTACTCGAAATATACACAGAGAGAGAGAGAGAAATGTTAAAATCTATATATAGCACACACTGGCATATAAAATCCCAAGACGCAGTCTCGAATAAAACTAGCGCTCAAAACCGACTGCAAAAATACCCCAATATACATACGTCCGATAAACTTATTATTTTGCAAACTCATTCTTACCTGAATAATTTAAAGTTGTTTTTATAAGGACGCGAGACTATTTGAAATGACTACATAGTCGAAAATTATGCACTCATTTTCACGTGCCGGCTGTGAGACGTTAAGTGTGCATCTTGGGATTTTATATACCATTGATAGCACTAATGTGCTAATTTAATTCTTCTAATCCAAAGATAATTCTTCTGTTGCATCGCAGCGACTATCGTGCACTTTTAAAAATTATTCTGTGTTGCGTATCATTAGCATTGTTACTATATATTAAAATAATGCCGAATACTAATATTTTCCACCGGCAAAGTGTATTTATCTAATTCTCTTAAAATTTAATTAAAATACTAAGTTTCCTATGTACCTACCGCGTGTGAATTACACAATTTTTTTTTTGTTTATTTTGTCTTATCTTCTTCTTCGTCTATATGTATAATAAAAATGTAAATTTACGTGTCTGTACATTTACGAACTTCGATAAAAATTGTTGCAGATGTGTAGGAATAAATAATATAATATATTTCAACTTTTTTTTTACTAAAAAAGACATTTCTATGTCTGGCTGTCTGTTTGTATAAACACGCATCACAACTAAAGTTCTGTATTCACATTAAAAAAATATAAAGCATATCCTCGGGAGTAACTTACTTTTTGTTCCATTAAAATCGGTCTACTTTGTCAGAAGTTATTGTAGTTTTAATGACGACGCGGCGTAAGTACGAAAGGAAGGTAGACAAGTAAATGAACTTAATACATTCAGATGGCTTTATTAATAGTAGTCGGGTGACGCTGTAAAGGCCTTGCAAGGCCAATAGCGTAGTCAGTTGGAAAAAAAATGACTTTATTAAACACTGTTTACATAAGTTTCTGCGCAGACGAAGTCGTGGGCACAACTAGTGAAAAAATTTTGGGATAGGTTTGGTCATTGCACTCGTTTTAGTTTAAATAAATAGTATAAAGCTTATAATACATACTGAATGTTCTCTGTTTTAACTGTACCATTAAGTACTTGCGTTTGGCAACGTATGAAATAATAAACAGCGAGCGGAGTAAACATAAAATTGTAAATAAAAACGATCTTGATAACCAGGAAGGATGCCGCAAGCTCTTAGCGTAATACACAGTCGATTTAAAAATCTGTACAACACATTCTGAGCGACGTATCCATGCCACCTTTTTCAATCGTTAGGGATATACTCGATCAACAGGTGCACTCCGTTATAATCAGGGTTGCCAGCTTCTCTAATCAATTAACCAAGACATGATTAATTCAAACACGTACTCGAGTGAGAAAAATGGTGAGAATATGTTTTTAATCATATACATCATCGTCTTATTAGATGAATGGATTGACTTTAGTATTTTCGGAAATTATCAATGTTTTTCTTACTCAGTTATTTTATTGGTTGTTGATTATAAATTTATACAAATTAAATATAAATAATTACTGTTTTGTTCCACGTTAAATTAAGGACTCTCGTGCCCTCTGTACATTTACAAATGTAACGAAATTGTGTGTAGGAGGACAATGAATAAAATCAAATTAACCACTCGCTCCATTTTCTAGGAATTATTCATAGAAGCATTTTACAATTCATTGTGTAACTGTTCGTATGAATTATGAATGGAGAGATAAAATTATAATTTCACACTTTACAATCCTCGTCAGTCTTTTTGTCCGCTCTAATTATAGCTGTAAGTTCATTCATGGGCATAATATAGTAAAGAGGTTTATACAAAGCAACGTTATAATATTGTTTTAGGAATCTAAAATTGGCATTTATTTATCTTGAAATTGTGTCGACGTTATACATACCTATTATATATACCCAAATTTGTATTCTGCTTTGTTCTCAAAGCGTTGTACGAGGATTAGACCGTTGTCAGCACGTCTAATCACTTGATCTGAAAACGGGGCATTCTCGGATATTATAGACAACTGGCAACACTAATTTGAAACGTTGAAACAAGTTCGGAAACATAAATCGCACTGGTATATCAATTAATACGTCTTCATACTAATTTATCTCGTTATGTTGTAAGATCTAAAATAAACAAAACATTAGATTTATTCAAACAAAAATTCATAATATCTTTGTTTAGTCAGTCCTTTATAGTATTTTATTCGGATCTATTAAAAATTAGTCTATTACATTTTTGAGATAATACATTTGAATGAGTCGTTACATTTAAAAATCACCTAAATTTAATTTAAATATTTTATATAAAAAATTTAGCTTAGTTTGAAATAGAACGACACAACTGTCGTTAAAAAGTCAAATTATTTTTCAACCAATCCAGTACCATTCTACTGAAATCCAAAATTAAATATATGTTTTTAAATACTTGAGTACCTTACCCAGTAACATTCTACTCATTCTACCCATAAGTAATAAATAAATATGTGTTTTTCTTTATTTACAGGTCCAATAAATATCTCCAGAAGTCGGCGATAACGAGGGTGTGTGCTATCGGAGGCTTCTTTGTATCAATACCCGTATTTCTAACGGGTCAGTATATCATTTTTAATTTCTAATATATATATAAACTTTGTAAACCTGGTTATTGTTTTGAGTGGCGATGCGGCCTATGACAAATATTTCGCTAACACTAGTGTAGGAGCAATGGTGTCGAAATATAATTGTTTTTTCTATCTGTATTTACTGTAATCACCGATTCCTCCCACTGTCATCCGAATTTATTTTGGTTATTCTTTGAGGTATTTTTGTACACTAGTTCGGCATAATGACTACACACTACTGTACAGTCCATAAATAACGACTGTTGGTGGCAAATAGCAACGGCAGTTGTCATTGAACTGAATACTATTTTATAGTCCGATAGGTCCAATAATACTACACACTATTCCGTGTTTTTTTATCGGTATCAGTACAACCTCCAAAAATGTTATAGATTCACCAAATTAAGCCCCCTCGGCAGCGGCTGAAGCCTAGGTCCGTTCCCTCGTCGTGGAGCCCTTGAGTGCGCTGCTCGCGCGATACAGTGACACAAAATCTTACATCACTGCAACAACAGTACACATATCACCCCCACGCATGTGTACGCATACACACTTACACATGAAAGTGGAAGGGTTTTTTTTCTTTCCCTTATCGAACTGAAATAGTTTGGAAAATTATTCAATACGAAATATGTATAAGAGTTGTTGAGGTATGTGTGCTTGGTACACATGCATGCTCCAACAACTCATATATGTATGAATAGTTAGCTTAGGTCAGCTCAGATAGATCGCGAATTGCACGTATCAGGCAACAACCCAAGTCGAGGTGTGCCGTGCACGCTTGATCTAGTAGCCCAAATAGAATCGGCTGAGTGCCGCAAGCACTCGCCTTAGTAGTCCGGTGAAGCTGTTAAGACCTTGCTGGGAAAATAGCGTAGGCAGTTCGAAAAAAAAAATGGATTTTCTATGTAATCCAATAATTCGACCCCTCCTAGTTTTCAATAGTTCCTACTGTATATCACATTGATCTGTTAATATTGACCATTTATTTGGACAGTATAAACCCTCAGTCAAGTGTAATTAATTTGTATAAAGAAATTGAATGTGTGTTTAGACCACACGATGGAAGTGAAAACTTATATCACGTATGATGTTCGTTCGGGTCGGTGACGCTTAATCGGGTTTACTCGACTCCGCTCCACATCTTTTTTTTTATGTCATATAGGAGGTAAACAAACATGCGGGTCACCTGTTGTTAAGCGATCACCGCCGTCCATAGACATTAGCAACCCCAGAGGAGTCGCAAGTGTGTTGCCAGCTTGTGTATGGGGGAATGGAGAGAAAGGGGAAGGAGGAGGAAGAGGAGAGGGGAGGGGAGGGAGATGGCTCTCCGGCGCTCTCAATGACCGAACGAAACGCAACAATGTAAGCACTGTTACTTCACGTCGGTTTTCTGTGAGAGGGTGGTGCTACCCCGGACGAGCCGACCCATTCACGCTGAAACCAATAATAGTTTCAGCGTGGCTCTACCACCTACTAAATATAAATACTAACTGCTCAATGTAAAAAGGATATAATTAAATAAATATATATATATATAATTTCAGGTATAATACTGTACACGTTCATCCAATTCCATTCAACACCGGCGATAGTGACCTCAGTCTTTATAGGAGTTGGGATAATCTTCTGCGGCTGCGCAATGGTCCATAACGTGTTTGTATGGCAGAAAGAGAAAACAAACTTAGTCAAAGCGTTTCGAATACATGAATTGAACGCATCCAGTGCCACATCACCTAATTTGAACGCGTCGAACGGTGTACTGATCGGAAACGGCCATTTAAATAATACTGGTATGGGGAATTTAAGTTTCCACAGCGTTACCGGAGCACCGTATACTCATCCCATAACCTTGTTACAACAGGGAGGTCCGTTTATTATAAGGTAAGTGTTTGTGTAGCATTAAATTCGCTATCAATATTTGGTGGGATCTTGGAATGTCATGTAAATAGTCGATTTTATTTATAAACTTATGTTATTCGACTCAACATTTTGTAATATCAGTGGTGGTGTTTTACGTAATAAAGTTCAGTTAATGTGCACAAGCGGATGGGAAATTATATCGCGGTATATGGATTCTGTTGTCACAAAGACTCCCTGCAAAGTTCTAACAAAATGGTCAGTTAGCTCGTTAATATAATCGCAAGAAACTTGTATAATTACCTACTCGATAATGGCTGTAATAATTTAGTAACAGATGGGTTGCCAAAAATAAAATTAATTAAATTCGCCAGTATAACAATGCCCTGCAAGATACTTAATATAGATTCATATGCATCTTCACAAGGAAGGATATAACCACAGCAATAGCACACGACGTATTGGCGATTTCGAGCTCAAAAATATCTACAGTCCTTTATTTTTCAACAAATGTTATTACTATAAGAACATTTATTTCCTCACAATGTTTTCTTTCACTACCAGCTGATTTTTTTTTTATGTAATAGTAGGCAAACTAAGTCTTGGTATTAAGTGATCACCGCCGTCCATAGACATTACCACCAGAGGACTTGCAAGGGCGTTGCCAGCCTGTTTGTAGGGTAGGGGAAAGGGTGGAAGGGAGGGAAGGTGGAAGGCGTTCTCACTGACCGAATGAAACGCAACAATGCAAGCATTGTTACTTCACGTCGGTTTTCTGTGGGACGGGTGGTACTAACCTAGGCGAGTCGACCCATTCATACTTAAACCAGTAATAGCTTCAGCGTGACTCTACCGCCTACTAAATATTGATGCTATTACTAATTATTATCAACTTAGAGATGCTGCGATATTTCAAGAGAAGGCTCTATCGACTCTCTCTCTATCTACCTGTATTAATCAGTATAATTGAACAAAGATCCAAACAGATCCAAAATTATAATACATGTTTTTAAATACTCGACCAATAGGATTTGTAAGAATAATTGATTTATTTTGACTATAGGCGATTGTAAATTTTGAATTATTTTTTGATAATCATAATGTAATAATTTCCAGACCACCAACGAGCACACCTCCTGATGAGGGAGCCGCTACTCCTGGAGTTCCACCAGCGACGATAGATCTGAGCCATGAAACGCACGAACTCAGCACTCTCGTCTGAACAACGCTTTTCTTTATAGCGTTAATTCTCTATAGAATCCATAGAATACTATGGATGTAACATAGCTTTACCGATAAGGTATCGATAAATCGAAAAAAAAGGAATCGAATAATACGCATATGGCTTGGTAAACAAAATAAATAGTTATATGTGAATCCACCCATACATTCTGACAGTGGTGTAAGCAGGATAGCATTTGTTTTTATTTTCAAGTGAGAAATGAATAATTATCTAGTCCGTTATGGCACGCTTTTAAAATATAAATATCGGTTGATCATTAATCGACTATATTAATATATCGACGTACCGGTTATCGGTATCGATAATCCATAATTAAAAGAAAACTGAAATGTATTTATTACAAATAAAGTGAAATCGGTTATTTAATAGACATGTTAACATATTTTATAATTCCAAGATATGTAACATCAGTTACATATGACATAATTATAAATACCTATGTATGTATTGTAAAACTGACATAACGAGAGTAAAAAAAAAAAATCCAACTTATTCAACTCAGGATTGACATCCTAGTATATATTTGATTTTAATTGACATCATAACAAAATCATAAGACCCTAACAAGACACTTTAAATCATTACCGCCAATTCGGAAAACATTCCATTTATCGACAAAACCGGTAAAAGCACTATTCAAATGGTTTTAATTTTAGTTGGATGTTAAAGTTATATACTTACTGAAATACTGACATAAAATTGAATAGCTTTTCATGAAAATGGATAAATTTTATAAAAAAAAGAAAGAGCTATAAAGATAATTGGAGATAGTGCCTTTGCAAGATTACAGTATGTTTGGATATTAACTCCAAATAACTCACTGATTTGGTTAAAATCTTATTGGCTCTTTTAATAATTATGTTGAAATTTAAAATAATTTGAAAGTTTGTATTCAGAAGAATTCTTACTTTCCTTATATTACGTGTTTACTAATGATCCTGATACCTAAAGCAACATTTTTGCTATAGGTATACTAAATTGAGAAATAATATCATTTATGATTCGGATTAGTTTTAATATTCCGAAATCTCGAATTAATTCAAATTATGTACCAGTTGCAATCTAAATTAAAATGTTTCCCTTACTTATGATTGGGGCATAACCTAAAATCGCCATTTTAAAATAGATAATTACAAAAAAACTAGCGTAATAGAATCTTCGTTCATTTTGTATATTGTGGTAGTTGTAAATAATTTGTTTATTAGTGTATGTTTTGTTGCCTAAATATATGCCATGTTTTATTTTTAAGTATTATTATTTGTTCTTCAGCGATTGTGAAGCAGTGACGTGTCGGCGTATTTTTTTTAATTAATTTCGATTTTTTCTATCGTTTAGGAGTATCATATGGCTGAAATCCTTTTAAATGAATTTAATTTAAGAAATATCAATAAATCACTCCCGGTAATCACGCGACTAGTCGTAGCGTGTAACATCACAGCGTCCGACACATCCTTCTAACCATAGATAAATAATTAAAAGTGGTTAAAGGATACTCTCACTTGGAAGGTTCGATTGTAAGTAACCATCTTTACCTAATCTACGGATTGAAAACCAAAAATCATGTTGGATTGTGTAAACTAGAGAATCCTCACGAAAAGCAACATTTTGTAAACTGTTTGTTTTTAAATCTCACACCCACACAGAAGATAAACACTGTAAAATGCTAAAAACGGATTGGCTTGTTAAATTATATTGAAGACAAATAACGTTTGTGACGTCATCCGACGCCATGACAGTTATGAGCGTTTAGCGGGCATATTTATGAAAACTTATTTTTTAATGGAAATAAAATTATGGAATACTTTTTTTGCATATACAATAAGTATTCATAGTTTTATTTAAGTTCAAATTATCTAGATACATTTACGCAGTTTTAATAAAAATAGAGTAACCCTGAAGAACGTTGAAAATAAATTTAACAATTTGATGTGTATTCCATACAAAATATCATTAAATAGATACTTGATAGATTAGATGAAATTAATTTTTAAAATTTTATTTAGCATTGTTCATAAACATATCGCAAAATAGTAGCTGAGATCAACCATAAAACGAATTAAATGTATACTTAAGAAAATCATTTTTTACCAACAACGGAATTTGTTGAAAATTATTAAACTAGATTCAATTTACTTTCAAATCAGTTTAGAACTAAAGTTGAAAAGGGATTTTTGGTTTATCATAACGCTTGTCCATATTTAGTTTAGCAGTAATGATAAAAATATAACAGAAAACCTCCTAATTCAGTTCAGATTCTCGTGAAACATGAAAATCAATTTTTTGTGAGTAATATTGCGAGTACCACCAATTACTAACAATAACTTTAACAATAAAACAAACAGTGTATTTTTGCAATTGTTTTTTATTAAATTTACAAAAAGTTTATACATCATTTATGAATCCCATCATTTACAAAACATGCTTTTGTGTCCAGAGATTGCGAGAATGGTAAATAATAATGAAGTTAAAATGAGAAATAAAACTTAATAATTTAATAATTAGTTAAAAGTAGACACCCACCAATCAGAAGTTAGTTTTATTAACCGTATGAAAAATAATAACAAAATAATGTATATATCTTGTATATAGATAGAATGGAAACAGCGAGGCATAATAATATAATTTTATTTATTTATTCCTTATCGTTTTTAATACATTAATAACATTTATCTATTTTTATTTGTTGTAATACGTTTTTATGAGACTTAAATAAAACAAAATATTTAAAAACTCAATTGCGTTCTTATTTAATATGTAATTACCTAATAATTGAAATTTTAAACATTTTTCCGATTCTCCTTGGCCCTGAAACAAAGTAATATATAAAAAACTTCTACATTTCATATTTTAAATTAATAAGTGTGTATGTTTGTTTACGTTTTCACTGCCCAACCAATTATCATAAAATTTTGCATACACATTGCCAGGAGTAAATTAAATGACATAAGGTACCTATAATCTAAGAAAATGTCCATGAAGGATAGATCAAATCTACATTAAAGTAAGCAAAGCCGCTCATACTCTGGGGGTAAATTTCGCTCCCACACACCAGATTAGGCCCTCCTCGGCAGCGGCTCAAGCCTAGATCCGTTCCCTCGGTGTAGAGCCCTTGAGTGCGCTGCTTGCGCGATACAGGAGCACAAAATCTTACATTACTACGACAATATTACACATATAACATCCACACACGTGCATGCATACACTCTAACACATGAAAGTGAAAGGGTTTTTGTTTTTTCTTATCAAACTAAAATAGCTAAAACAAATTAACCCACACAAAATACATATAGAAGATGTCGAAGTATGTATGCTTGGTACACATTTATGTTTCAATACCTCATATAAGTATGAACATGTAGCTTAGCTTAGGTCAGTTCAGATACTTGACAATGGCAGTGATAACCAAGTATAAGTTTGTTTGCCGAAAATAAAATAATGAAAAAAAAAAAACACTAGTTTTATACAAACTCGGATTGGCCAATATTGTAACGTTGTCCAGTACTGACATAAAGTGAAAATGAATTTTGACGATGAAAAAAAAATCTTTTATTAGCTATAATGTCAATTTTTGAGTACTGGAATGATATAAATGCAGGCTTACCTCTTCAGGCCTTGATACAGCCCTGTGTAGTATCCGCTCATGTACCAACTGAGCAACATCGAAGATATAGCCTGTTCCTCTGAATCTGTCCTATTATTGGCAAAGTTTATTGGCGGTGGAGGAGGCATTGGCATATCCATGGAACCTATCTGTAAACAGTTACTGTTTATTAAAAATTTGGACCGAATGCCATTAGTAATAAAAACCCCATAAAGAGCCAAAATAAAAAAAAAAGTAGTAACAAATGCTAAAATACGTAGAACATTAATAATACATACATTATTTAACATTGAAAAGTTAGGCATATTGATATCTGGCAAATCGAGACCCATCCATTGTGCAGTTTGTTTCTTTTTGCTTTTGGATGCTTTTTTCCTTTGGAAAGATTTTTCTGAAAATTAATAAGATATCTTTTTAAAACTAATCACATCATCATCATGAACAGCCTATAAGATACCTACTGTAACAACATAGGCCTCTTCTCAAAGAAAGGTATGGCCATATTCACAACGCTAGCCCACGACATATTGGCGATTTCAAACTCTGAGAAATCCAGTTCTTTATTTTCCCACATACAGCAGTACTAAAAGAATATCTCCCAGATTCAGGTTTCCTCACAATATTTTCCTTCACCATCAGCCAATAGGTTGCCAATTGAAATTAGTAAATGAACGGAAATTCCGAAAAATTTGTTAGTACATGCAGGGATTCAAACCTGCGGACATCGAAATGATATTCCATTGTTAAAACCATGACTTCATTAATCATATACAGTTTTGAAATTTATTATATATATATATATATATTTTAACGTGGGGAAATCCCTTATGGATTCTCACCCTCCCGGGGGAGAGGGTGGGTTATGTCCGACTCGCACGGTGTACCGACAGACCGTGTTGTCCGGGCGGCAAGGGATCGTTCCAGCTAATCAAACTTGTAGAGCCGCCCCAACGGTCCGCCCGGTGGAAGGTGGCCGCCGAGCTCCTACCTATAGAGAGGCAAACTGGGTACACACCAGCTGTCTCCCCTCGTCCGCCGGACCTGTGCAATGAGAAGATGAGACCCCGGCCCATCCCCTCAGGTTTGGCTACAATGGTAGGAGGAGTTGAGCAAAGCGCCGTCTCCTCCTGCCGGTCCTCCGTTGACGAAGACGGCCACTCAGCGGGTCTGCCTCGCGGGCCCTCTCCGCCGCCTCCTTCTGCGAAATGACACCCTCCCAAAAGGAGGCCATTGCTCGCCACGCCTGTTCGCTGCCGAGCATGGCCGAAACCACGCCCGGCAGCGTCTAATTACCTCCCACCGCCGCCGCCAGAGTGCGACGCTCTCCCTCCCACGCAACACACTCGGAGAGTGTGCTGCGCAGTATTTTCTTCAGCACCGCACTCGAGACAGGCGGCGGTCAGCTCCCTGCGAGCGATCCGGTGAAGGTACCACCCGAAACAACCGTGTCCGGTGACTACTTGCACCAGCCTGAACGTCAGGGAGCCCAACTCCTCCCTATCCACTCCCGCAGGACCAGACGGACGGCGTCCACGGTGTACGTCCCGAAGCGGGCGTCCGCCAGGTCCTGCATCCACCTCTCCATCGTCCCCTCTCGCAACTCTCGCCTCCTAAACTCTATCTCCCTGGAAGCCGGAGGCTCCCCTCTACGCTTCCTCGCCGCCGTGAATTCGTACACGGCGGCGAGAACCCCTGCCTTCAGCTCCCAGGGAAGGGAGCCGGCGAGCGTAAATGCCGCCGCCAAGGACACCGTCTGGTACGCCCGGATCGCCCTCAATGCTACCGTGCGCTGCGCATTGCGGAGCGTGCGCACGTTGTCGGCAGCGAGGGCGTCTGCCCAAACCGGTGCCCCATAGGCGGCCATCGCCCACACGACTCCCATATAGAGTCGACGGCACCCGGCACCCGGCACCCGGCACCCCTATGTTGGGGAGCAATCGGCCGAGTGCTACCGCCACCCCTGCAATTCGCGGTCTGAGCCCCTTAAAGTGGGGCTCGAATCGCCAGCGCCCGTCCAGGGTGAGACCCAAGTATTTCATTTGGGCCCCTACCCTTATCTGGACGCCCTCCACCATTATGTGGGCCCCAAGTGGAGGCCCATGAATAAGTATGGCCTCTGTCTTTTCAAGGGCCACCCTGAGGCCCAAACTCCTTATGCGCCTGACCACGAGGGTTAAGGCCATCAGCCATATTGATGTGAAATTAATGGTAAATAACACCATGGAGCATGGATTCTGACATGCCATATAAACTGCCAGGAAAGTTCTACCAACTTGTTAGTTTATTGAAATTATATCAAGGAACTTGTAATATCGTTACTCACTTGACAATGGCAGTAATAGTTTACTAGAAGACTGGTTGCCAAAAATCAAATAGAATAAGAACAGGTATACATTTACAATGAACTAAAATGTTATTTTACTGCAATTTTTTTATAAATTGGTATCAATTATACTGCTGTTCAATAATTTGCTGTTTGCTGTCCGACTACAGTTTTTAACAATGATACGATAACACCAGTTAGTAGTTACATAAGATTTGCTTGTTTGGACACTATAAGAATACCAGATAACTATTGTCACTGTCAATAATATTTGACAAAAGATAGAACTAATAACCCTCAAAAATTACCTAAGAGTAATAAATAACCTTATTCGTATTGTAATAATGTCCACTTCTAAACATTATATAATATGCTTTGACAGACAATCCTTTCAAATTAATTTCTTACTTTGTACTTTGTAATTGTCTAGGACTTTGGTCCTTTTCAAATTTGGCTAAAAATCAAAAGGTAGGAAGTACTTCTTTACGTGACCAATATCTAACTAATTTTTTTGAAACATTATATACAAAAGAACATTTACATGTAGTACTGGAACTTGGGTCAATAGGATTTTTGTCCTATAAAGTTGGCTACAAATATACACATTGTAACTATTTTGTAGTAACTTAATTCCTAGAACCTTAAACAGGAAAGAACTTCCACCTGTACTACATGGACTTGGGTCTGTAGGATTTTGGTCTATTCAATGTTGGTTAAAAAGTCTTTTTAACATAAAAAAAATATCTTATTTATTTCCGAGAACATTTACATAGATAAGATCACTCACCTGTACTACCTGGACTTGGTATTCTATCGCTACCAAAGTCCATCCCATCACAATTTGGAGACTGACTGCCGAAACCATCATCAGCTTTTTCACTTAAAGCCTGTTGTATCTGACGAGTTCTTTCTTCACTTCCTAAGGTTGGCTTGAGCGAGCTAACTAAAACTATTTCGGAGTTTTCATAACCTGAAAAGATATTATTAAACTTTCAATAGACTACTTCTTTAGTAACCTTAGTACATAAAAATATATTTTATAAACAGAGGAAAAATGTAAGTACCATGCTGCTTGCACTTAACCTCTGCAAGAGACCACACATCAATGTACGAGTAACACTTACGAAAATTGTATTTTATTAAAACTCTATACTAAAAAGGCATTTGCCTAGGGCTATGCTAGTGTTAATGTATATCTGACATATCTTTTGCGAACAGCACATTTTTGTATGAGATATAGCTTATGTCTTTTTAGTAACCCTAGCAAGTTGTATTAAAAAACAGACAAACAAATGCATTTATTATGTTAGGATAAAACTATTCTGTTATTTTTTTGATAAGTGCCAAGTATCTAACTAGTAAAACTATTCAGTACATTTTGCGTGATGAGCGCTCAAAGGATTACTTCTATCATTCTATTTATATAGATTATTACTTTTATTATTCCTACTTGTTATTACTTTTGATGATTTTATCTTAGTTACCTAAGAATCTAACAACACACTCCTTATCATTGATCATTCTAAGTAAAAAGGCCTCATATTCCAGTCCATCGCCTTCATATATTGCTCTGCATGGCATCCCCACTTTCCACTCTGGATCTATTTTTGATGACGAGGGCTTTGACGACGTCGATCTTTCCTTTTTATTTTTGGAGTTACCTGGATTATGTTAATTAATTATTTAAAAATTCCCACATTGTATTGAATTAATGAAACCTAGAGTTAAAATATATACAGAGAAATATTTTTTTTATATGCACAGTGACATAAATAGCTTAATAATTTATTCTTGTTATCAGATAACAGAAGCAATGTTCATAATGACTCACACCTTCCAAAATATTTTTCTGATGCTTCAATATTAGCTTCAAATGTCATTAAAATATTAGACATAAAGAAATTACTAGGATGGAAAGTTTAATATGACTGCTTCATTACATTTGATTATGGCTTTGATCATTCATACCATAAATAAAATTGTAAAAAGCAATAGTTATAATAACACATACTTTCTGTAATTCTATATTCGATGTCTAATTTAAATGGGTTAATAGTTATACAAATATCCCAATTTACTCAAATAATTTTTTTTTATATTCAACAGATATGCGCTTGGCCACAATTTCACCTGATGGTAAGTGACGATGAGGCCGATGATGTATCGCGCTTACCAACTAGATGCCTATTCACTCTACTCTTGAAGACTCCCAAGTTATAAGATGTTGGGAAGACAAATATAACACTAATAAACTCTATCACATATACATAACATACCACCTTTACCTCCTTTTGTGTTTGTTGACATTGCAACACGTTTAGCTACTTCAACATTGGCAATTCTTAATGCTTTGTCATAGGCATCGTTCAGTTTTTTGTCATCCCAAATGTCTTCCGTCTCTTCCTCAGATTCAGACTTAAAATAATAAAGTATATTTATAGTTACATTCTTACTAATTCAAGATTTCAACACTAGAGACTATGAATCTAAACAACCAATGGATTAACTTTTCTTTCTATCACCTTTAAATATTTAATACTAGCTGACCCGTGCAACTTCGTTTGCACCAAATTGGTTATCACGCGAAAAAATTGTTTCTTTTTTTTATCGTAGCACGGCAAAATGCCTGCACTATGCCTGATGGTAAGCACAGTACAATCCAAAAACAATAGCGACCACCGAGTGACACACTATCCATCGCTGGTCGCCACTATCATGCCGGCCTACAAAAAGCTGGATATGCACAGGCTGATCCCGAAACGCGACGCGCAGAAGCGAATCACTATTACGGATTTTTTCGTCATGTACATGGTGGTTGTGACCCAGTCAGGCTGTAAAGCCCTACCAACCCGCAAATAAAACTGATACCCGATTGCAGCCACAACTACCGTTTCCAATTGTGAATCCAAACTATCCACGGATTCACTTAAACATATACCCAGATTACATGTATTCATTTTTTAAATAAACCTAGTACCCATTCGTAGCGTCATCTACCAGGATCAATTAAAATAAAAACTAACCTACATAAAACTGAATAAACATCTCTACCACTTACTTTATCATAACTATCTTCGACTTGTATTAAAACCTTTTTATACTCCATTGTATTAAAGAAAAATATATGAACACCGTATCGAAGCGTCAAACATCCCGCCGAAAACGTCAAATGTCACTTGCTTGAAACTATTGTCTAAGAGTTATAAACTGTTTCAAAAACGTATTTGAAATATATTTCCAATATATTTTTATAACTAATCTCTGTACCACTCACAACATAGTACCTATCACCTTCAAACCAAGCCAGATTTATACATCAGGTTCAATCCCTCGGTAAGGATCCCTTGAGTGCGTTGCTTGCGCGATACGGTGACACACAAATATACATCACTGCTACAACACTACACGATCACCCCCACACACGTGAAACACATGAAACACTGAATAATGATGAATGAAACATGTTACACATGAAAGTGGAAGGGTTTACTTTTTTCCTTATCGAACTAAAAAACTCACAATTTTCCGATAATAAATATATGCAGGAGTTGTTGAGGCGTGTATGCTTGGTATATATATACGTTTCAACAACTCATACATATATGAATAGTTAGCTAGATTAGTTAAGATAGGTCGCGATTTTGCATGCAACAGGCAACAGCCAAGCCGAGGTGTGCCGTGTACCCTTGAACTGGTTGCCTAAATAAAATCGGCTGAGTGCCTTAAGCGCTCGTCTTAGTAGTCCGGTAACTTATATACGTATATAAGTTATTGAAACATGCATGTGTACCAAGCATGCGTGCCTCAACACCTTCTATATGTATTTTGTGTAGGAAAAAATCCTCTAAACTATGTAGGATAGGATAACAAAAAATAAGGGTAGAACTCTTGTGTCACTGTATCGCGTGAGCAGCGTACTCAAGGGCTCCACGCCCAGGGAACAGATCTAGGCTTGAGCCGTTGCCGAGAAGGGCTTAATTTGGTGTACGGGAGCGAAATTTAGTCCCAGACCACGGCGGCGTGATCTGCGGTTATGCGGGCGTGGGTGAGAACACGCTCTGTTTGAAGAGACAGGCTGGTACTGATCGTTCGCTGACGTGATTGAATCAGGAGGGTCGGTAAAAATGTGTCGCGGTCGTCTTCTATACTGCGCAGCGTTGGGTACGGGTTCATCGTTCGCGGCGGATACCAATAACGGGCTGGGATGATTCGCGGCTTTTTCGAAATAACTACCTGTAAGTGATTTTATATACGCTCAGACAGAAAGCATCTCCAGGTCCTATGGAGATCCTTATTTCAGACGTACCATGGGGCACCGGTGATTTTACGTAGGGCTCAGGTCTGGAGAACCTGCAACTTTTGAAATAGGTTTTTTCGCATGTGCAAAGACCGAACAACTGTACGTCATAATCGGACGGATGCAAGTTTTGTATAAAGTCAGTTTGTCTGGGGGATATTTTACTCTTATGACAAAGCAAATGATAGAAACGACCTAAGACCATACGGCTTTGTTTCGCACTCTTTCTGTGTGTGAATCGAAATTTAAGTGTTTATCTAAAGTAACACCAAGATATTTCACCTCGCCGGCCCAAGGTATTTCGGCTTTGTATAGCCTGATGGTCGACGACGCATATATTTGAGATGGCGTCAATCCCAAGTCATACGTTTACGTTTATCGTTGTATATGGTGGTCAATAATGTTTAATAAAATGAAATTGGTTCTTTGCTATGAAAAAAAATAATTGATTTGAAATTTATTATTGGAACGAAGTTCCTTACGGCAGGCTTGGAGGAGATAGAGATTTTGCTGCGCGACCGAACTGAAAAAAATGTGATAGTAAAACTGTAACGAAAAGTGCATGGAATAAAACAGTTAAATGAGACGTGCGCAGGCGCG
The DNA here is from genome assembly GCA_014332785.1 of Antheraea mylitta. Classification (NCBI taxonomy): domain Eukaryota; kingdom Metazoa; phylum Arthropoda; class Insecta; order Lepidoptera; family Saturniidae; genus Antheraea; species Antheraea mylitta. The sequence continues at coordinate 3,021,376 of JACEII010000012.1, read as the reverse complement.
ACAGTCGTATACATAAGCGAGTAGTGTATAATATCTTTCTCTTTCTCCTTTTTTGTAATTATTTCTATTTCTATGTAATTTTATGTTGTCAAACAAAAATAAAGAGACATATTTTGTTATTTTAATTGATAATTTGAATTACGATTACATAAAATTGAGCACGATTTTTTTTCCGAATAGTGTCGATTCTACATTAACCGAAAGAACTTCGTTCCTACCTGGTGTCCCACGACACCACATTCTTTTTTTTATTTATAAAATATATCAGCGGGTATATATATATATGATTGTTTATAAAAAATGTGTCTGAATGTTTAATTGCGTTTAAAAGTTACTGAAAAAAATGTTCCTAAACTTATTATTGATTAATCATAAATCAAAATGCCTATTAAAAATACAACGTTAACCCGCTACCAAGTGTCCTAAATTCTGTCTATTGATATATTGATAATTTCTGTAGGTGGTAGAGCCACGCTGAAGCTATTACTGGTTTCAGCATGAATGGGTCGGCTCGTTCGGGCTAATACTGCCAGAATACTTACAGAAAACCGACGTCAAATAACAGTGCTTGCATTGTAATGTTTCGTTCGGTCAGTGAGAGTGCCGGAGGCTACCTTACACTCCCCCATATACAGGTTGGAAACGCACTTACAAATTCCCTGGTGTTGCTAGTGTCTATAGACTGTGGTGGTCACTAAACATCACGTGACCCACCTGTTCGTTTGCCTCTTATGATATAAAAAAATATATATTGATGTATTAAAGAACCAGGTATTCTAAAATTCTTGTTCTTTTAACGTTGCCGGCTCTTGTACTAAGGTGTCGCAAAAAAGTCTAGTTACGTTAACTGCAAATTTTTGTTTTTCGTTATTCTGGAGAACTCATTGTGTTTTATGGGACAAAGAGTATCCTGGATGTAGTCTTCTAATATTAGTTATCACCGTGTCAAATTTCGTTAAAATTGGTTCAGTGCTTTCAGAGTAATTCGGGTTTATATTCTAGACTTTGATCCTTTATCCTGGAGAACCCTTTGCGTTTTATGAGACAGAAAGTATATTTGATGTAATCTCGTAATATTAGTTATCACTATGTCAAGTTTCATCAAGATTGGTTCAGTACTTTCAGAGTGATGCGTGTGCATAGGGACAGACAGACAGACAGACAGACAAAAATTGTAAAAAGATTATTTTTGGCTTCTATATCGATAACATAGTCTACCCTGATTAAAATTTTCAAAAAATATTTAATGTACAGATTTCGACTTGTTACAGTTTTATTATAGTATAGATTACATATTAACAATGGAAGTCTCTACTGATTTAATTAATCAGATTTAGAGATGTTTTACATTGATATTTCTATGCCGCCCATTTTGCTAAAAAGTGCTATGCTATATTTTCTTATTAAGTTTTATATTGTGACTTAAGATGAAAGATTTCTTTTCTAATACTTGTAAAATATTTCACCATATTTTATATATGTGTTTTGATTTACTTTGTAAGAAATTTTTTAAATTTCTATGCTTATGTTATTATATTTAAATGTCCCAATTGTTAATTTAATTTTCTCAATTTTTGCATCACTTATAATTAAATACCAGTTATGAGAATTATTTTATTATCAAAACTACATGAGATCAAAATCAGCCTCATGTGGCTACAAGGTCTCGAGTTGTAAATAGGTTAAATATGAATTACATGTCATATAAACAAAGAGTTTCTGAAATCTGTTTTTCATCAAATAATGTATTATTATTAATATTTAATGGTAAATAAACAATTTTCATAATCACAAAAGGAATTTTATAATTTTATTTTAAGTAAGTCTTAAAGTATCTGGGCGACCGTGCCTAGGTTGGTCAGTTCTTTGAAAAACATTTTAAAATTAAAATAAACTGTTAGGTTTGCCTCACAAGATGAGCATCCTTCTACAAAAAAAAGATATCTCTATTGCTATCACTCGGATTTGAACTGGGGTTACACCGATTATCGAAACAACCAATTTCCATTTCAGTTATTTTTGTTTTGACAGTGGCACCATTATATTCTAGCTATATTTTTTCATTGCTTGAAAACTTAGTTAAGTTTTGTATGAATAAAATTCAACTAGACCGATTTATCGTCCCCGAAACTACCTACATACTAAGTTAGACAGAAAATAGATATACTAAGTTTGGCAGAAAATAGACGCCGTTTTCGAGATTCTGAATATATACAAATATAAAAATATACAAGAATTGCTTGTTTAAAGGTATTACATTCTGAAAAACTTTTTTTATGCACTTAACATTAAAATTCATTCGTGTTAATGCAATCTAATGTTCTACCCTTGAATTGCTTACATTTCAGATATAATAAATATTGTCAAAGGCTTTTAGAATACAGCGACTTTAGAAGAAACCTATCTTATGTATCAACAACCAACAAAATTGACACTAAGAGTTTTAGAAATCCAACAAGATCAAGTTAGTAGGTCTATTTCAGGAACTGTTTTTGAGAGGAAAGTTTCATTTCTAAAGTTGTAATCGTCGCTCATTGTCAGGAGAGTATATGAATAATATACTAATCTACATAACATTTAACAAACGGCATGAAACAAATAGTTGCATTAGTACGCAAAATATATTTTTATACGTTATATCACATTTATATATTTTCATGGATAAAACAAAATCATTCTATAAGGGTTAGAATTTCTAAAGCTAAGTAACCTAAACTTCAAAAAAAAATATCTGAACTTACAATATTCATGCCTTTCACGTAAAGCACTTCACTTTTCGACATTATGGTGATTCTAATTATAATATTTTTTATCCTTTGAAATTCACTTGTAAAATTTTTCTCTCTACTAAACAAGCTGAATTTTGTTTTTACGTCAATCTGACATATTCGACGTTATTTTACAATTTATATTAGGGATGCTCGATATTCATCGATTGTACATGAACATGAAGTTTTGACATGAAGTTTTTAATTCAATTACATTTACATATCGATGTTATGGTAATAAAATATCGAAATGTCAATTTATTATTCTATATTCATATCTATATTCTATTTCAATCTATATAGACTTATGTAGCGTTGGATGTACTAGCTAGAGACTAGATACCTATCTAGTTTAGCTATTTCACACTAGATGATACTGAACAACGTAATCAAAATAAGCCATACAAATGGTGTTTTTTTGCATTTCCTAAGGGAAAAAGAGAAAGGGACAGTTTCAAAAAGTTGGTTAATTCTTGTACCAGCAATGGAATAGATAAAATGGAAAACACCTAACCAAGCTAAGTTTTACAAAAGTACTGAGAATGTTAAATTTTTTCTTGTATTTCACCTTTTATAATAACAAACCTTTAATAAATGAAATGGACAGTTTTATTTGCTACCAAAACATCCATGTCTTTAGACATGGACTTTTGCTATCAATATTTATCGTACCGATATATTTTAAGCATCGATGTTTTTCTAATATCAATCATTCTTAATTTATATTCGCGTGGTAGAGTTATGTAATAGGTAGTCTGGTGAAGCTGTAAAGACCTTGCCAGGTCAAGAGCGTAGTCAGTTCGAGAAAAAAAAAAAATTATGTAATATGGTCAACTTTTAGTAATAAATTATAGTTGCAAATAAATATACAATTGCATCTAGATATCTAATCACCTATATAGTCTTGTAAATATTTAGTATCATGAAGTTTTTTTATCAACTTACAGGTAAACAATATTGTTTTTTTTTTTTAATTTATTGCAACATAACTTATATATTAATTAACTGTATATAAATTATAAATACGAATGTAATGGATTATAGCAGATATCAATTATCAGCGACTACTCGTGAATTCGCATACGGTATTAAGTGGTAATTATTTCTAGCTTATTGTTTACTATATGTTATTTAAATACGAATACAGTTTATTACTACTATATATATTGCTAATATTTCTTTAAGTCATTTATCTTTAAATCTGCAAAAAAATCCTTATATTGTGTTGAATCATACATTTTATATTTACTAGTATATTTTTTTTGTTACAAATATAAAAAAAATATAGATAAGTTTTATTGTCTACTAGCTGTACCCGCGGCTCCGCACGCTTTTTTTAATTTTTGTTTTAAAGAATTATAAACTTGTGAGACTATGTACAAATATAGAAATGCTCTTTAAAAACAATTCTAAGGACGACACGCATGCCACTCACAGTAGTATGTAATGTATACAATAGAAATGGGGTGTAAGGGGTGTCAAATAACATCATAAGAGTTGAGAAACCCAAGCCAACCTCACCTGCACGTGGTGCACCCTGCTGAATAACGAACGAGCTTATCTGTTCTGCAAGGAATTGTATTATGGACCTCTTTACGTAACACGTTTATGGTCTAAAATCTTATTAGGTAGACCTCTTCTATCTTCAAAGTTACTAATAATTATAATATCGAATTTTAAACAATTAGTTGACAATTATTTCTCTAATTAAAAATAAAGAATGACTTGAAATCTTGCTAAATTTCATGCAGACAAAGTCGCGGGTAACAGCTAGTCTAAAATACAATAACGTCAACTACTCTTTATAAGGTAAGGTGAAAGTTCCCAGAAAATCGGTCTAACCTTTTGGGGAAAGTACTGTCGACATAGCCACGGTTAACAGCTAGTATAAACTAAAATTGTCTGAATTACTTTTTATAAGGTCAGCTATCTGCCAGTGGAAGTCTCGTGTAGATTGGTCTAACCGTTTTGGAAATAGTATTACAGGCGAAGCCACGGTTAACAGGTAGTATAAATAAAAATTGCTTGAATTACTTTTTATAAGGTCAACTATCTGACAATGAAAGTTTCGCGAAGATCAATTTAACGGTTTTGGAGATAGTACTGCGAGGAAAGCCACGGTTACCAGCTAGTATAAATTAAAATAAATTGAATTACTTGTTATGATGCTTACTATCTATTGGTAGAAGCTTCGTGAAAATTAGCCCAACCGTTTTTGAGATACCATTGCAGATGAAGCCGCGGTTAACACTTAGTCTAATTTAAAGTAGCCTATGCTACACGCTGTAATTTTAGCTATCTGCCAGTGAAGTTCCTGTCAAAATCGGTTCAGCTGTTTTGGAGATTACCCGGAGCAAAGAGACAGACAGACAGACAGACCGACAAAAATTTTAAAAATTACATTTTTGTTATCAAAATCGTGTATATTTTCGTACCTAATCAGTGAAAATTTTTATTTTGCTGTTACATACAGACACTTCATTTTTATTATATGTATAGAATAGATGTAGAAGATGTATAGAAGAAGATTAATTTCACAATTATCTATTAAAAATTTGGCCTAAAACAATTTACTAATTTATTTATCCAAAATTTCCTCAACGTACGTTCAGTTGACAATAGTCATGCGCAAATCATGTCTTGAAGTGTTTACGTAAAGTGACCGGTGCCCCGTGGTACATCTGATGATTAGATCTTCATAGAGACTTAGAGATGCCTTTCCATGCCAGTCCGTTAGTGGTATCCGCCGCAAAATACGAACCCGTACCGAACGCTGTGCATTATAAAAGACGTCCGCGACATATTTTTACCGAACTTCCTGATGAAATGACGGCAACGAACGATCAGTACCAGCCTGTCTCTTCAAACAGAGCGTACCCACGTCCACGCCCGCGTAACCACAGATCACGCCACCGTGGTATGGGAGTAAATTTCGGTCCCGCACACCAGATTAGACCTCCCTCAGCAACGGCTTAAGCCTAGGTCCGTTCCCTCGGCGTGGAGCCTTTGAGTACTGCTGACACTAAATCTCACATCACTGCGACAACATTACACAATCACCTTCACACACGTTCATGCACACATGCTTACACATGAAAGTGGAAGGGTTTTATTTTTCTCTTATCGAACTGAAATAGTTTAGAAAAATTATTCAAGACAGTTGTGAGTTTTCGATGTATGTATGCTTGGTACACATATATGCTCCAACAACTCATATATGTATGAATAGTTAGCTTAGGTCAGCTCAGATAGTTCGTCAATTACACGTGTCGGGCAGTAGCCCAGTTTGAGGTGTGCCGTACACCCTTGAGCTAGTTGCCCAAATAAAATCGGCCGTGTGCTGCAAGCGCTCGCCTTAGTAGTCCGGTGAAGCTGTTAAGACCTTGCTAGGTCAATAGCGTAGTCAGTTCGAAAAAAAAAAATGTCTTGGAGTGGATTAAATAAGGAACGTTTTACTTATCAATCGAATCCATGCCCGGGATACATGTTCATGGAACTATCTAGTTTCACAGGTTTAGACATATGGTTTCGGTATATATCTTGCAATTGGTGTCCAAATAGGTTCCAAAATTTCCTCGGTTTAATAGAAATACATTGCCAAGTAGGCAATGTATACATTTTTAGAACTAAAATTGTCAGTTGATTTACCTTCATACTCTGCAGGCTTAGAACTGTTAGCCAAGATACAAGTGATCAAAGTTAAAATTAAATTTTCTAGGGCAATAGAACAAGCTGCAACACTATATTAATAATGATATAAGGAATGTTAACTCTTGGCTGGCGTTTTTATAAATAAGTTGATTCTATTTACAATTATTTTTATGAATATTTAAAAATATATAGTGTATTTGCATCTAGATACATGTTTTTCTTCGTGCTTTTTGAAATACATACAATATATAAGTTACTATTATATAATATTTGTTTTAAGTGAAATGGGACCCTTAGAGTGTGTCAAGGGCATAAGTCAACGAAAAATTAAACTAAATACTAATAAACTATTGTTGTCCTTAATACAAAGCGCTGGTCATTATTATTGCCTAACAGAATACGGATCGTTTTTATCCAACTCCCTAAGTACACTCATATTTGTTGAGTTCAGATTCGGAAGGACTCGGTCATTTTCGATCGGCTTTGCGGTCGGTTTGGAGCATATTCTGAAATTCATTCATTAATTGACAGGGTATGTGGAACTATTTCATTGGACACCTCGAATTGAATCGACGTGACGTCTTTCCGATAGCGAGTACAGTTTCAGGAACTATTACGATGCCGAACTATACACCTCTGCTTGACAACTCGAATGAGATCGATTTCAGTCTAGTGTAAACATAATTATTTAACGTTATCGATATGTATCTTCTCAACTCTAATTTTTCCATATTTTTTTATCGAAGTATGTGTTTATAAATGTTGTTTATACTTAAGCTGCGATAGGAGTAATATTATTCTGTGTACCTAAGTCAGTATAGATAATAGTTCGTAATATATGAATTTCCTACAGTTATTTTTGATTTTGCTGGCAAAACTGTTGGTAGACATAAGAAAATTACATTGAATAAATATTCTTTAGTGCATATACTGCTTGTATCGCATTTAGTCATAATTCTGTATTTACAAATTTTCGCAACTCAGTATATGTTTTTATTGACAAAGATTGGAAATATTGTAGTTTGTATCATTCTTCAACAGGTTGGTACCTCGAATCTCCAATCGAGATGGATAATTCAGAACCAGAGGCCGAAAAAGCAGAAGTTATAGAAGCAATGGATAATAGTAGCACTGGAAGTGACCACAAAGTATATGATTTAGAAAATAAATGCTCTGAAGAAAATGTCATCAAGTCTCCACAAAATCAACACATAGAGCACACAACTGAATGTTCAAATGGAGAAGATAGTAACAAAATTGAACAGAATACATCAAATATTGTAGATTCTGGCTCATATAACAGGAAACGGGTTAGAGAGAAATCGAAAAAACTCACAAGACTATTGCAGGATCATGAAAAAATGTTACGTAGAAATTTCAACCAGGGAATGAAACAAATTCAGAAATGCAAATCTCTGTCGACATTTACAGATGAGAAGTACATATTAATTGTATCAAATTTTCCAAAGTTTTGGAGTTGCATTAATATTAAACATTATATTGAGGCTGAGGTGAGTACATTGACCCCTGGACTGTCGAAATTTAAAGGTTTAAGCTCGATACCAACAAATGTAGATATGAGACTCATGTACAGATTGTTGGCAGCATCAGCTTAAAAAAAATATCTCACTTATTACATTAAAGTTGTATTTAAAAATATTTTTTCATTAGTACAAACTTTTCCTTATAAAACCATGAAACTTTAAATTTCCCATGATGTTGAATTGAAAAAAGAAATTTAAAGACACAGTTTTGCATTTTGAAATCCAAGTCTTAAAAAATCAGCTGAGGGCTTTCTATGCCCTTTTTTAGTCCTGACAATTTTCATGATTACTTGAGTAGTTAAGTGTATCAAATAATTGTTTATCACAAAAATATAGAAAAAAAAAAATACAGACAGGTGAATGTACTTTAGGAAAGAAGGATTCCATTTGCAATAATAACTTCATATATATCGTCACTTTATATTATAAAATTAAGTCCTCTACCACATCTGTCTGTCTGATCTGGATAAACTAAAAAAATATTGAACTAATTTTCATTTAGTTTTCATAAATAGATAGGGTGTTTCAGGAAGAAGGTTTAGGTATATAATTTGTCAAGATTTTTTTTTATCAGGGTGGGACAACACATGCCAAGCATGCTAATCTATACTTTAATACTATAAAGAGGTAAAATTTATGAATTTGTGACATTTCAGGAATTACTCTCCGATTTGAAAAATTCTGTCATTGTTAAATAGCTCATTTATCGAGGAAGGCTTATAGGCTATTATTACACTAAGACCAATAAGGGTGAAGCACCAGTGATAAAATGTTTCAAAGTCGGTAGTATTTAGTTGGGGTTTTTTCCTCTTGAGAGCTTCCACTGCATGTTAACGCTAGCCCAGAGTAACTTCACCCACTCACATAAAGTCACAGGCAGAGTCAGAAATGGAAGTTAGAATATGTCAGATAAGTGTATGTACAAATGAAGCTCTCTTAACTAGCTAGCACCTCCATGCTTAATTTATTTCACCAAACACGTATGAGTGTGATATGGTAGCTGTACTTGAGAACCAGCCCCACACTAGGTTTAACCTGCTTACGATCTTGGATCACATTGTCATTTAGATGAGATTGTAGTTGAGTGCGCAAACATGTATGGTGTTATTATGAAAAAGTTAAATACGTATTGAATACTTGCTTTAAAAAGGTTACGTTTTAAATGCACTGCCCTCGTTTGAGGCAAGTTCGCCTTAACCTTTTTCACAACTCTAATGTAATTTAACAAGATGAGGAACATTCAATGACAGTGGTGCATTTAATACAAAACCCTTGAAAAGCACGTATTCAATACATATTTAACTTTTTTGTAATAACACGGATAAGATATAAAAAAATTAGTATGTACTTCACCCAGAACATGTAAGTCCATAGACAATTTCAACACAAAGGGAGTCACAAGTGCTTTGCCAACCTGTGTTTCGAGGAGGGTGAACGGGAAAGGGAGAGGCCAGGTGGGTCTCTGGAACTCTCACTGACCAAACTAAATGTAACAATGCAGGCACTGTTACTTCAGTTGGTGTTTCTGTGAGAGCGTGGTACTACACTGAGCGAGCCGTCCCATTTATAGTGAATCCAATTATAGATTCTGTGTGGCTCTACAATGATTACGAGTGATCTATTTTCAGAGTGGTCTTCGAATTAACAATATTAAAGTCGTTGAAAATTGTGGGCTACATGAGGTCGTAAAAGTGACCTTAGATTCATTTGATGAAGCGAAACAAGTCATGGATAGACTGCATGATAATGAAGTTGAAGGAATAAAACTTGGTGTTGAGTTAAAAGGTATTGTTTTGTATCATGAATATAATTACACCACAGCTTTTTAATTTGTTGATCCCATTTATAAATCCTTTTCATCTAAGTACTTCAGCAGCTTTATATTTTGTATATATAAATCTAAATTTGTATTTATTTACTATTTCTTTCAAATTACCTGTTACATGTATTGATTTTATGCAAAATATATTTTAGAGCATTGAAAATAATGTAGTCTAAAAAAAAAATGAATTGGAATATTAAAAATGAATTAGTTTTTAATTCC